>OX101819.2:18009649-18426872 GCA_944452925.2 Chrysolina oricalcia
TTCAAAGTTCACCCGTTCACAGAATTCTGTAAACTTTGGTATTATCATCATTGCTTATTTAGCAGTGTTAACTCCAGATCTTCTATGAAAGTTCACACACCAAATTCAGATTTCTCCGTCAGCAAAAAAGTGTGTTTGTTTTGTTTTCATTCGCCGATCCGATGAAGTAGTAGTACAAGAAATAAAAATCTATTTGCGGTAGACTTTGATGGCCTATTGGAATGTTGAGGCGGTGGTAATGCCATTTAAGGTACATAGATATACCAATAGGGATGTTCACAAAAAAATAAAACCGCTCATAAATCCAATCAAACCTACATTATGACCTTAGAATTAGCTCTGTGAAGTTTAATAAAATTCCAGAAAGGTGTTAGCCCATAATCTTCATGTGAAATTGCTTCATTTGTTTGAATGCACGAAACGCTCTCCGATTGGCGTGACGTCAGCGATTCGATAGTGAGTCCTGCGCCAAAACGAAAACAGGTGCATTCGCTTCGCATTGAACGCATTTCTTTCGAAATAAAGCCGCAACCTTGTTTCCTGAGTTAATTGTTCTACTGGCTACTGCATGATGGAAGAGGGTTTTCAAAAGGTTGATTCCCATTAATTTACAATCAGAAGATGTTGGTATGGTGTCTGACTTTCTAACAGAGTGCAAAACCGCAAACAAGTAAAGGATAAATAGTAAGTGTATACGTGCATATTTTGATAATTCATTGTATGGCAGATACCATATAGTGATCCTGCTACCAATAATAGTGATAATAGCTAATATGCACATTTGTGTCGAAATCGAAATGTTCAACTTTTATATAAATTTTGTCATAACATTGTAAAAATCTATATTTCAGGTGAAACTAGCTGCAATAAAATAAGTTAGGTGAGGTATTGCAATTTTTGAATAAAAATGTATGGCACTTCCGTGTTTGTTGAAATAACATATTTTTCAAAATCAGTAGCTAATGACAATGTTTGGTTTACTTCGATTTTAGTTTGATTGGATTTCGTAATAATATTGGCTAAAATTTAAAAACAGTGGTAAATAATAAAGCATTTCTATAATTCAAACCGCAGTTCATGATCTTTGCTAATAATAATTGTAATACACTGTTTGGAACCTTTGGTATAGTAATGACACCTCGACAGTAAGATTAAACTAAGGTTAATCTGAGATTAAACTTAGTTTAATCTTCCTCTTGGGGATGATCACTTGGTGATTGAAACACGTGTCGAGGTATTAAAAATAATGGTTTGGTGTTGAGATAAAACTCCAGTATATTAAATAATAATAATTAAATTCAGCATATTCAATTCAGATACATTAAAAATTTCAGAAATTGTCCTTTTTCCTGATCTCATTTCGCTACTCAAACAGGAAGTGATTGTTTTTTTATTCGCCTGCCAACTGAAAATATGCAGTACTTCTCCCGGTTTCATTCAAACTTTAACTTTACTAAACTTATAATTCTTAATAGTTTTCCATATCTTCTGCAAGCTGTAAACATCAAATTATTTAATATTTCGTTAGTTATACTTGCAAAGACCCTAACTCACGTTGAAATGATCTTCATAAAAAAACTGTTTTCACCGACACCTCTTTTATATTTTCCTTTTTACAGCAGTAAGCCATTTTTTTGACAGATTTCGTGGATATTTTCTCCATATTATTTTTGGATGTGTTTACACACTCAGGAACAAAACACCTCTTATTAGCACTCATTTTGAAACATTAATACAGATGAATTCCAGCGAAACCCACTGCTGTAAATGATCAACACATAAAAGCGCGCGGCAATATAATGCACTCCGCTCACACTATCAAAGAAATGACGTCAAATGCTGCTATCCTCGTGCAGGGTACGTTTTCTAGCCTCGCTGATTTCATCATTTGTGTTTTGTGTTTATTCAATCTCATTTTAATTTTTGAGACTTATTGTGCTGGTATTGTGTTTTAAGAGAGAAATAACTGTCGAAATACATTATAATTAAAAATTAGTGGACATACCTAAGTCCGCTCATTCTCCGATCACAAAAAACGGGGCACTTTTCGACCACATCAAAGGAGTTAATGCTGACAAAGGAAAAAATGTTATATTCCAACCACCTGGCAAATTATGACATTTATATTATCTAGAGTGGCAATTGTTGTTAAAAAATATATATACAGGGCTATTCAAATTAGTTTCTGTACATGGGGATCTAGTAAACGATAAGAGATAGAGTGTCGGTTGAATCGTGGCAAAGTTGCATATTTTAGAGACCTATTCAATGATGTAAAAAATCGAATTAGCTCTTTTGGTTCTGGAGATATACAGGAAAAACCAAAAAATCCCAAATAATTTTTTTGCCTGTATCTTCTTTATTCGCAGAAATGTTGAAAATCTGTCCACATTTTACTATTGGCACTTGATGTGGGCTATCAGAATATGTCTATGAATCTTTTATACAGGATGTCATCTGACTTGGGCCACCCCCATCTTTGAATTTTTAAATACGGACCTGTATTTTTTGTTGTAGTTTTTGGATCGTCGACGTTCACTTCATACTGAGGAATTAAATTTAATTTTATATTTCGGGATGATTCGGTAATATTTTATTATAATTGGGTGAAATATTCCCTCTTAAATTACGGCCCTGGAAATTGGTTGACTGAGTTAAATAAAAACACAATAGCAACTTTCACGTCTCCCCATGTACCAAAGTGTTTTTCGAGAGTATTTTCTTCATTTTTTGATACCAATTCATATTTCTTCACATTTTCAATGCTCTTTGAGCGTTTTCTACAATGAACTTCGACTAGCAAAACCTTTTATGATTATCTGAAACATATCTACAACAAAAATAAATCAAATTTAATTTGATGAGCTGAAAAAGAAATGATAGCAATAATTACATCCGAAACGAACACTATAATTGTAATGAAAATTAAAACGAAGTAATTTATATACACAAAAAAATTAATGGCGCAATAAATGTTCGAATTGGAGTCCTTCCATTTCGAGACATTTTTAAACTCGTTTTTTCATATTATTTGGTGCCCTTAATACACTTCTTTGCTGCATTGTTGCGAAAGCATTAAAAATCCTCAATCTCAAGTCTTCCACATTTTCTATTTCTCCGCCAGCGTAAATCCTATTTTTTAATGTCCCCCATAGAAAATAGTCCAAAATAGTGAGATTTATTGGCCCATTATTTGCTATCCATCTGTTGTTGAATGTGGTATTCAGAAACTGATTAATCTTTCTTGTACAATGAGGACAAGCTCAGATATATGAATTGGTACCTAAAAATAAAAAAAATACTCTCGAAAAAACACTTTGATACACGGGGAGACGTGAAAGTTGCTATTGTGTTTTTATTTAACTCAGTCAAATTACCAGTGCTGTAATTCAAAAGGGAATAATTCACCCAATTATAATAAAATATTACCGAAACATCCCGAAATATTAAATCAAATTGAATTTCTCACTATGAAAAAACTACAACAAAAAATACAGGTCCGTATTTAAAAATTCAAAGATGGGGGTGGCCCAAGTCAAATGACACCGTGTTTAAAAGATTCATGGACATCAAGTGCCAATAACAAAATGTGGACATATTTTCAATATGTCTGCGAATAAAGAAGATACAGGCAAAAAAATAATTAGGGATATTTTGGTTTTTCCTGTATATCTCCAGAACCAAAAGATTTTTTTACATCATTGAATAGGTCTCTAAAATACGCAACTTTGCCAAAATTTAACCGACACTCTATCACTTATCGAGATCCCCATGTACAGAAACGACTTTGAATAGCCCTGTATATAGAAGTAGTATAATAAATGATATATTGTGTATTATTATATGGAATTGTGTCCCATTATGTATGGTATTTCCAGATTTTATTTTATTATTTTATTTCATATCCAAACTAAATTTGGCGGGGGGGCCGAATCCTTTTCGCCGCCACTGCGCCGTAGGCAGCCTTGCTGCAGGTAGGCAACCCATGAATCGGGACAATATCGCGCATGCGTGACTAAAAGTAACCCTCGAAAATGGACGAGACAAATTACAAATTAATTAGTAATTGAATTCTTGAACATAAAAATTAAAGAAGGAATCTTGTTTGGATTGTACCAAAGTAGACAAAGTTCATTTGACAGAGTCTGTGAAATGGATTGTGTATGTACTTCCCTTTGTGAACAGTATAAAGTTTCGGAATTCATAATTTTGCATAGTGTGCATGGAATTAATATGCTTTTAGACAGGTAACATAATTCACGTAATTTAAATGAAATCAATACCAATATGAGCATAGCTCACATTAATTATCTATACAGAATTATTCCATTTCGTAATCAGAAAATGGTTTGATTTCAAAATAAATCAAATGGATGTGTGAGTACCAACACGTTCATTTCAATATTAATTGTGTAAGATATTTTTATTGTGAAGGGGTGTGAGAAAACATAGTTTTGGGGAATTATTTTCTATAGTTATCGAAATGTAAATCCAAGTAGCTTTTTACTTAGTTCACATCTGACAGCAATTAGATTTCATCATTTATGTATTATATTTTTGAGAAGGACAAACCTTCTCATAAGAGAATAGTCCCCAGCACAGCGTCCATTTTTGATAACTATTACAAAAGTTGTGTAAATGGTCTTGGCGGCTTCATTTTTACGAGTCTACCTCGCTTTCTCGCACGCACAGCACCTAAACCTGTCGTTCTAGCGTGGTTACGATTTTTTTATGACAAAACTCAAATTTCTTATTTCAATTGGAAGATGCGTCAAAAAGAAAGAATTTTTTTGCCGAAATAGAAGAGGGCACCATCGTCGAGTCTGACAGTCACTCTAACACGGTACCGTTTTTTATTGCATATTACCCAATTTTTCTGACATTGATCATAATTGACTCATTGATAAAATACGTAACATTTTGATATATGTTTCAGTTTTAGTTCGATTTTTTGACAGATATACCTTTTAGGAAAATAATGTATGTATAAAAATCAAAATTTTTTGTCATTTGGTTGAATTTCTCGTCTAGAGCGTCAGTTTTGGATCAATTATCTATCTATTAGTTACGACATAAGTATGCATTTTAACTTTGCCCATATTTCAACTTCATTGTAGAGAAAACGCAAACATATACTTTTTTAAATGGATGATACATACCTTCGGTAGTTATTAGTAAGCTCTTCACGTATTTCATATCCAATGGCAAATTCAAAAAGTGTGGAGCACTTTGTTTGAACTATTTAAAAATGCACACATCCAAAAAGCGCTTCATGCTTTTTGAATCAACCATTGCATGTAAAAGAAATAACAAGCTTACTAATAACTACCGAAGGTATCTATCAACCTCCATGTTTTTTCAAAAATAAATATATGTTTGCATCTGCTCTACAATGGACTGACTAATACATGTCAATTTATTCATTTTATAATATTCATGACCTAATAAAAGCGTGTTTTTTAGTTTTTTAATTATCATATAATTTTTTCCGCACGCAAAAACTTACACGAACTCCGCTTCGTGTCGTTCGCCCAACTATTTTCAATGCACCTTAATGATTTTGTTTCATCAGTTGTGGTGCTCACAGGTTACTCCATGCATTTGAGGTTCATATAAAGCCATGAAAAAATTACCGGCAAAGTTAAAAATTCTGAAAAAAATTCGAGTTATTTTGCCATTCAAATTGAAAAGTTAGAGAGATGAAGAAAAAAATCTGATGAACAGTTTTATAAAAAATAAAAACCAATTTTTAGAGGTTTCTTTAAGTTTTCCCAAAAACCTTCATCAGATTCCATTCATCAGATTCCATTTCAAATATCAATATCAAAGTAAAAGATAATCACGATTTTTTCAGAATTTTCTACTTCAACGTTCCCTCACCATTTAAAAAATAAATTCTGAAAATATTGTTTTAAAATCAAAGACATTTGAGAAGAATCGCTTTTGCAAGTGATATTTATATGAAATTCAGAAGACTGAATATTGAAGAACTATTCATACTATTTTTCAGGCATGAAATCAAACGATTTATATTTTGAATAATAATTTTCAAAACCTCAGACAAAAAAAGGTAAATCGCTCCACTAAGTGGTTCCTCTGTAGTACATGAACGAAAATACAAAAATAGTTCTGCTAATGTCCACAAGGTATTTGCCATAGAAATATATATTCTATACTTAATCTAGAATGCTAATCCCCATGTCAAAAGTGTTGTAAATAGTTCAGGCTAGTCCGCAATGCGCAAGCGCGTCATTAGTGATATTTGTAACTGGCCCGGTTTTAGTAAAATATTATGGTTCTTGTAAAGATTAACAAACGTCAATTCTGAATCTCGGAGAATAAGGTTGGCAACCTCATTGTCCTTATATCTGTTATTTGTATTTAGCCGATTTGAAAACATATTTATGATCCCGAATATTCTGCAAAGACCATCAGAAAGTAGAGTAGGGTTATTATCATTATTTACCACTCTGAAGCGACTGATTTGGTATCACATTCACTTTTCAGCTGTAGTTAACAAACAAAAACGTACGGAACCTCCTCAAATCGTCGGTGCGAATTTCAAGGAAGCACTGGATTGGAAAATAAATTGAAAGTACAAAAAACTATGAGAATTTATTTCAGCTAATATGAATAATTTCAATTCAAATTGGATTTATAGAATTGGATGCTTGGAAGCTCGAGGTTTTCTTTCTAGAACTATTCATGTCAAAATATGCAACTGCATTTAATTTAAATCATTTGAAGCGATTAACATGCTATTTCTACGAGTATTTCTGGTTGTATTACCTTAGTGCAATTTCCACAATAGGGGTGCATGAAAATGTGAGGCCAGAAGCATTTTCCTTACCATCAAAGAATAAAAGCACTTCCATATTGACATTAATTTTCTGAGGCGATGCTGTGTATGTTTAGTACTTTTGTAGGAATCTAGAACTCATAATATAAGCGGTGTGGCAGAAAGTTGTATCACTAGCCATGCATGCTTACGCAGACACAGTATTGGTACTGCACTAGGTTTCAAATTATTCTATTGTCGTTTTCACATGAATCTTCATGAATAAAATGTCTGCCACAAATTACAATTTTCTCACTCAAATGTTCTGCTGGGGTCTCTCCTTAAGAACGATAACCAAAAATCATGCCTTTTTTGTCAAGCTAAAATAATATTTAAGCTATTTTGATCAAAGCATATAGGTACATAAAAAATTTCATTATCTACCAAAAATGATTTATTTCAGGTATTTTTCCTTTACACAACACTAAACAGTTCATTGTTTATTTGTAAGAAGAAACGGCTTTATTAGAAATTGTCTTTAAAGGAACAAGATTAATGCAAATTCACGAATGATGAAAGAATAACCAACGACAACAAACACCACATAAAACGAGAAGAGTATATCTGAAATTCTAAAAACCGTCTCTGATCTCTGACAAAAGTGACAGATCTTAGTGACAAGTCTTCCTGTTGATGAAAAAGCACTGTTGCACGGTCATTATAATTACAGTAGCATAGGGTACATTATTGTTTTAAATAAATTTCTTTGGCGCCTAAAATTCGTAGTGATCTATATCTCTAAAAGGTTCTTTTTTGTTTTAAAAAGTCCTAAATGCTCTGTCAAATATCTCTCTTTCAAATGACATGTGTTTTATTGCTTCATAACAAAAAACTCTGAATTGGAACACCAAATTATTTTCAAACTTGGCAACAATCTACCCAAACTACACTGATGACGCGCATGCGCACATCGTAAACGGGTCGCATACGCGGCATGCTTTTCGCCGTGAATATTGGCGGGATTAGCATTATAGAGTAAGTATATAATATACAGGGTGTCCGGTAAACCTTGTACAATATTGAAACTGGTGATAGACCAGGTCATGACTGTTCAGAATATCTGAATTTCACCTCAGTAAAAATATCACCGTTTTCGAGATAATGGGCATTTAAAGAATTTCTGGAAAATCGCTACCTCACCTTGGATTTTTGAGTGCCATGTATACAAATTGAGACGAATTCAAATATCTTTGCTGCTGAAGATTACTGATGAGTGATGCTTTCAGACGTACAAAACAGTTTTTCACAAAACGATACAATTTTTCAAGAAATGAGGGCAAAATAACAGATTTGAATTTCGCCAATTTTTTTAACAATAGTTAGACATTTTTGTTTCAAAAGAACATAACAAGGTGGAAGTGGACATTCATTACAAAAGAATGCCCATTTTGTCCAGAGTCTACTATAGTATAAAACATACGATAATTATTTTTGGAAGGAGTAGAATTTCAATTGTGTTAGAGTGTGATGTTATTCTGAGCTAAAATCAACTCCATCAGACTTTTTCAGTAATGTATTTTATTTTTATCCTACAAAGATGAAATGATAAAATAATTATGAGTAATAACGAATCAACTGCTTAGAAGCATTCAATGAGATGTATAGTAGTAAATACTAATTCAACATGTTTTTGAATCAACATACACTATAAACCACAATAACGATTATTCAACATCACACTGAATAATATTACAAAAATGTTATGTTCCATCCACTCGTACGCAAAGACATCTTTTCAAGAAGAACCTTTTCAAATGCGTTATAGATAGCCCCCAAATCAGCGATTCTCTGAGCGGCATTTTGCAATCGGATATCGTTCTGCATAATGCGCTTCACCATAAATGTGGTGCATATGCGCATATTCTCGGGGACTATAACGTGTGTACGGAAAGGCAAATAAATAAATACCACTGAATGGAACAGGCAGAATAATTTCAAAAAACTACGACAGAAGTCACAAGTTGTTCAAACAAAATGTGACAGCCACCTAATAGATTTTTTAAATTCTATTTACAGAAGATCCGTTCATGCACAATGCTGTATTTTATATTTTCATTAGGAAACTACTGCTTCTACGGACACAACACAGGAGTTAGAAAAGTTTTTGATTTTCGATAAGGATTCACCCTAAAAAATTTTGCACTTATTTGGTTACACCCTGTTTATCTGTCGGTCTCTGAAACTTCGTTGGACTCTGGATGTTAGACAATTGCGACATTAATCACAAGAATTTGTATCATTCGGTGCCATGTCGGATAATCGACATTTCATTTCGATAATTTTATTAGGCTTAATTACATGAAAAGTTAATTTTATTGACATACTATTTAATGCTACCAAGCAGTCTATTCTTCATTCCATTTCCACATTTTAACTTGATAAAATCGAGATAAAATAATAGTTGAGCGTAAGTATAAAAGTTGATGGAAGCCTAGAATAAAACCACGTCTAATTCAATCAAATTAGTTTGTTTTATACCATGGTAGAGTCTGGACAAAATGAGCATTCTTTTGAAATGAGTGTCCACTTCCAATCGGTTATGTTACTTTCAGACAATGGTGTCAAACTTTAAAAAAAATTGATGAAACTCATATCTGTCATTTAACCCTCGTTTCTTCAATTTTTCACTTTCTGAAAAACTGAGCTGTACGTCTAAAAGCATCACTCATAAGTAATCTTCAGCAGCAGATATATTTGAATTCGTTTCAATTTGTATACATGGCACTCAAAAATCCGAGGTTAGGTAGCGATTTTCCAGAAATTCCTAAAATGCCCATTATCTCGATCACTGAGGTGAAATTCTGATATTCTGAACAGTCATAACCTGGTCTATCACCAGCTTCAATATTGTACAAGGTTTACCGGACACCCTGTATATTTCTATGGTATTTGCAGAGAATTATTGTCACTGTCATATTTACTGTACAGCGTTGTCAATAGTTCTAGACAGCGGTAACCGATGAGATTTGTTTAATATTTCGAATATGAAAGTTACGTCGATAGGGGTTTGTCAGTTCATCAGTTGGATGTTGGATTGGTCCGCCTAAAGCCTTGGAGTCCTTGGACACAATTGAAGAAGTATGTAAGTAATAAGTTTTATGTTTTGCGATTTAAAATATCAGTTTTGGAAATAAAACAGGAAGCAAAACAGAATTGAAAAATAATAATAATAATCGTAATAGCGTCTTTATTGTCCATTCCAGTTGTTTTTGAATGACATTATATTATATACATAAAATATAACAGCATAATAGGCGGAGTTCCGCTTACAAAATTGAAAAATATTGATAAAAATAAATTATAGTGAGTTGTTCATATTAGCTGCTCTTTTCGAATTTTACCAACAATATTGTTGTTTGTGCTAAATGCAAATCTATTCTAAGCAAGATCATGGACGGACTGACTATATCTTTAACAAACCCATGAGCACTGCAACCCCGAATATCAGAAAATCAAACGAAATGAATACAATGAATAATATACAGGTGAACCAGAAAAAAGGGGCAATACCAAAGATTCCCAAGATCTTCTCCCACAGGAAATCTAACTGCACAGGCAATCAATGAAAAAGAATGAACCAGCTTTAAGGAAAATGGTCCCCACCTTTGGAAACAATAAAATGGAGGTCTCTATCCATGGTAAGCCTGGATGTTTTGAAAATCAACAGCAGACAAGGAAAATACATAACTGTTTCTGAAAAATGTGGTATACACCCATTACAAAACTGAAGACTCCGCAAATTTTCCAACACTTGCAGATTTGATTCGGCACGGGGTTAAGTTCGAAAAACGAGGTCTCCACCCAATACAAACCTGAGGGCGCTGCACATTTCCTGAAATTTTCATAGCAAGGTCGAATAATAAATTCTCCGGGGTCTCCACCCAATAAATACCAGAGGCGCTGCAACTGTCACGGACTCAGCAGAGGACTGAATTCAAATAACGAGGTCACCGAGGTCTCCACCCAACAAAATTATGGAGGCACTGTAAATTCCATTAAATTGACAGACAGGACTCAGCAAAGGCCACTGAATTCGAATAACGAGGTCACCAAGGTTTCTAGCCAACAAAAGAGCGAAGACACTACAAATTCAACCAAATTCGTAGACAGGACTCAGCAGATGCAAACAGTATTCGATAAACTAGGTCCCCTAGGTCTCCACCCAACTGAATTATGGAGACACTGTAAATTCCACCAAATTCACATACAGGACTTAACTGATCTCGAAAAATTATTTCCCCGAGGTTTCCACCCAACAAAAGACTAGAGGCCCTGTTACTGAATTCACTGAAAAGGCTCCGTAGAGATCGCTAATCAACAGTTAAGAGGCCCGCGAAGTCTTCATTCACAAAAAAACGGAAATACTGCAAAACTGAAATATTTTGTAGACCACTGAACAATAAGCCAATACGAAGAGCTGGAAAGGAGAAGAAAAGAAAAGAAAAGAGTATTGTCCGTCAATTTGGTGAAAGGTGCAGTGATTCCAGTTTTGGTTGGATGGAAACCTCGGGGGCCTCATTATTCGGTTTCAATGTACCTTTCTGTGTTCTGTCAACAAATTTCAGGAAATTTCAGATTTGTCTTGGATGGAGACCTCATTGTTCAAACTCAACACCCCGTACTGAGTGCAAGTTCCAAAAAATATAGTAGGATAGTTTGAACCGAAATTATTACAATAATTATTTAAAAGGGAATTGGATGTTTTGTGTCTCATCAATGTTGACTTTTTACTATAAACCTCATGTTTAATGTCTTGATGAAGAAAATAAACATTTCCGAAAGCTCGAACAAATAACAAAGAATATTCTTTTAAACAGCCCAATATTTTGACTGCATCCTCAATATCCATCCGCATTTTTCCTCAACTAGTCATTCAAGATTACCCTTCTCCTTATACGTATTTTATACAGGGGGTCACTCCGGGAACTTCATCGATCAATATATAGAAAACCATAGGTGGACCGAATTTGAAAATTTGGGAGTTCACTATTGTTGATAAGTGCTATCCTGCTAAAATATTTTGAAGATTGTGGCAATTCCGGTTGTACCGGAAGTGGACCCCAACTTCGTTATTTTGAATAGGACACCCTGTATATTATCAAGGTTTTCGATTTTTTTTTATTTCTGGACATGATCATTTATTTTCGATTGTGTATCGATTCATTCGTAGGAGAGAACCCAGTTCAGTACAATTTCGATACCAATTCGATTAGAGTTATACAGGGCGTTCACCAGAAAATGATATAGATCCAGTTGAAAAACTTATTGTAAGTCCATTTTTTCGAATGGAAACCCCCCAATTTTATATTCTCATTCGATTCGGCATCGAAAATGAAGCTAACTTTGAATGAGGTTATCTATGCCTACACTCAACAGTTTTCGAAATATTGGCGAAATAACATGTCTCCGTTCCAGAAAATCTCGTATTCTTGAGTTTACTTATTCTTAGTTGGCCATGGCGCCCGCAGTTGCGTTGGAAACAATCAACTGCCACGGAAATGTCATTGTAATCAATCATGCCGGCTCGTTTGAATTATTCGAATGAAGATTACTTGAATCTATTTACTATTTATGGCGAATGTAATAGGGTTATCTCAAGAACATGTGAAATATTTGCTATTCGGTATCCGCAGAAGCAGAAGCCCTCACAAAATACTGTTGAACGAATTATAGAAAACTTCAAAAACTTTAGATCCGTCAAAGCAATAGTGCAGAGAAACAAGCCAATTGTTGACGATGAAAATATTGAAATTGCCATTTTGGGATATTTTGCTGCATATCCAACAATATCTTTGAGACAAGTTGCAAGAGAATTAGGATTGTCAAAAAACTCAGTACTTACACAGAATACTGCGCAAACATAAACTCCACCCATATAAGTTCTCCATAGTTCAGCACCTGAAAGAAACAGATTTTCCATGAAGAGTGAGATTTTGTGAATCTGTTTTAACTTGGTCGCAAGGGAACGAATTATTTTTGGATAATATTGTATGGAGAGACGGAGCTAAATTTACATAGAGTGGTGTCATCAACCGACATAATTGCCATTATTGGAGTGACTCAAATCAGCATGTATTCAGAGAACTGAATTTTCAAGAGTCTTGGCAGTTCAATGTTTATTGTGCGATGAGAAGTGATAGCGTCGTGGTACTGCATTTTTATCAAGAAAACTTAAATGGTAAGTAACAAACAGGGTGAAGGTAAGCTTATCGGGCTTCTGCGTTTTCAAACACGAATTTTTCAGTCAAAAATCACTCAAAGTATTTCCTTCTTTTGATAGGCCCTTTCTTTACACACTAATCAACCCATATTTCACAATTATAAGCACTAAAAACATTATTAACGTGAATATCATAAACAGAAAATGTTAAAATTCTACGAATTTCTAATTTAGGTGAACAATAGATTGGCACTTATTAATTTTTTAATTAAATTGGGAGTTTTTTTGGGTTCAGTGCAAAGGAAATACATCTGGACAAAGATAAATTGTATAGATGTCAATGAATAGTTGGCGCGCGCAGTTACCAACCCACTACATATAAAATGATAAAAATATCCAGAATTGTTGGTTATGTGTTGTCCTAAAGAAGGGTGGATTTTTGATGAAAAAATAATGTTTCTAGTGCTTGTTATTGTGAAATATGGGTCGATTAGTGTGTAAAGAAAGGACCTATCAAAAGAAGGAAAAACTTTGAGTGATTTTTGACTGAAAAATTCGTGTTTGAAAACGGTCAATTTTCAATATTTGGAGAGCCATATCTTGGAAAGTAGTAGAGAGCGCCGCAAAATAATTTCAGATTCGTGTTCAAGAGACAAAACTACGTAAGAACATCACTTTTTTTTTGCACAGAGGCCGATAAGCTTACCTTTACCAAAAACAGATGTCAATTTCGAAACAAGAATAGGATGAGAAGTACTTTTTTGCAGGTGAAGGATATTTGAATATTTTGCATGATTTCGAAAATGAGTACTTGGACACTTTACCAATTGATGATCATAGAAACCTATTTTATCAACATGACGGGCACCTCCGCATAATGGTCACTTAATCAATACTCGTTTACAAGAATTGTTTCATGACCAGTGGATAGCCAACAATGGAACATTTCTTTGGCCGCCCCGCTCTCCAGATTTATCAGTGCTTGATTTTTTCATTTGGGGTACAATTAAAAATCAAGTCTATGAAACTCAATTGACTACCATGGAAGATTATATGCAACGAGTGAGGAATTCATTTGAGAATCTCAGACCTGATTCAATACGAAAAGTGACACATCAAGAATTATAAGTGAGATGTGAAAAATGTTTGGAAGTTGAAGGTCGCCAATTCGAACATTTACTGACCAAATAATTTTTGTATACTTCTCAATATCTCTTTCATTCGAATTGTTTTAGAAGTTCTTTATCTACATGTTTGTATTGGCAGAGATGGAATGTTTTTGAAGTTTTCTACAATTTGTTTAACAGTGTTTTGTGAGGGCTTCTGCTTCTGCGGATACCGAATAGCAAACATATCACATGTTCTTGAGATAACCCTATTACAGTCGCCATAAAAAATAAATAGATTTAAGTAATCTTCATTCGAATAATTCAAACGAGCCGGCATGATTGATTACAATGATATTTCCGTGGCAGTTGATTGTTTCCAACGCAACTGCGGGCGCCATGGCCAACTAAGAATAAATAAACTGAAGAATACGAGATTTTCTGGAACTGAGACATGTTATTTCGCCAATATTTCGAAAACTGTTGAGTGTAGGCATAGATAACCTCATTCAAAGTTAGCTTCATTTTCGATGCCGAATCGAATGAGAATATAAAATTGAGGGGTGTCCATTTGAAAAAATGACAATTATTTTTTCAACCGGATCTATATCATTTTCTGGTGAACGCCCTGTATAACTCTAATTGCATTGATATCGAAATTATACTGAACTAGGTCCTCTCCTACGAATAAATCGATACACAATCGAAAATAAATGATCATGTCCAGAAATAAAAGAAATATTTTTCGTTCTGCGAACGCAATTTTTAACTTAAAATTTGAAATATTTTGAAAAGGGTTAGGCTTGGATATAGGACATTATACATGAAACATGTTCAGTATCATACGTAAAATCTAAAACCTTGATACTATACAGGGTGTCCCATTTAAAATAACGAAGTTGGGGTCCACTTCCGGTACAACCCGAAGTGCCACAATCTTCAAAATATTTTAGCCGGATAGCACTTATCAACAATAGTGAACTCCCAAATTTTCAAATTTGGCCCACCTATGGTTTTCTACATATTGATCGATGCAGTTCCTGGAGGGACCCTCTGTATATTGTAGTTCTCTAATATAGGTAATACTGTAGATAAATAATTCACTATTCAAGAGAAATAAATCACAAAATCATCTCCATAACGAACAAGAAACGTAATAATTATTATTTTCATTAGTGATCCGGCTGTCCGTAATATAATATATATTGAACCACATTACCACGATTGATACCAGATAATAATTAATAATGCTGTGAGCTCTTTCGCAGTACTCCGAATAATGTTGAGATTACATAAGTAAAAACAAAACCTCTACATATTTATATTTTCACCATTATAAGTATCTATTGTCTATTATTTCAGTAATATTGGGTCAGTAGGTTGTCCCATTCCATCAGGGTGGTTTTGGATTTTTTAGGGGCGATAAATCCGTGGTGCTGCGGAAAATCAAACCCCATATTTCAATCTTATCGAAATCTGATTTTATAGCCGAATCCACATCCAACTGAGCTATCGGGTATGTTACGGGCGTAAAACATCTTTTCAGTCTCTCGAAGAGTTCTGAGGGTTGCGCGTAGGGGTGCAATCGGTTGACGGAATTAACAATTTTAACAATAACAACAACATCATTCACTGCTTTCCCCCCCCCCGCCCTAAATTCCACCCCTTACAAACCATGGCTTTTCTATAGAGTACGGTGACACCCGGTATACACCCCCGAAGACATACGACTAGAAACCACCAATTAAAACTGGGAAATAAACAAAGCAGTGTTCCCCAGCAAACCAACAACAAATTGGGGTGTAAGTAATTAAAATTAGGTCCAAAGCCTGACACAGTTTGAGCATTAACAAGGCCATTTGTTTCAGGGTTGCGCGTCGGGGTGAAACAGGGCCTAATCCCGCGTTTTGCAAGAGTCTCGCACGGTGAGGGATCGGGACGAGCAGCGCCAGATCAGCGTTTGCGGTCAGAGGTCGAACTCAACAATAAAGAATTCGTCTGGCTGGTCATTGGGGCTTAACGGGCTGAGCTCGAATTATAGTGCTGCGTGGTCGGCTTTCCGCCCCGCTGTCGAGACGGGGCCAACTTTAATTTCGCGCTGCTTCGCGAATATCAATTACTTGCCTATTCAGATTATCCGGACGGTCAGCAGGATTTTAGTTCCCAGTTCGGAAAAAGAAAATGAGCGGATGTTGGAAGCGGAACCGGTTAGGTTATGTTAATGGAACGGGCAATTTCCGCATTCCACCACAGCGTCGCACCAGACATGTGATATACCGCGTGTCGCTATAACATTTTTGTTTTTGCGGTTAGTGGATTGAAATTTTGAAGATTAGTACATTCGACATTAAAATGAATTTTCCGACAAGTGATTCAGCATCATGTAACTAACGGTTTCTACAAGTAACAAGAACTATCGATTTGTAATTGGAACATCTGATATATTTTCATTTTCCCAACGTCTTGACTTTGCACAATACTTTTTGTCCTAATGCGAGCAATAATCCTTGATCTGATTTAAAATAACAATAATTCTATGACACCACAATTCTGCGTTTTTTGATACATATTGTTACGATATTGAATTTTGTAACAGTAAATAAGTGAAAGTTTGGAAAATTGATTCTTATAAAATTTATAAAAAAAAAACTGTTATAAAGTATTTATTTTTTTAAACATTTTCATTTTTACAACTTTGTCTCATATGTGGTTTGTTCAATATTTGATGTGTTTCGGTTAGTTTCATCCAATGTTGTATTACTTTCAGAAGTTGGAAGTCAAAAAAGTGACATTAAACTTCATTCATCTAAAAAATTTACAGAATTCGCTGATTT
Source organism: Chrysolina oricalcia (assembly GCA_944452925.2). Classification (NCBI taxonomy): domain Eukaryota; kingdom Metazoa; phylum Arthropoda; class Insecta; order Coleoptera; family Chrysomelidae; genus Chrysolina; species Chrysolina oricalcia. The sequence continues at coordinate 18,026,588 of OX101819.2, forward strand.
CCTAAATTTCAAAATGTGTGTCATTGAAATCTTCATATCTCTGTATCGAAATATATATTTGTTTAATTTTCACATATCGTTTTTCGCCAGTATTTAGTTATGAATATTCGGATTTCAGAAGTGTTCCCCCACAGACATTCTACGTCACTGACACAATCCGACAACGTTGGAATCATGGAGGCATTTGTCGATTGACTATTGTCAAGTCACTAATGTCATTTAATGTACGATCTGTCAGAGCTCTTAAGGTCGATTCATAAACTTTCCGTTCCGTTTGCCGTTACCGTTGCCGTTACCGTTGCCGTCTGCGTTCGCCGTTCAGTTACCAGTTCAGTACATTGAAATGCATAAGATCTTTCTTAAACTCCGTTGACCGATGTCGTCTACCGCTCGCATGAGTTTATGAATGATCTTATGCATTTCAATGTACTGAACTGGTAACGGAACGTCGAAAGCAAACGGTAACGACGAACGGAACGGAAAGTTTATGAATCGACCTTTACTGTTGATAAAAAAGTCTGCTGATATTATATTTACTATAGATTCTTGAATAACCGTTCACCGATATAGGACTCTTTTTATCGGTTTAACGGAGCAACCAGTATAAAAAATTGGCAGCAAAAAATACCAAAATCTATTTTTTATGCTCGAAAACGGTAATAATCCGAAACTTACCTTGGGATGCTACACAACATTCAAGTCACAATTTTTCATTTCATCATTACTGTCGTCAATAGTAGCTACAGCAAAGTATGGTTTGCTTAATAATAATAATAATAATAATGAGGGTCTTTATTGTGGATGAAAAATACAACAAAAACAACAGTAAGACACCATAGTTTTTGTGCTTCGTACTTTGTGCTCAGGAACTATTCGGCACTTGATACAAATAGAACCCTACCTTTTCAGCTGCATATAACGCACATCATCATCATAGCCTGATCAAGCAGCCCGATAAAGGATATTCTTGCCATCAGAATGAATTCCGAATAAACAGAACTTTCTTCATCTTTTTCATATCTTTTATCTTCATCTCGAATAGTTTGGCAAATTTCCACTGCTAGTTTAAAAAAAGTTTTTCTCCATTTTCACAAGTTTTAAAAGTAATCTTCCAATAACAATTTCACGACAAGTACAACATAAGCAATGTCAGCAAATGTCAGCAGTTCCATTGTTGTCAGATTCATATCAGTACCGTCAACTTAGGTCAACAAAAAATACTAGAATCTAGAGAAGACATTCTACGTCACAAGAGTATACATATTCTAATTTTCCTATGTTTCAAAGGCTCAAATTTTTTTATAATTGAATATTGAGTTGAATCTTTCACAAGGTGGGGAGCTAATGCAAAGTAGTTTCAAAAAATAACATTCATTTTGATTTTGGAGTTTTAGGAAAATAGCGAATTGTTTATGAAACATGTTGTATTTTGGACACATGAAATATCAATCTATGCGATGACAAAAGGGAATATTTTTTTAGAGACATTTTGAAGCAAGAAAAAAAAGGAATATTTCAATAACAAAATGATAGATAATAGGCTGTTTTATAGTAAAATAGAAGTAATTTGTGTGGACAGTTATATTTGTTTGAAATCAAGAAAGGGATTGGCAATAAACAGGAATAATAAAATGAGAAGAGTTTCCCAGGTGATGAATAAAGCAAGAAGGAGATTTTTGATAGGAAAAGAAAAATGTTTTTGAAATTTTGATGAAAGAAAATCAGTATCTTTTTAAAAAACACAATAAAAGGGAATAAGCAAATAATGAGTCAAAAACAAAGGTTGCAGAGTAAATATTGTGAAGAAAAGCAAGAAAATATTGTCAAGATTGAAAGATTGCCATTCACCTACATCAAAGTAAATTCGGTACACTTACACCAAGGTAAATACGGTAGCCAATTTCAGAAGCCAAGAGAGATGAGTTCCGTCTACCCACCACATAAGGTAGTACCCGTTTTTTATTAACTTTCACTGTGTGTGTTGTGCACAAACAATATTTTCCAAGCAGCAAGCACTGATCACAAATACCAAATACCCTCCAAAACTTTATTTTGCTGCATGATACGTTCACTGTGGTTAGTTTTTACATTCTACCACCACAGACAATTATTTCATCAGAACCAAGATGCATAAAACTCCTGGTGCGTTTACTGATTCGCTTTTGTTTCAACTAAAGTTCTTGATCCTGTAATTGCGTCAATAGAGTTTGTTCCATTCGTCAATGGATGACGCTTAAGTCGAATATAGTGGAGTTTCCAACAATCCAAAGTGCCTCCTTGATAAATTTTTTGAGTTTTTGAACGTTAACATTATTTTGAGGTTATATGTCAATTACATTGCATATTAGGCTATCCAAGATGCTGTCAAACTAAAATCAAGATAGCCGCCTGAAGGCACACATTGTATTTGTTATTGTTTGAACGAGACTGATTATTGTTAATTTTCATCTATTGGAGTGAAATTTTTGTATGAAACTTTGCCGAATAAAAAACATGCCTACAAAGTGTTATGTTGTAAATTGTGGAAGCCGTGGAGATCGCGACTTAGTGAAGTTTTTAAAAATTCCTAGCTAGCTACATTTTGATAATGTGGTATATTAAATCAAAGACTAGATAGATAGATGTTTATTAAGTAGGATACCCTAATATACATAGTTCCATGTTACCAAATAACAAATTAGTAGGTAAAAATATGTAACAAGTGAAAATAAATTACTTTGCGATATCTGACAATCGGTGTGTAAAAAAACGACCAATCCAATGAAGATTTGAAAATAAAAATAGATAAATGTGTAGGCAATCATATATTACAAATAATAGTGTTGAGGAAACAGTCATAACTTCATGCACTGAGAACCAATCCAGGGGTTTTTTGGTACATCGGACAGTCCTATAGGGTCCAATAGAATTTCACAGATATCATTTTCACACTGCAGCACAACTCGGCCATCCTCACCTTTTCACAAAGACACTTTACTCTAAAAAATGTCTTCCTTTTATGAAACTTAGGTAGCACTACTACTTTACGAAAATTGTACGCTTTTGGGAAATCAACTATCCAGAATTATTCATCTGGGAAAATTTACTCATGAACATATATCCTTTGGGTGACCAAATCACAAAATCGCAGTATTTTCATTCAGTTAGTTTCATTTGTAAATGAGTTTGGTAATAATAAGCATGGTCACGTTTTAGGGTAATTGCAATTCCACCGCTTATTATAGTTGAGGTTTTTAAATTTGAATACTGCCCCATATCAATATTCCTTAATGAATATGGACTCCTCACTTCCATAGCAGCCACAAGACATCGTCGCATCAGGAGAACCATCAATTTATTAAATAATCTATACTTTCAACAAAGGAATATCCATTCGCTGTGAATGCCTCATCTGAAAATTAATTGGAAACATTAATGAACAGTTCATAAATTACGAAAAATCAGTACCTACCTTGGCAAGAACAACAGTATGTTCATCCATTTTTCTTGCTTCACAATCATGGGCAAATCCAGCTTCAAGATATTCATAGCCTGTTAAACTTTTGTAGGCCTTCATTGGCTTTCTTGTTTATGAGTCAACAGCAGATATGTAATAATGTCGAATGCCGTTACTGTTGTGAAAAGATCTAGAGATATGTCCATTTCACAAGGAGTGAAAGTAAAAGGGTCACTCTCCTTTTGTCTCTATAGATCGATGCAGTGTCTTTGTTTACTCGTTCTAATGATAATAAATAAATCACTTTTAGTTAAAACAGCCATAATAACATTTCAAATCACAACTAAACAAAACTATTAGCAGTAGAAGCTAGTGCCAAACACAAACACCATAACACCATTCATGTGTGCCTACAGCCGGCCATTTTTAAAGAGCCGTGGTCACGTGTTCTGGATAGCCTAATTGGTATTTATCGTGTGATTTTTCTGTTCTTTTAATACTTTTCGCTCAGTTCGGTAGTTTTGCGAAGTTTTTAGTTGTTGGGCTATTGTTGTTTATTTGTTCTTGTGTTTTTCTGTCATTCGTAAAAGTTAGGGTAGTGTATAGCATTTTTTGTGAGTCTCGACTTCGATATGACAATCATGACATGGTTCAATTTGAGGTTATGTCGATGACGCAGCATGCGTTTGTCAAAACGACATGTCAAGTCATCATGATCGGTAATGATTTGCCTGCCATCTATGTTAAAATTGAGTAAACTCTCTTGACGCAATAAAAATGTCATGAATCAAGCAGGCCGTACATCAACAGTTTTGGATGACAATTTCACAGCTATAAGTAATTCCACCAGGAGTTATATGGATCTTGATCAGAACATTAACCCCTGTCATCCTTGTTTACGTTCTGTGACCTATAACCAGAGAACTGAGTGCGTTTCTTTGGTTCGATTTGTTATTACACAGGAGCGTTTATTTGCGCAATGCAGCAGACTTGTTAATTTTGAATTGTGGGATTATTATCATTTGGATTTTTGAATAACTGTTATATTGTGATAACAAATTTATATTTTAAAGTAGTTATCTTCCAGGTTAGGATAATAATAAGAAATTTTGATAAAATTTCATGGTTTGAAATATCAGTAATGATTTATAGGTTTTAACTTCCCATTAAAGTTATTCTACATAAAAAAAATATATTTTTTTTAATCGTTCAATTCTATAAATTGGTAATTTCATGGCCCAATTTTACAAATTGGTAATTTCATTGCCCATTGGAACCCGCTTATGAGAGAGAGATGTTCCTGCTCCAGGAACAACAGACCGACTGAGCTGAAAAGAAATAAAAGGTAACTAAGGAAGCTAAAAATAGCCAGGGAATATTTTTCCAATACATTATTTTTTCTACAAAAAAAAAATAAAAAATTATACTACAATACATTTACAAATCATAACAATATATATCAGAGCCGGTTCTGCTTGCTTCTGTCCTTGCTCACCAGGTGCATACGACGACAATTCATATCATTAAACATTTAAATTAATGATATAGTTGCTACAATTTGGCAATATAATAACTGTCGAAGAAAAAACTTTGTATGAAACACTTTCGTAAAGGGCTTTTTTGTACTCGCATCATTCAACAAACTTCACGCTCATACAAAAAAGTACCAGTTTATGAACTTGTATCATAAATAGCTATATTTAAACACGTATTTACTAATCTAAGAACCCCCAAATATGATAGTTTCCTCACAAGGAAAAAATAATGAAAAATTATAATTCTAGTTAAACAGAATAAACTTAACTATAAGTTTGTATGATCCTTTAACAGTTAGTAATTTAGTACCACTAACATTACAAAGTTTCATTTCCCAATATCACTTGCATTAGACATCAATGGAACTAGTTTGTGCATTTTTGTATGTTTATGCCTTTGTCAGCAGTTACACTTCTTTGGAGACAAGACATTTTTATGACTAATGAAATTTTTTGAGAAATCACTAATAATTATATTCTTCCATAAGCTAAAGATTGTAATTCTAGTGACAAATTTGTTATATTATGATTGACAAAAGTTCCATCAATGAGAAGATACAAGTTTTATGGAAATATGATTCTTTCGTTATTTATGGTCATCAAGTGAAAAGAAACTCACATTATTAGAAGTGTCCTCACTGGACCGAACTTCAAATATCTTTTAACACTGGTTTTCTTAGTAAAACATTCTTCGATGAAATGGTTTTCCCAGGTTCTGCAGTAAATCTGTAACATTAACATCAGGATAAATAGCGTAAATATTTAATTTTTGAAATGAAATGATGAAGTGGATTTTACCATTTCACAATAAGAAAAGGTAGACAATCCAATTTTTGTCCACTTTGAAATGATAGTGTCTGTTATAATTACAGCGTAGTGCTGGGTTGAAATTCAATTTAAATCAATATTTGTCAACACGTCGCTGATTATACGAATCTTGCTCATTCGATGGAATGAACTGGATTTGAAACATATACCATCATAAAAACAGAACAAGAAAAGCGATAATCTTATTCACAGAATTGTCTTTACGAATCAAGACTTTAGATGAATAATTTCAATACAGAAAATCTGGTGTGTCAAAATTGTGATGAATGTTAACAGCAAAACTTGGCGTTGGAAAGATCCTTGTGTGAGTCGATTATTTAGAACATCATAACATCAAAAGCCGAGAAAGAATTAATAGCATTTGAATTTGAATGAAATTGTAGAGTTTAACTTCAATAATGAACTCTCAGGTTCTCCGACTTGTAACTCGGAATTCCGACTTGTGACTCGTAATTCCGACTCGTAACTCGGAATTCTTACTTGTTACTCGGAATTACAACTTGTTACTCGGAATTCCGACTTGTTACTCGGAATTCCGACTTGTAACTCGGAATTCTTACTTGTAACTCGGATTTCCGACTTGTTGCTCAGAATTCCGACTTGTAACTCGAAATTCTTACATGTAACTCGGAATTCCGACTTGGAACTCGGAATTCCGACTTGGAACTCGGAATTCCGACTTATAACTCGTAAGGCTTGTAACTCGTAATTCTTGTAACTCGGAATTCCAACTTGTTACTCGGAATTCCGACTTGTTACTCGGAATTCCGACTTGTAACTCGGAATTCTTACTTGTAACTCGGAATTCCGACTTGAAACTCGTAAGGCTTGTAATTCGTAAGGCTTGTAACTCGTAATTCTTACTTGTAACTCGGAATTCCAACTTGTTACTCGAAATTCCGACTTGTTACTCGGAATTCCGACTTGTAACTCGGAATTCTCGGAATTCCGACTTGTTACTCGGAAATCCGACTTGTAACTCGGAATTCTTACTTGTAACTCGGAATTCCGACTTGGAACTCGGAATTCCGACTTGGAACCCGGAATTCCGACTTGTAACTCGTAAGGCTTGTAACTCGTAATTCTTACTTGTAACTCGGAATTCCGACTTGTTTCTCTGATTTTTTATTCGGAATTCCGACTTGTAACTTGGAATTCCTACTTGTAACTCGGAATTCCGAAAAGATGGTTGGTGGATGTCCTAAAAGCACAAGGTGAAAAAAAACGAATATAGATCAAAGCCAGGTCAAGTTGTCACTGTCAGGCTATAATATCCTTTCTTCAAGAGTTCATATTTAAGTAATTTCCGAAAAATTGAAAAATTATTGATTATAAATCTTTTTATTCTTGTATATAAGGGAATTTTTTATCAGTGTCGATGTCGGTAGGTATAGTGCGATATTATCATTTTGGCATGAATCATAAGGTCTTTCATTATCAGCAGGTGTTTTTGTTTTGTGCATTAGGCAGGCTGTCTCTAAAATAAATATGCAGGTCAGTGTTATAATTGTACGTTTGATAAAAAGTGGATTACAGTGTTCGAAATACTGAGCTTTGCACAAACACCTGACTGCTCTTTTTTGTAAAACAAATACTGAATTCATCAGCTGGATGATGAAGAAACCCCAAAAGGCAATGCCATACCTCAGGTGGGATTCAATTAGAGAAAAATAACCTATTCTGTCTGTATTAAAACCAAGTATTCTAGTTATAATTCTGACGGCATAGCAGCCTGATGCTAATTTATTATTCAGGTTTCTTATGTGATCCTCAAACGTCAGCTTATTGTCAAGGTAAATACCTAAGAATTTTGAGCATGATTTTTTTTCTACGGTCTGACTACCTATAGATAAGTTGTTATTATCAAACTTGAGGGTCAATATGTTCGTTTTATTTACATTGAAGCTGAGTAGGTTAGACTCACACCATTGTTTGACTTTTTCCAAGTCGGTCAGAAAATTTTCCTTTAGTAATTCAACATTATTTCCATGCCATATCAATGTTGTGTCATCTGCAAGTACTGATTCTTGAGGAACACCATAATTGATGTTCGAGGGATTAATCGTACCATATAATATCCATAATCCAAACATTAGATGATATTACATTATTGAATTCAGTTTTTGTAGAAAATGGGAATTTGCAGAAGTTTGGAGCAGGTATGGGCAACGGTTACTCTGGCAAACCACTGAGATCCAATAAAGTCCATTTTGAAGTTTTGATCATAAGTATTTCAAATGTACTACATTGAATAACAAGTCGGACTTTGTGAAATAAAAAAAATTGTGGCACTTCTACTCCTTAGTAGCGAACCTTACCGGCGGAAAAATCTCGGGTGATTCTTTATGATCACGATAACCGTTATAGTACTGAACTGGGGCAAGTACTGAATACTGATAACTGGGAATATTCTCGACGAGAACTAGAGAATATAGCTTGAATCTACACTTGAAACCTAAAAAGTCAGAGACGACCCTCATGAATAAGAGTACCTGTTTAGGAGAGTTACCTTGTGAACAGATGTGCACAATCTGATGCTGTGCGAGAAAAATATGATTACGATACCTAAACATTTTTAGGCCATTTTTCACTCTCTAGCGATTTCCTGGATGTGCCAAATAGTTCTTGAAAAATATTGTGTGCAAAATTATTTATTGCATTCAAGTAGAGTCATAATTGAGATTCTGAAATATCCTGAATGGTCAAAAGTGGCATAATGTAACGTTATAATCCAACAGACTATTTAATTGAGCATAAAAGTAGGGACATAGCATTACAATTTCCGCTCAAACTGAAATAGCAGACTTTGGCGCACGAATTAATATAACACCAGCATCGTTGTCGCCAATTTACTATGCAGGTCTTCGAGTTAACGAATACTGAAGCTCAAAGAAAGTCCCCAATTCACTGAGAAATTAGTCCACCAATATTTCGTTCGCTTGTGGAATTAATGAAAATGCCGGCAACGTATTTAATTTAATTGCTTCTAACGTTTATATTCATCCTCAATTCCATTTGTCCCTTCAAACAAAAATAAGATGAGTTCGATTAGACGAAACTTTTGCTTGCAGGTCTGTGACGTCTTCGGATGAAACGTAGTCAGAAAATTGCATGCGTCCGAAATGTGCAACACCTTAAAAATAACCAAACCTTTCTTCGTGTGACCGTATGATTTCAATTATATTTTCGCATTTTACAAGAAAATGCGCTATTTTACTTAAACCAAAATCGTTTATTGAAGTGGTACATTACCGCATAAAAATGTCACTTTACTATAAAGTAATTTAACTGTTAATAAAACACAGTATGACAGAAAATTATCTTCTCAAATAAAAATCACTTGCATCACGCTTTTGTCAGTTATTAGTGCGTTTTTGTCTTCCCACAATAGTGAACAAAATAAAAACACACCTAAACACTAGTAAATCTTCCAATACGTCCTCAAAATTGACTATGTAAATTTCATTGAAATTTGCTAAAAAACAAAGTAACAGGCAAGGACTAGGTAATAAATGTAGTTGAGGTTCCAACTTCGATGAAAAACAATAATTAAATACAATACCACACAAAATGGAGACATGGGGATGCAGTTTAGGGGTTGAAAACGGTTTTTTGCGATTTGCGGTGAAACTCGACCTCTAACCGGAAAATGTTCTATGGCAAAGTTGTAGATAATGAAAAAATTGAAAACTTTTGTATGTCAGGGTCAATTTATGCATCATTGACATTATCATAGTCCTAATCACAGTCACTGTCATTCATAAAATCAAATCAAAACTATTGGTGTGAAGTTACCCACAGATTTCCGGCCACACATGCTGACGTAGAGGAAATCGATCGATTTGTGGTTGGATAATACAGATGTAAGTAACCGGACTAAAATCTGTGGCTTGGTTCATACGATCGTATTGTATAATTTAATAACTCGGCAAGGAAGTACAGAAAACATTCGACACAAACAAATCCAATGCAGCATATTCGAGATAAGTGAACAACTTATATGAATTTGAGGTTATCAGAGAGAGACACTGGTTGATGTAGAATCAAAACTGTTTCTTTGTCACTCAGATTTAGAGTAGACGATTTTCACTCTTTGTTAAATGTCTTCAAGACATCACACAGTATAATTTTATGACCCAATGATGATGACCCAATGATGTGTGATCATAAAAATCACATAAGATGTAGAGGATTCCAGGGTAATTCATGTGGTGGAACTTTGCTTTGTCACCGATACAGAGTTGCATTGAATGATTTTCTTTCATTGAGAGATATCGTCAAGGCATCACACGGTATAAAATTTGTAGCGATGATGTGCTTTCATGAAAATCACATGAGCTGTAGAGAATTCCATACAGATTACCTTGGTAAAAACCGTTTCTCTGTCACCCATATGGATTTGAAGTGAATTATTTTCTCTCATTGATTTGTTTTGTTGAATATTTTTCAAATATTGGCGAAAAGTTGGCACAAAAAATTATCCAGAGAAAACAAAATTATTCATTTTCTTGACCCACCTCAATTATGGGATAATCGCGCGGGGAGCTACAACAAAAGATCATATTTCACTGCTAGATATTATCCAGAGAATGGCAATCAAAAGCATCTATCGAAAACCATATACTTACCGCACAGAAGACCTACATAAGGAAACCAAAATCATGGATATTAGACCGCTATATTTTTTTCAAACAGTAACTAGACAACACCTTAATAAACATGAATTTACGCCAGTTGACCACACACATGCTACTCGGTACAGAAATAAGTCAGTATGTGTACCAAAACCAGAAAAAAATACTTTACGGAGATCTTATGTTTACTTGGGATCAAAACTGTATAATGCAATACCACCAGAATTGAAGGAAATCAACTCTATTTCACTCTTCAAGAGACATCTAAGGACTTGGATGACAGAAATAGAAAGATTGAAAATTCACAAACTCGTTGATCCGACTGTAAGGCTACATTTCTGATGAGAAATTGCAGTTTTCCAGATACAATGTTATATGTGTAAACGCCTGTGAATGTGTGTGTATATTTATGTATCCATGTACTAATGTTTCTAAATATTTGTGATGTTCATTATTTTCTCTATTGATATTCTTATTATAATTTTTCCTGTTTTTATTACTTTATCATTATCGATTTTAAAATAAGCATTTTCTCCATAAAAAACCTTTCATATATCTTTAATATTTTTGTATTTTTATTATATAATTAGTTATTTATCTTATCCCCCATATGTTATGTCATCGTTATTTTTGAAAACAACTGATGTATTTATTTATTATATTTTCCCCATACCCATGCTCGAGGGCAACCTTTTATGGGTTCACTATATTTGTTTCCTTTCCTTTCTACCAATAATATTGTAAAACGATGAGAAATAAATATTATTATTATTATAACAATCTTCAAGGCATCACAGGATGTGAAAATTGTAATCCGATGATGTGCGTTCATGAAAATTACATGAGATATAAAGGTTCTTGTGTAGATAACCGTAGTGAAAACCATTCCTCTGTCACCCATACAGATTTGGAGTAAATTATTTTCTTTCATTGAGAAATGTTTTCAAGGCATCACACTGTATAAGAATTGTAACCCGATGATGTGCGTTCATGAAAATCGATTTCGAGTAGATTACTATGGTGAAAACCGTTTTTCTGTCAACAATACAGATTTGCAGTAAACTATTTTCTGTCATTCAGAAAGGTCTTCATGGCATCACACGGTATAAGAGTTGTAATCCGATGATGTGCGTTCATGAAAATCATATGAGGTATTGAAAATTTCACGTAGATTACCCTGGTGAAAGCCGTTTCTATGTCACCCATATGGATTTGAAGTAAATAATTTTCTTTCATTGAGAAATATCTTCAAGACATCACAGGTTATGAAAATTGTATCCCGATAATGTGCGTTCACAAAAATAACATGAGATATAGAGGTTCTCATGTAGAATACCATGGTGAAAACAGTTCCTCTGTCACCCATACAGATTTGGAGTAAACGATTTTCTTTCACTGAGAAATGTCTTCAAGACATCACACTATATAAGAGTTGTAACCTGATGATGTGCGTTCATGAAAATCACACGAGATATAGAAGATTTCTAGTAAATTACCATGATGGAAACCGTTTCTCTGTCATCCATACAAATTTTGGAGTAAACTATTTTCTTTCATTCAGAAAAGTCTTCAAGGCATCACACGGTATAAGAGTTGTAACCCGATGATGTGCGTTCATGAAAATCACATGGGATGTAGAAGATTCCAAGTAGATTACTCTGGTGGATACCGTTTCTGTGTCACCCATATGGATTTGGAGTACATTGTTTTCTAACAGTGAGAAATATGTTTAAGGCATCACAGGGTATGGAAATTGTAACCCGATGATGTGCGTTCACAAAAATCACATGAGATATAGAGGTTCTCATGTAGATTACTATGGTGGAAACCGTGTTCCTCTGTAACCCATACAAATTTGGAGTTACTGATTTTCTTTCTCTTTGAGAAATGACTTCAAGGCATCACACTGCATGAGAGTTGTTACTCAATGATGTGCGTTCATGAAAATCATACGGGATATAGAAGATTTTGAGTAGATTACAATGGTGGAATCCGTTTTTCTGTCACCCATACAGATTTGCTGTAAACTATTTTCTCTCATTCAGAAAGGTCTTCATTGCATCACACGGTATAAGAGTTGTAACCCGACGATGTGCGTTCATAAAAATCATATGAGATATGGAGGATTTCATGTTAATTACTCTGGTGAAAAACGTTTCTCTGTCACCCATATGGATTTGGAGTAAATAATTTTCTTTCATTGAGAAAATTCTTCTAGGCATCACAGGTTATAAAAATTGTATCCCGATAATGTGCATTCATGAAAATAACATGAGATATACAGGTTCTCATGTAGATTACTATGGGTAAAACAGTTTCTCTCTCTGTCACCCATACAGATTTGGAGTAAATGATTTTTTTTTCACTGAGAAATGTCTTCAAGGCATCACACTGTATAAAAGTTGTAACCCGATAATGTGCGTTCATGAAAATCACACGAGATATAGAGGATTTCATTTGGATAACATTGGTGGAAACCGTTTCTCTGTCACCCATATGGATTCGGAGTAAAATATTTTCTTTCATTAAGAAATATCTTCAAATCATTACACGGTATAAAAAGATTTTGCCGATGATGTACGCTCATGCAAATCACATGAGATGTAGAGAATATTTCGTAGATTGCCATGGTGAAAACCGTTCCTCTGTCACCCTTACGGATTAGAGTGAATCGTTTCCTTTCAATGAGAAATAACTTCAAGCCATCACAGGGTATTAAAATTGTAACCTGATTATGTGTGTTCATGAAAATTACCAGGAACTTTTATACACTGTGATCTGTTGAAGATATTTTTCAGATATTTCGAGATAATTCAAGAAAATAATCGAACCAAAATATGTACCGGAGACAAAAAATGGTTTTCACTTCATTGGGATACAATTTTCATACTGTGTGATGTCTAGAAGATATTTTCCAATCAAGGAAACTGTGTGGGTGACAAAAATGTGAATCTACATGGAATCCTCTATATCCCATGTGATTTTCATGAACGCACATCTTCGGGTCACAACTCTTATACCGTGAGATGACTTGAAAATATTTCTCAATGAAAGAAAATAATTTACTCCAAATATGAATGGGTGACAGAGCAACGGTTTCATCTTGGTAATATATATATATATATATATATATAAATATATATATATATATGGAATTCTTCATATCACTTGTAATTTTCATGAACGGGCTCATCAGGTTACAACCTTTATATCATGTGATGCCTAGAAGATATTTCTCAATATGAGGAAATAATTTTGTCCAAATCTGTGTGGCTGACAGAGAAACGGTTTTCACCATGTTATTCTAACTGAAGAAAAGTTACACCACATGAATTAACTTGGAATGATCTATATGTCATGTCGGGTCATAACCTTATACTGTGTAATGCCTTGAAAACATTTTACAATGAGGGAAAATAGTCAACTCTAAATCTGTATAGGTGACAAAGAAACGGTTTTGATTCTACATCAACCACTGTCTCTCTCTAGATAATGATACTTTGATAACCTCAAATTCAAGTTGTTTGCTTATCCTGAATATGCTTTATCGGATTTGTGTGTTTCGAATCTTTTCTGTACTTCCTTGCCTAGTTATTAAATTTCATACGATCGTATAGACCCAGCTACAGATTTTAGTCCGGTTACTTAAAACTGAATTACTCAACCACAAATCTTTCGATTTTCTCTACGTCAGCATGTGTAGCCGGAAATCTGTGGGTAACTTTACACCAATATCAAAACTGTACATTTCAGTAGGAGCATTGATGCAATTTCTTTAGTTTTAGTATCAATCATAATCGTAAGAATTTGACGTTCAAAGTTGGCAATTTTCATTGTTTATGCTTATGATTAGGACGACATACACAACGTGCATGTGCGTCGATATCTGTTTGACAAATGACTTGAATAATTATTTGTTTTGACTTGAGATCCTTGTTATTTGTTTTTGTTTATTGTATTTCGGAGAAAAAATTAGCCAAGAAGAGGATATTCTTACTGAAATGATTGAAAAATGGCCCCATCTTTGGGATAAAAAGACAATTATGACTGTTCTCACCTGTCAATTTTTAATTTTCAAGCTAATGACTGTGATGCATAAAAATAAAAATTTACTAAGACAACGACTAAGACTAGGACTGTGATAGTGATTATGACAATAATAATAATATGTTGCATAAATTGACCATAACACTTTTCGACATAACCTCAAATTGACCGTCAAAATGGCCAGAAACCAATTTTTCAGTATTTATTTTCTTCCTCGGGTACAAATAATTTAATTAACATGAAAATATGTGAGCATATATCTGTTATGGTGTTGAATGAGCACGATTTTTTCACAATTCGCAAGACGACTGGTTTTCGAGTTATGTACATTTATCGGAAAAAAATCTTCCACGAACAATTGTTCAGGGGTTTTTGTATTTCGGAGGTCTATAAGTGATCATTTCAATTGTTGTAATGTCTTCTTTCAACTTGGTGGTTTATTGATCGTTACACAGAGAGAAAAGACTGCAACAGGTTCATGCACAACGTTGTGTAAGACACAGTTGTGTAGATATTGTACACAATTGCCATGCTTTCATCATAGGCATTTTGTGAAATTCAATAAATATTTGTGCAAGTCAATTTGTATAGTATTCATGCACTTCCACATTGCCTAAAAATACACAAAAATATGCACATCTACCATAACACAATTTATATGGAAAACATCTACAACGCATTGAACTCATCTTACACTCGTTGTGTACTTTCTATTTGATATGCACAAATTGTATACTATTTCAACACAATTGTGTAATTTGCCACAACTTGACAAGGCGTCCACCCAACTAAATACGCATGCGCGGCACTCCAAATGTCCAGTCCATCATTGTTTGATTGTTTTATGCTGATCGAAGGGCGAAGCTGGTTAAGTGTATTTACCTATTAGTTGCTCATGTGTATGTGGTTTTGTGTCAAATGGAAGTGTTAGAATATTTGCAAACTGATATTCATATTTGAAGGTTAGTATTGCTATTATTTTTTGTTATAACATGAAACCTACAAACTGACTCATTTTCATCAGTTTAAACGGTTTGAAAGGTGCATCCCGGTACCTACTTCCTACTTGAATAAATATATTTTGACACGAAGATTACTTAAAACTTTATTATTATTCAACCTGTTCCAAAATAACAAAATGTATGGTTCATTTATGTTATGTTATGTTTGGTATTTTGTGTTTCTGTTATTTTATTTGTAATTAGAGTTATTAGTTCAGTTATTTTTATTATTAGTTCTTTGTGATGAAATAATCATTATTTGAATGACATTCAATTTTATTTCAACCATCTGGAAAATGAAGCTTTTAATTTCTGAACAGAATAAGATATGAAGAAGCGAGCAGGTTGAAACTGATTCCTTTTGGATGTTATGTGCCTCAAGTGCATCCTTTCTTAAAATTATAAATAGTATCTATAAAAATTGACCTTGCTTTGTACACAAATATGTACAATATACCTACACAATTCATGTATGCGGAGTACACAAATTTGTGACATTTTTTGCATCCTATATTGAAAATACCCACACAATTTGTAAAAACTGGGTACACAAATTGTTGCCATTCATTACAATTTATGCACAAACAGTACACAAGTTGTTGACATTCGTTACACAACGTACCGATTAATTTTGTATATTTTGTGTATAAAATTAAAACCAAACTATTCAGAATAATACAACACTGTAGTGTATCGTTTATACACAATATCTCTAATACAATATTATAGAAAAAAAATTAACAAATTGGTGCTGTCAACTTTTAAGAAACAAATTGTGCTGAAATGATTCACAATTGTGTCGAAAACATACATTTATTTCTCTCTGTGTAAACCGCTTAAAATTGAGAAAAACCGACAAGTCTCTCTGAATCATGATTTTCTCATTATTTTCAATGATTTTCAATAGTTGTAGAAAAATCAACAGGCAATAACTAGGTGGAGAATGTTGTTGAGGTTCCAACTTTGAGAAAAAAAATATATTTAGTAACGAAAACACTCAAAATGATGAAATGGGGAAAACGGTTTTTTGCGATGTGCGGCGAAACGTGACCTCGTACCGAAATATGGCAAATGACAAAGTTGTAGATAATTAAAAAATCGAAAACTTCTTCATTCAACACTTTTTGACATAACCTCAAATTAACCGCCTCGGGTAGAGATGATTCAGTTCAGTTGAAAATTTGTAGATATATGTCTTTTTTGTTTCGAATGAGCATGATTTTTTCGAATAAAATACCCTTAACTTGCACGAACAATTGTCTTGATATTTTTTTTGTATTTCTATGGTCTATAAATGATCATTTTAATTGTTGAAATGTCCACTTTCAAATGGTCTGATTTGGTGTTTCATTGATCTATAGGCTTAAAATTAAGAAAAAAAGTCTCTCTGAATCATGATTTTCTCAATATTTTCAATGATTTTTCACTTTCTCCATTATTTTTATAACAAAAAGTAGCTTGTTTTAAATTATTCATAATGAAATATTTGAATATATTATTACACCACAAAATTAGTTTATCAATATAACTATTGAAAATCATTGAAAATATTGAAAAAAATCATGATTCAGAGAGTCCTGTTCGGTTTTTATCAATTTTAAGCCGTTTAACATATTACCGTTAACTCCGTTATTTACATTTCGAGCTGCGGTTAAGACAGAGTCACATTCTAAGCCCAATTTTTACTGCCACTTGTGTCGCGGCAATTATCTGCTTACATACATTGTATATAAGCAGATAATTCATCAGAAAATCAGTTTTGCCGACTTTTGGGTAGACTGGCAACTATTTCCTGCGAAACAAGCGGCATTAAAAATTGTGCTTAGAATGTGACCGCAACACGAAATGTAAATAACGGAGTCTAGCCGTAATCAGTAGCCGATCAGTAAACCAAGTCACATAGAACATTTGAAAGTAAATATTTCAACAATTGAAATAATCACTTAGAAAAAAAATAGCACAAGAAATAATCTGCACTGAAGATTGCAAAATAAGCAAAGATAAGAAAGTTATTTCAAATTGTTTTGTTGAAATTTTTCAAATACTGGTGAAAAGTTGGCACGAAAAATTATCCAGAGAAAACAAAATTGTTCCTTTCCAAAAACCAACAGATGTAACTAATTTTTTTCGGAAGAAACAACAAAATCAGAAATCATACAAACAATAGAAGACAAAAACTCTCCAGGTGTTGATGGTATCAAATCTGAAACTCTGAAGTTGATCTCACAATATACAGTGTGTCCCTAGACCAGTGGGACAGTAAAATATCTCTTGAACCAATAGGAATTTTCAAAATATTATCATTTCATATCATATTGCATTATGAGAACTAACTTCAGGAATGATTATTTTTTATACGAGGGGCGCAAGAAAAGCTCACAACATCGAACATCAGTTTTTTTAAATGGAACACCCCATATATTTCAACACATCTGAAAATCCGACAAGGCGTTGCCAAGTTATACCAGTTTTTCTTTAAATGCAGACATTTTTTAAGACAAACCCATCATTCATACTACCAAGAATTTATTAAAAAATTCAAGGCTCTTGGTAGTCGGTGGCACATTCTATCATATGAAATACTCATCTCCTTCGAAAGTTATACAGGGTGGTCAGAAAAATGATATGATTTTCACGAAATTCAAACTTTCCTCTCATCAATTTTTCAAATCGTGCACCCTACAATATGCATGATTTTATATCCCATTGGTGAATCGATTGCTTATGGTCAATGGTCTACAGGTATTCACTTTTGTAACTCTAGTGAAACAAATTGATAACCAAAATTTCCTTCAAGATTGTGTATCCTTCACACGATCGAGGATACATTAATAACTCAAGCCGTCCGGGGTGGCTTTGGAACATTTGAAGTCATGTCACTTATATAACATTTGCTCATTCAATAAAAATACATTAGTGCATCAATAATTATTGTGTTTCTCAAGATTATATCCAATAAAGTAGTTTCATTGTCCAAAGCCCCTTAAGACGGATTTAGTTGCTTCCCCGTTATTTGTGAAACAAATCAAATTGAAATGCCACAGTTATTTTCACCCGATGAATATGTTGACATGTTGCTCATATTTGGCGAAGCGAGAAAAAACTCTCGCAGAGCGTGTATATTGTATAGTCAACGTTACCCAGGTCGAAGACAACCAGGAAAAAATACCATCATTAGAGTTGCGGCTAAACTGCGAAATGATCAGGAATTACCATCAAACAAACAACCAGGACATTCAGAGTCAATCGTGAATGATGATATATCGATTAATATTTTAGCATACTACACAAAAATCCTCATTCATCGGTACGAGGAGTTGCTGAGGAATCAGGGATCTCGAAGAGTTCTGTACACAAGATTTTGAAGACATCCATATAATTAAATTTAGTCCAAGCTATAAAACCAACTGACTATGATAGGCGGATAGATTTCATTTTTGAGATGATGGTAAGAATCCATGATGCTGGTGATTTTTTGTCAAAAATTATGTGGTCTGATGAATCCCGCCTCCACAATAATGGGAAAGTAAATCGTCATAAAGTACATTACTGGGCAGCAAAAAATCCGCACAGGGTTCGAGAAACCAATTTTCAGGAGGTTTAGGAAGTAAATGTTTGGTGTGGAATTTTCAAAAATAATTTGATAGGGCCATATTTTCATCAAGGTACTCTAAATGGTGAAAGATACCTAAATTTCCTTCAAAATAATCATCTTGACGAAGTTCCCTAAGAGAAATGTTTTTTCTGCAGGATAGAGCGCCGCCTCATAATGCTGGGATCGAGTCAGACTATTTGAACGTTCTTTTTCCTCAAAGATGGCTCGGAATAAACGGACCGATGAAATGGCCGGCTCGTTCGCCAGACCTGACCCCTTTAGACTTTTTTGTATGGGGATCTAAAATCAGAGGTGTATACTACTCAACCAGTGAATTTGGAGGATTTGCAAAATAAAATTTTGACGGTTTGTCAAAGTATAACACCGCAAATGTTGGAAAATGTTACAAAAAATCATATGATGAAAAATTTTGAAATGTGCCTTGCAGCAAACGACAGGCAATTCGAACATTTATATTAATATTATCATGCCTAGTTATTCGTCAAGACAGTTTTTTTCTTTTTGAGACTGTTTGTTTAGTAGTAAAGTATAGTTGAATAAATAGTTTTTATTTGCATTTGTTGATGATGGAAATTACATCACTCTTTAAACTACTATTGACCATAAGCAATCGAACCACCAATGGGATATAAAATCATGTATATTGTAGGGTGCACGATTTAAAAAATTGATGAGAGGAAAGTTTGAATCTCGTGAAAATCAAATAATTTTTCTGACCACCCTGTATAACTCGAAGGAGATGAGTATTTCATATGATAGAATATGCTACCGACTACCAAGATGGGTTCGTCTTCAGAAATGTCTGTATTTAAAGAAAAACTGGTATAACTTGGCAACGCAATTATTTTTTTGAACTCGGCGCTCTCGGCTCATTCAGATAGACATTGCTGCTCGAGTTTTTTTTCAATCAATTCATTTTTGAGCTCGGCGCTCTTGCCTCATTCAGACAGACCTGCCCAAGCATTTAATTTTTTAGGCTCAGCGCTCTCTGCGCATTCAGGCAGATATTGCTGCTTGAGCATTTTTTTAATCAATTTGTTTTTATGAGCTCGGCGCTCTTGCCTCATTCAGACAGACCGGCCCAAGCATTTATTTTTTTGAGCTCGGCGCTCTCGGCGCATTCAGACAGACATTGCTGCCCAAGCATTTTTTTATTTCAATTATTTTTTAAGCTCGGCGCTCTCGGCGCTTTCAGACAGACATTGCTGCTCGAGCATTTTTTCAATCAATTTATATTTTGAGTTCGGTGCTCTTGCCTCATTCAGACGAACCTGCCCGAGCATTGATTTTTTCGGCGCTCTCGACGCATTCCGACAGACATTGCTGCCCGAGGGGTTTTTAGTATTCAATAATTTTTTAAGCTCGGCGCTCTCGGCGCTTTCAGACAGACATTGCTGCTCGAGCATTTCTTCAATCAATTTATTTTTTTGAGCTCGGTGCTCTTGCCTCATTCAGACAGACCTGCCCGAGCTATGATTTTTTCAAGCTCGGCGCTCTCAACGCATTCCGACAGACATTGCTGCCCGAGCATTTTTTTTATTCAATTATTTTTTAAGCTCGGCGCTCTCGGCGCTTTCAGACATTGCTGCTCGACCATTTTTTCAATCAATTTATTTTTTTGATCTCGGCGCTCTTGCCTCATTCAGACAGACCTGCCCGAGCATCAATTTTTTTAAGCTCGTCGCATTCCGACAGACATTGCTGCCCGAGCATTTTTTTTATTCAATTATTTTTCAATTTTGGCGCTTTCAGACAGACTTTGCTGCTCGAGCATTTTTTCAATCGATTCATTTTTTTGAGCTTGGTGCTCTTGCCTCATTCAGACAGACCTGCCCGAGTATTAATTTTTTCAAGCTCGGCGCTTTCGACGCATTCCGACAGATATTGCTGCCTGAGCATTTTTTTTATTCAATTATTTTTTAAGCTCGGCTCTCTCGGCGCTTTCAGACAGACATTGCTGCTCGAGCATTTTTTCAATCAATTTATTTTTTTGAGCTCGGTGCTCTTGCCTCATACTGACAGACCTGCCCGAGCATTTATTTCTTCAAGCTCCGCACTTTCGACGCATTCCGACAGACATTGCTGCCGAGCATTTTTTTATTCAATTATTTTTTAAGCTCGGCTCTCTCGGCGCTTTCAGACAGACATTGCTGCTCGAGCATTTTTTCAATCAATTTATTTTTCTGAGCTCGGCGCTCTTGTCTTATTCAGACAGACCTGCCCGAGCATTTATTTTTTCAAGCTCGGCGCTTTCGACGCATTCCAACAGACATTGCTGCCCGAGCATTATTTTTATTCAATTATTTTTTAAGCTCGGCGATCTCGGCGCTTTCAGACAGACATTGCTGCTCGAGCATTTTTACAATCAATTCATTTTTGAGCTCGGCGCTCTTGCCTCATTCAGACAGACCTGCCCAAGTATTTCATTTTTTAGGCTCAGCGCTCTCGGCGCATTCAGGCAGACATTGCTGCTTGAGCATTTTTTAAATCAATTTGTTTTTATGAGCTCGGCGCTCTTGCCTCATTCAGACTGACCGTCCCGAGCATTTATTTTTTTGAGCTCGGCGCTCTCGGCGCATTCAGACAGACATTGCTGCCCGAGCATTTTTTTATTACAATTATTTTTTAAGCTCGGCGCTCTCGGCGCTTTCAGACAGACATTGCTGCTCGAGCATTTTTTCAATCAATTTATATTTTGAGCTCGGTGCTCTTGCCTCATTCAGACGAACCTGCCCGAGCATTGATTTTTTCAAGCTCGGCGCTCTCGACGCATTCCGACAGACATTGCTGCCCGAGCATTTTTTGTATTCAATAATTTTTTAAGCTCGGCGCTCTCGGCGCTTTCAGACATTGCTGCTCGACCATTTTTTCAATCAATTTATTTTTTTGATCTCGGTGCTCTTGCCTCATTCAGACAGACCTACCAGAGCATTAATTTTTTTGAGCTCGGCACTCTCGGCGCATTCCGACAGACATTGCTGCCCGAGCATTTTTTTTTCATTTATTTTTCAATCTCGGTGCTTTCAGACAGACATTGCTGCTCGAGCATTTTTTCAATCAATTTAGTTTTTTGAGCTCGGTGCTCTTGCCTCATTCAGACAGACCTGCTCGAGTATTTATTTTTTCAAGCTCGGCGCTTTCGACGCATTCCGACAGACATTGCTGCCCGAGCATTTTTTTTTTTTTAATTATTTTTTAAGCTTGGCGCTCTTGGCGCTTTCAGACAGACATTGCTGCTCGAGCATTTTTTCAATCAATTTATTTTTTTGAGCTCGGCGCTCTTGCCTCATTCAGACAGACCTGCCCGAGCATTTATTTTTTCAAGCTCCGCGCTTTCGACGCATTCCGACTGACATTGCTGCCGAGCATTTTTTTATTCAATTATTTTTTAAGCTCGGCGCTCTCGGCGCTTTCAGACAGACATTGCTGCTCAAGCATTTTTTCAATCAATTTATTTTTCTGAGCTCGGCGCTCTTGCCTTATTCAGACAGACCTGCCCCATTTATTTTTTCAAGCTAGGTGCTTTCGACGCATTCCAACAGACATTCCTGCCCGAGCTTTTTTTTATTCAATTGATTTTTAAGCTCGGCGCTCTCGGCGCTTTCAGACAGACATTGCTGCTCAACCATTTTTTCAATCAATTAATTTTTTTGAGCTCGGCGCTCTTGCCTCATTCATACAGACCTGCCCGAGTATTCATTTTTTTAAGCTTGGCGCTCTTGGCGCATTCAGACAGACATTGCTGCCCGAGCTTTTTTATCTTCAATTATTTTTTAAGCTCGGCGCTCTCGGCGCTTTCAGACAGACATTGCTGCTCGAGCATTTTTTCAATCAATTTATTTTTTTGAGCTCTGCTCTCTTGCCTCATTCAGACAGACCTGCCCGAGCATTAATTTTTTCAAGCTCGGCGCTCTTGGCGCATTCCTACAGACATTGCTGCCCGAGCATTTTTTTATTCAATTAATTTTTAAGCTCGGCGCTCTTGGCGCTTTCAGACAGACATTGCTGCTCAACCATTTTTTCAATCAATTAATTTTTTTGAGCTCGGCGCTCTTGCCTCATTCATACAGACCTGCCCGAGCATTCATTTTTTTAAGCTTGGTGCTCTTGGCGCATTCCAACAGACATTGCTGCCGAGCTTTCTTTATTCAATTATTTTTTACGCGCGGCGCTTTCGGTGCTTTCAGACAGACATTGCTGTTCGAGCATTTTTTCAATCAATTTATTCTTTGAGCTCGGCGATCTTGCCTCATTCAGACAGACCTTCCCGAGCATTCATTTTTTCCTGCTCGGCGCTCTTGGCGCATTTCGACAGACATTGCTGCCCGAGCTTTTTTTTATTCAATTATTTTTTAAGCTCGGCGCTCTCGGCGCTTTCAGACAGACATTGCTGCTCGAGCATTTTTTCGATCAATTTATTTTTTTGAGCTCGGCGCTCTTGCCTCATTCAGACAGACCTGCCCGAGCATTCATTTTTTTGAGCTCGGCGCTCTTGGCGCATTTTGACAGACATTGCTGCCAGAGCATTTTTTTTATTCAATTATTTTTCAAGCTTGACGCTCTCGGCGCTTTCCGACAGACATTGCTGCTCGAGCATTTTTTCAATCAATTTATTTTTTTGAGCTTGGTGCTCTTGCCTCATTCAGACAGACCTGCCCGAGCATTTATTTTTTTAAGCTCGGCACTGTCGGCGCATTCCGACAGACATTGCTGCCCGAGCATTTTATTTATTCAATTATTTTTAGAGCTCGGTCTCTCGACGCTTTCAGATAGACATTGGTGCTCGAGCATTTTTTCAATCAATTTATTTTTTTGAGCACGATGCTCTTGCCTCATTCAGACAGACCTGCCAAAGCATTGATTTTTTCAAGATCGGCGCTCTCGACGCATTCCGATAGACATTGCTGCCCGAGCATTTTTTGTATTCAAGTATTTTTTAAGCTCCGCGCTTTCGGCGCTTTCAGACAGACATTGCTACTCGAGCATTTTTTCAATAAATTTATTTTTTTGAGCTGGGCGCTCTTGCCTCATTCAGACAGACCTGTCTGAGCATTTATTTTTTTAAGCTCGGCACTCTCGGCGCATTCCGACAGACATTGCTGCCCGAGCTTTATTTTATTCAATTATTTTTTAATCTCGGCACTCTCGGCGCTTTCAGACAGACATTGCTGCTTGAGCATTTTTTCAATCAATTTATTTTTTTGAGCTCGGCGCTCTTACCTCATTCAGACAGACCTGCCCGAGCATTCATTTTTTTAAGCTCGGCGCTCTTGGCGCATTCCGACAGCCATTGCTGCCCGAGCTTTTTTTAATCAATGTTTTAAGCTCGGCGCTCTCTGCGCTTCCAGACAGACATTGCTGATCGAGTATTTTTTCAATCAATGTATTTCTTCGAGCTCGGCACTCTTGCCTCATTCAGACAGACTTGCTTGAGCATTCATTTTTTTGAGCTCGGCGCACTTGGCGCATTCAGACAGACATTGCTGCCCGAGCTCTTTTTTATTCAATTATTTTTTAAGCTCGGCGCTCTTGGCGCATTCCGACAGACATAGCTGCCCGAGCTTTTTTTAATCAATTACTTTTTAAGCTCGGCGCTCTCTGCGCTTTCAGACAGACATTGCTGATCGAGTATTTTTTCAATCAATTTATTTTTTTGATCTCGGCACTCTTGCCTCATTCAGACAGACCTGCCCGAGCATTCATTTTTTTGAGCTCGGCGCACTTGGCGCATTCCGACAGACATTGCTGCCCGACCTTCTTCATTCAATTATTTTTTAAGCTCTCAGCGCTTTCAGACAGACATTGCTGCTCGAGCATTTTTTCAATCAATTTATTTTTTTGAGCTCGACGCTCTTGCCTCATTCAGACAGACCTGCCCGAGCATTCATTTTTTAAGCTCGGCGCTCTTGGCGCATTCCGACAGACATTGCTGCCCGAGCATTTTTTTTATTCAATTATTTTTCAAGTTCGACGCTCTCGGCGCTTTCAGATAGACATTGGTGCTCGAGCATTTTTTCAATGAAGTTATTTTTTTGAGCTCGGTGCTCTTGCCTCATTCAGAGAGACCTGCCCAAGCATTGATTTTTTCAAGATCGGTGCTCTCAACGCATTGCGACAGACATTGCTGCGCGAGTATTTTTTTATTCAATAATTTTTTAAACTCGGCGCTCTCGGCGCTTTCAGACAGACATTGCTGCTCAAGCATTTATTCAATCAATTTATTTTTTTGAGCTCGGCGCTCTTGCCTCATTCAGACAGACCTGCTCGAGCATTCATTTTTCTAAGCTCGGCGCTCTTGGCACATTCCGACAGACAATGCTGCCCGAGCATTTTTTTTATTCGATTATTTTTAAGCTCGGCGCTCTCGGCGCTTTCAGACAGACATTGCTGCTAGAGCATCTTTTCAATCAATTTATTTTTTTGAGCTCGGTGCTCTTGCCTCATTCAGACAGACCTGCTTGAGCATTTACTTTTTTTAGCTCGGCGCTCTCGGCGCATATAGACAATGTGCTGCCTGAGCTAAATTTTTTTAGGCTTAGTGCTCTCGGTGCATTCAGACAGACGTTGCTGCCCGAGCATTTATTTTTGTCAAGCTCTGCGCATTCAGACAGACATTGCTGCTCGATCATTTTTAATTCATTTCTTTAAGCTTGCAATTCCCGGCGTATTAATTAATTTTCCGATGAATTCTTCACTATTTAATAGCCTGATTTTTTTTTTTGAAAAAATTATTATTAAGTGACTTTATGAATTATTGAAGAATGAAAGATGTTAAACACATTGGGAAAACTTTTCCATTAAAAGTGTTTTTTGGGAGCTATCGATTTTTCAAATGAAGCGCGATGATGCTGGCAGCGCTCCGGCTGTATGTAATTCCGCCTAGCCTTAGGCTGCTCATATGCTGTCGATGTTGGGTTTGTATTTCATTAGATATTCATCATTCTTGTTTCGTGGAAATATTATAATCTGGTGATTGAATAAATAATGGAAAAGTTTCGTTTTTGAGAAATACATGTATGTTAATGATTTGCTTAGTTTTCCATTTGAAGAGTTTTCTGGGAGATGGTGATTTTTCAACAGTAGGCCTCGTGCTCGTGCTATGCTCATGCCTCGGCTCATGCTTAGATATCTATAAACCGCAAAACTATACTTTTAGACCAAGCTGTAAAAATAAGAGTCTCTTTTCACACAAAATAAAAGACGTGAACGGCCTATACTACTTTCTATAAAATAATTCGTGAATTAAAACCCCGGTTTTCACCCCAGCAAAATCGATCTGTGGAATTTTTTAAACAAGGAATAGTGAAAAAATTACTACCTTTTTGTTTTTGTGCGATTATCTCAGAAAGTATTGGAGAAATCGTTTAACAGCCAATGTAACTTTTATAGATAATTATAAAACCTATAAAATGGTTTTTGTACTACCAGATCGGTGCATTTTTCCATAAGAAAATCTGGGAAAACCTCTAAAAAAGGGACCATTTTTCAGAAATCCATATTTTTTTTAAATCTGAAGATGGACGAACAATATTGCAAAAACTGATGGATAATAACATGTGGTTCAACTGTGCGCAAGACGGTTTCTGTCCGATGTGTACTTTTTGCACAATCGCGTTATAAACAATTTAAGGGAAAATATTTCTAAATGCGCCGATTTAAGGGAAATCATCCTATTCAAATTCTGTAAACGGCATTTGGAAGTAGAGATCAATATCTACAATTTGTTTATTTTAGATTTTCATCTGAGAGGTGGGAAATGTGTTAAAAATGTCACTCGAAGGTACTCTAATTTAAGTATAAATTACTATTTTAAATTATAATTAACATAAAATGGAATGTAAGGCTGAAATGCAAATTACAATCAGGAATAAGTTTAAAGGGGTTAATTCAAAGTTTAAAAGGGTTGATTTAGGATTTGAAAACGACAAGAAACAATAAGCGTCAATAAAACGTATTAAAACATTACAACATTGAACATTACAACAATAGAACATTACAGCGTTAAAACATTAAAGCTCAGTATTCCGTAATTGAGTTTTAAAATTATGCAAGGAGGTGTTATACATCTCGAGATCATTGTTACTATTAGCTAATCGTAAAGTTTTCGGAATGCAGCTGTTGAATGTGTGGTTTAAACGATAAAATGGTACGTAAAATGTTTGTTGCTGTCGAGTTAAGCGGTTTTGAACATGGAGATTGATTTTTTCTAGGAGTTCAGCGCAACTGCATTTTTCGTTGATGATATTGAAAAGTAGTGTCAGGTCTCTCTATCCGTCTAGTTTCCAAAGAGGACATATTCAGGAGCCGCTGTAACGATTCATACTCGCAACGAACTCCGAATTTATATGCCATGTATCTGAAAAAGTTATGTTGGATATTTTCGATGTTCCTGATATATCTCATGTAATGTGGAGACCAGACAGAAGAACAATACTCAAGGTGTGGGCGAATCAGTGAACAATAAAGGACTTTGATAGCAGTTGGGTCAGTGAAGTCATGGGTAGCTTTTTGATAAACCCTAACATTTTCATGGCTTTATGTGTTGATTGAAGCTTAAGGTGGAGTCTAGAATAACTCCAAGGTCTTTGATTTGATTAACAGCATCCAAGACATGACCATTTAAGTTGTAATCAAAAGTGGTAGCAGGTACATAGGATCTATAAAAGCGCATGACATGGCACTTTGTAGCATTCATGTCCAAGCCATTTAAGGAGCACCAGTTTGATAGATTGTCCAGGTCAGATTGGAGCCTATGGGCATCCAAAGAGGTTTTAATGATTAGGAAAAGTTTTAAATCGTCTGCAAATAGTAGTGCTTTGGCGTATCGGAAGCAATGAATAATATCGTTTATAAATAAGTTGAATAATAAGGGACCGAGGTGTGGCCCCTGAGGAACACCTGAGGTTACTTCGAACAGTTTGAAGTAGTGATGATTTG
This sequence comes from Chrysolina oricalcia, assembly GCA_944452925.2. Taxonomy (NCBI): domain Eukaryota; kingdom Metazoa; phylum Arthropoda; class Insecta; order Coleoptera; family Chrysomelidae; genus Chrysolina; species Chrysolina oricalcia. Next base: position 18,054,622 of record OX101819.2, read on the forward strand.
CTCTAAACATTTGAGTCCAATTCGTAAGATAGCTACTGATCCATTGCAGTAATACCCCACCTACACCATATCTTTCGAGCTTTTGAAGTACGAGAGTATGGTTTACCCTGTCAAAAGCCTTAGAGAAGTCAGTGTACACAGAATCAATCTGGCAACCTTTCTCCAAAGCTTCCGACAGAGAGTTGACATAGGTAACTAGATTTAATTCAGTAGATTTCCCAGCACAAAATCCATATTGTTGTTAGCAGTCATAGGTACGGTAATCTGTTACAATCATGGACGTATAATATCTTATAAATACAGATGGACTCAGCATTGCCATACCTACGACACGGAGTGATTCGAAGTCGCTCTGTTTTTAGGCGCGCGGGCTGCGGGGAAGAGAGAAGGTAGCGATAGACTGTGACCTTCCCACAACAGACAGGAGCGCACGCATTTGCTGAAAATAGGGTTCAATCACAAGGAAAAAATGCTGAATTTGAAATAATGATGGAAATATCAAGGAAAGTGTTAGAATATACATCCGATGGGACTTCGTGAGATAGAAAAACTCATTTGACATACCTGATGTCATAAAAAACTTCATTGACTCAGATAGTATCGATCCTTAGAAAATTAGGTTCACAAATTTTTCAAAAAAAAAAGACTTTTAAGACTTTCGTTTTCAATTAATGGAAAGCTGGAGACAGTCGGCTGAAAAAAAAGAATAAAAATGCATTTACTCAAAAATGGTAATTTATATATTCAATAAACATGTTCTTATACATATTAAATTAAATGAATAAATATTCAAAAGAAATTTTCAGCGCTTATTATTCAAATTCAGAAATACGAAATTTTAATGTATTGACGACAATATGCAAACAAAATTCACAATACAGATAATCAAACTAACATTTTTTTCTAGAAGATATCAAAAATCAAGTACGTACAGAGTTTCACAAAAACAACAATAAAATAAAGATGAAGAATTTGTATTCTATTCTGAAATGATTTGCTGATTTCTTGAGTTCCCTCCTCGAGCAAAGATAACCGCCTGTTATACTAAATATCAGAGTCCTTATTCAATTATGTCTCCCAAATTCACTAAACTGTCCCTCAGCTTATTCAAAGTAACTTTGGGCTGCTGCAGGGCTCTAATTCATCTCCCAAGAATATCATATATATGTTCGATGGGGTTCGTATCAGGACTTCTCGCGGGCAAGATCGCCCGGAAATACTGGCGGGCCGTGTGGTCTCGTATGGTCGGTTTTTTTTTTGTGATGAGGTGGAGGAAATCTTTTATAGAGAGGAAAGGAGCCTCCGGCTCAAGACTCCAGACCTACTGTGAGACTCCACTGGTCACAGGGTTACTCACTAAAACCTCCACCTCTAGGCCCGTCAGGTTGTTGCCCCCGGTGACACTTAGGCTTATTGGCCCATTGTATCTTGCCTGTGCGTTGTACTTTCATAGTATCCAATCCAGTAATTTCGTGCCTTGTACGAGTTTGTACAAGTCCTTTACTGGGTGCGATCTGTATAGTTCTGGATCGCCAGATGGCTGCCCGAAGATTGCCTGTCTTTTGCGGTCTAGTGCCTCGCAACAGCACAGTATGTGTGTCACTGTTTCTGGATCCTTACCACATAGTCTGCAGGTCAGGTCTCCATTATACAGTCCTATTTTGTTGAGGTGCTCGTTCACTGGTGCATGACCAGTCAGGAGTCCCGTAACGATTCTAAGCTGGCTCCTGTTCATCGACAACAGGTCTGCCGTTCTTTTCTGGCACGGTCCTTTAATGTATTTCTTCCCGTGTTTGTTTCCTGGTATGCTTTCCCAGTAGTTTTTGTGACTGTCCCCAATTCACTCTCTTACATACGCTCTTACCGTGCACTTCGGTACCCCTCGTGTCTGCCCTTGGTTTGGAGGATTTTCCGAACCTTTTCTCGCTAGTTCGTCTGCTTTTTCATTGCCTGCAATTCCCCGGTGTCCTGGGACCCATATCAGTTTGACTTAATTCCGGTCTGCCAGCACTCCTAGTTCTTCTTTGCAGTCCCATACCAATTTGGACGGCACTTCCTTGTTGCACAAGGCCTTAAGTGCCGCTTGGCTGTCTGACAGGATGTTGATATGCGCGTTTTCAACGTTTCTCCTGTTGTTCTCCCTCGCGCATTGGAGAATGGCATACTCCTCTGCCTGAAAGACAGAGGTGTGTTTGCCTAGTGAGTAGCTGATGCCAGTACTCGGATTCCTGGAGAACACTCCTGAGCCCACCCCATTCCCAGTCTTGGATCCATCTGTGTACCAGATTTTACCCTGTAGAGTGTCCTTGAGCTGCGAGCCGTCCCACTCAGTTCTGTCTGGAATCAGCACTCTGAATTGGTTGTTGAAGCAGTATCGTTTCGGAATGTGGTCCGTTCTCGTTTCCAGCACGTCCCCGATAACGATTCTGACGATGCTCATGTGTCCCGTTCCAACGTTCAAGTTAGGTGTATTCTGCAGTCTGGAGACACCAAGCCTTGCCTCTCCTTGCACCACTAAATGGAGAGGAGGCAGTCCCATAAGTGTCTCCATGGCTGCAGTTGGTGTTGATTTTATTGCCCCTGTGATTCCAAGACAGGCAAGCCTTTGCACCTTGCTTAGTCTTATTATGGCTCCTCTTTGTTGTCTTGGGCCACCACACCAGAGAGGCATATGTGATGGAAGGCATGACCACCGTGCTATACAACCAGTGCAGCATATGTGGTTTCAGCCCCCATTTTTTCCAAATGATCGTCTGGCCATCACTAGTGAGGTCACCGCTTTTTTTGTTGTTTTTTCTAGATGCTGGTTCCATGTCAACTTGGAGTCGAGAATCACTCCAAGATATTTGACTTCTCCCTTTATCTGTAAGTTCTCTCCTTGAAGTCGTATAGGTTCTAGGCCCTCTGTTTTACGTCTTCGGGTGAATGCTACTATGGTTGCCTTGTTAGGGTTGACGTTCAACCCCTCCAAGTCCGTCCATCTCGTGACCAGGTTAAGAGCCTCCTGCATGCGATCTCTAACCGTTGTGTTAAATTTCCCTTGTGCTAAGACTACTATGTCGTCAGCATATCCAAGGGCTCTATGTCCTGCGTCGTTTAGTGTTTCCAAAAGCGAGTCTGCGATCAGATTCCACAGAAGTGGAGATAGTACTCCACCTTGCGGGCATCCTCTGGTCGCCCTTGCTACTATGGTCTCCTCCAATACTGTAATGTGTATCAACCGATTCCTTAGCATTGAATCTATCCAGGCAACACATGGTTCCTCGACATCTCTGTGTCTAAGAGCTCTGGTGATTGAGTTTATAGAGGTATTATCGAAAGCCCCTTTTATGTCTAGAAAGGCCGCTAGCAGTACCTCTTTATTTTCCAGCGTAATTTCCACCCTCGTTACTACTTGGTGAAGTGCTGTTTCCGTTGAACAGCCAGTCCTGTAGGCATATTGTTCACGGTGCAGTGGTCTTTCCACCAGCACGCAATCATATGAATTCTTCACCAATGAATGGAGCAAAAGAACAGAACAGGAATTTCGGATACATACTGTTGTCAAATTCGCTTCATAAATGACTACAAGTCAAACATGCCTCCAAATTCGTACAACTCCAAATCATTACCGATCCTCCGCCAAAAGCAATGATTTACAGAGTGTTATATTGATTGTAGCGTTCTCCTAAACGTCTGTAGACCCGCATTCGTATCTTATTGGTCATGGAACAGAATATTGACTCATCAGTGGAGAGCACTCGACATCATTCAGCTTGTCGAGGGTGTGCACGAGCAAAATCAAGCCGTGATCTGCAATGTTCTGCAGTCAATGAAGGCCTTGTTGCTGCCCTGCATGGCATCAAGTTGTGTTCCCTTAAACTTTGCTCGAAGATATCTTTACTAGATTAGATGAAATTCATTTTTGGCTTCAGCGCTAAAAGCCTTTACACTGCGACCATTTCAGACATATTGTGTGTACCCTTCGAAATCGTTTAGAGCCCTTGCAGTGACAAAGTACGTGTACTGATGTAAAGCAGCATTTGAAAATTCTCAACATTATTATTATTATCACATTGATATTATGGAATTCTTTTATTGTCGTCAGTTCTTGTTGTGTGTGCTAAATTTGAGATTTTTCAGAGGATTGGAAGTGGGTGGAAATTGAGTTTTGAATTTCTCATTATTATTATTATCAATAAAACATTGATGTAATAAAATTCTTATATTACCGTCGGTCCTTGGTAAGTATGCCAAATTTTAAAATTTTCGGATGATTAGAAGTGGGTGGATATATGGTCATTATCATTATTATCATTATCATTAAACTTTCATAATTAAGTCATCGGTTTATGTGTGTACAATTTCAGATCATACGGATAATTGAAATCAAATTCAAAAATTCTCATCATTATTATTATTATTATTAGGTGCGTTATTACATAAAATTCTTGTATTGTCGTTGGTTCTGGAAATTTTTGAAAAATTTTAGATAATTCGGAGGATTAATAAAGGGTGAAAGTTGAATTTGAAATTCCAATTATTTTTATTATCATTATTTTTATTACATTAATAGTAGGGAATTCTTGTATTATCGTCGGTCCTTGATATGTGGCCAAATTTAAGATTATGATAATTGAAAGTGGGTGAAAATATAATTTAAAAATTCACATCATTAGTATTATTTTTTTTTCCTTTGGTGTTTTGGAATCGACTGCTATGGTCATTAGCCTTGTGTTCTGAATAGGCCTTGTTGCTAACTCCATACGCCACCTTAGGAGCAGCACTGTTAATTGGAACGCAACAGTGAATCGTGCAGGACTCACCCAAGGCGAGCAACGAGATTTTAATAATTCAATCGGTCAAATTAAATTAAAAAATCCCAGCCGCAACTGGGGCTCGAACTCCGGACCTTTCGACTCAGAGTCGGACGCTCTAACCACTGCGCCACACCCCGACATCATTATTATTAGTGGAATCGAGTTTCTTCAGGAAAATCGCCTGTATGGAGGAACTTAAAAACTAAAACCTTATCTGAATAAAAATTTTGATCCAAATCTTTAAAGCTGTTTCCGAGATTGCCAAAATAAATATATCAATATACAAGAATTGCTTTTAAATATATTAGATAGATTAGATAGATTTGATACTGCTACCAACTAATACTACTCACTTTTTCTTTCAAAAAATCACGGGATTCTGTCCTGTTTTTCAAACCAGAAAATGTGAAATTGACCTAAATAATATTATCTGTCAGATCGTCAGTATTTCAGAGCCAAACAACCTGAAGTGGATGAAAACTGAGTTGCGATATTTGAGTTAACAATTTTTGCTATTCTCAATTTGTTCTCACCTCTTCAGTGGGGGACTTAAGTTATCAACAGTTTCTTCAGAATCTGTACCTGGGGCTGTTTCAATGGAAACAGTTGACGATTTTTTCTTGTTGAAATCGTTCAATCTGAAAATATGTAATATGTTGTTTTTTTATACAAATCTCTGTTATTATTTGAAATATCTCATAGAAAATAACAATTCTGACGGCTGATAATAATTACCCTGAAGTTGAAGCAGCTGAATTTCTTGGGATATACCATTCATCATATAATAAAGGAGGAACCCTTTTTTTTCAAAAATGTTCTTCCACTTGGGTTAATCTCGAATGCTGCGTCCTTGAAATGAATGGAACAAATCCTAACAGAATTTTGAACACAATCAGTTGAACATTTCATCCTCAACTCTTTCAACCAAGCCGCTTTTACTGTGACATCAGCTGGAAACCTTAAAATAAATCAAAATTTTAATAGACATTTCTTGGACTTTTTGGCGAAAACAGATTGATACCCACTGTAACGCCTATGGTACTTACGAATGGAATCTGATATTCGGGTTCCAACACATGGATTGTTTGCAAACCCAACAAGATTGCACCATTATGATTCTCTTACTATTGCACTGCCACTATATATCACGAATGAGTTCAAAAACCACTATTTCAGCAGTAATCCCACAAAAAATCAATGACAGACAGAACTGTCAGAACTGTCAGAAGTTTACTTTGTGGGAAACATAAACATTGATATTCGACAGCGTCGTCCAGATACAATAATTTCTTCACAACCATTTGAAGACGCAAGTAATGATATTTTTCGATAGTTTGGATTTTTAAACTTGTAAGTAATACAGGTTTGAGTTGCGTGATAATGTCACCATCACCATTCTTCATTCTTCGATTGTAATCGAATGAAATACGTATAGTGACACAATTTTGTCTATGATAAAGACTTATTACCTACGCGATGTGACAACGCCCAACTCAATATCACGACTACAGATTGTGGCCATACACGACTTCAAACCAGGATGTAAACAGCTTGGTCCAGTATAATACTTTATAGGTCCATGGTTACAATGTTCTCAAATACCTTGGGAATTGTACTGAGGATAGATATCGGTCGGTAATTTTTAACGTCTGATTTACTACCCGATTTGTATTTTGGGGTGACATGAGATTGTTTCCAGTAATCTAGAAACACACCTGTCTGGATAGATTCATTGAAAATATAGAAGAGAGGGCGAGACAAAACGAAGCTGCAATTTCCTGATGTCGAGATTAGATAATTTCTCGTAAATAATTGAAATTGAAATGAGGTAAGTTTTGATTCAATATCAATATCATTCAAATTAAGATTTATATTTTGAGTAGTGTAAACTAAAAAAAAAATGCTTGGCATACAGATCTGACACAGGAAGTGAAAGAGTTGCCAAGGTTCATTTTATCAGAGATGGTGTTATTAGATCTTTTAGAACAAACAAAGTTCCAGAAGGTTTTAACATTACTTTTAAGAGAGGTTTCAACTGAATGGATGTAGTTTAAATAGCATTCCCTGGATATAATCTTGCATTGTGATCTTAACTGACTGAATATTTCTTAGTTCTGAGGAGTTCTGTTTTGTTTATAGTTTCTATGTGCAACCGATTTATCGTTAACCAAGGTTCTGAGTTGGAAAGAATACCAATGTGGGAATCTGTTAGTAACAAATTTCTTTATGGGAACAAATAACTCAATTACCAAATACAAAGCGTCATAAAAAGTAAAAATCATTCCAGTGCGACTTCGGGAGTCTTCGAACGCACTGTGAAGCGTATTTATCAACTTTCAGTGACATTTTCAACACGTAATATACAAAATATACAAATTGTACATATTGATATCTACTTCAAGATGCCATTTACAGAATTTGAATACGACGATTTCCCTTAAATCGGCGCATCTTGCATAAGATGTGCCCTTTTGTTGTTGCTCTTAACGCAATTGTGCAAAAACTACTCATCGAACAGAAAACATCTTGCGCACAGTTGAATCACATATTACGAGGATGTATTGATATCTAGTGAGCCTATACCAGTTCCCTGCATAAACAAAATATTGCGTTACCATAGCAACGAACAATAAGTTATTAGAAGTGTCAGTGTAAAGTTTGACGTCAAAAAAGTAAACCAGAGTTTCGCAATAAATTAAAAGAAAAAATATGTCCACCGAAATTGTGAAAATGGAAAAATTGTAGTATCGAGCCATCATCAAGTACTTGTATTTAAAAGGGTTAAGAGGTAAGCAGATTTACGAAGATATGTTTAATAACCTTGGTGATCAATGTCCTTCGTATGAGACTTTGAAAAATTGCACTGCAACCTTCAAATGAGGTAAATTTTCCATTGAAGATGACCGATCAGAAAGGCCAGATTCTGTGTCATTCCCCGAAAATATCGATGCAGTTCATGACATGATTTTAACAGGCCGTCGAATTGGGCTAAAACAGATATCTGAAGCACTGAATATTTCATACGAACGCGTTCATCATATAGTTCATGTCAATTTGGACATGAGAAAAATTGCTGCAAAATGGATCCCCAAATGTTTGAATGTTGACCAAAAGCGTGCAAGGGTAGTAGCATCGCGTTCGATCTGTGCTCGATTTGAAAACGATGTAGACTTCTTAAACCGAATTGTTACTATGGATGAGACTTGGGTATATTTCTACGATCCAGAAACAAAGCAACAATCGACGATGGAATGGCGACACTCCGGTTCTCCAAGACCTAAAAAGTTTCGTGTCCAAAAATCTCCTGGAAAAGTTCTTGCTTCAGTTTTTTGGGATTGCCATGGAGTATTCATGATTGATTTTTTAGATATGGGTAGAACAATAACTGGAGATTACTATTCGACATCACTGACCACACTACGGGAAAAAATTAAAGAGAAAAGATGCAGAAAGCTATCCAAAGGTTTTTTTGTTTTTGCAGGACAACGCCCCTGCATACAAATCTCATGTTGCCATGCAAAAAATTCGTGATTTAGGGTTTGAATTACTAGAACACCCCCCTTATTCACCAGATTTGGCTCCGTCCGACTATCATCTCTTTCCTCGACTGGAAAAAAGTTAAAAAGGTCGTAAATTTTCTTCCAATGAGGAGGTAATAAAAGCTGTGGAGGTATGGTTTGCAGAGCAAGAAGAAACATTATTTTTGAAAGGTTTAGAGACGTTGCAGGTTCGCTGTAATAAATGTATCCAATTAAGAAGAGAATATGTTGAGTAATAAAATATTTTGACATTGAAATGTAGTTTGGTTCTATAGTAGGCTAATGATTTTCCAATATATCCTCGTATTATCTATCAGTTTCCACAATATTTTTTGTTCAGTTTCAAATTTATAAAAATTATAAATTTTTGAAAAATCTAGATCTACCTAGGTAGATTCGAAATGTTAGATAATTTGACGTCCATTAAGAAATATTGGTATAAATAGAAGTAAGGTAGGATAAGTGGTTCAGTAAGCTTTTAGCTCCTGAAGATGCTAACTTTGTTGGCGAAACGCGCGTCAAGTATAATTGTAGAGGTAAGGTAGAGGTAGGTAGAGTAGGTAGGATTCAAAATTTCAGATAATTTGACGTCCATTAAGAAATAGTGGTATAAATAGAAGTGAGGTAGGATAAGTGGTTCAATAAGATTTAGCTCCTGAAGATGCTAACTTTGTTGGCGAAACGCGCGTCGAGTGTAATTGTGACGTAGTTTTGGTGTTTAGGTAGTTTCTTTTTCTTGAATCACTATTGCTTGTTTGAAAAATTCCACAAAGCGATTTTGCTGGGGCGTAAACTTGGGTTTGCAATAACGAATTATCTTATAAAAATTAGTTATGCCATTTGCGAGGAGGAAACCGCTGGGGAATTTTGGTGTACATTCCTTGGGTGATAGTGGTATTAGTTCGGTATTAGTGGGGAATTAGAGGAATTAGTTGAAAATTATTGGGTATTAGTCAGGAAGTAAGTGTATTAGCTGAAAATTAATGGGGATTAGTAGAGAATTCGAAGTATTACTCAAGTAATACATGGGTACAATTTCGGTAAACGGACACAAAAAAAGGGTCTGCAACCCATGGAATCGGGAATTTCCGGAGATCAAAGAAGACCGGTTGGAAACCACAGTTATTGAATGGAAAAAAAAGATCTTTAAAATGATACTTGCCAAAAAGAGGCAGTGTTCAATATTCCCATTGCTTTTATTGCTCAGGTATTAGAGAAATTAGTGTCATTAGTTCGTGGTATTACTCTGGAATTACTTGGGTATTAGTATTTTCGGGAATTACTGCACACAATTTCCTCAGCGGTTTCCATCTCGGCCATTTAAGTCTTTTATTTTGCGGAGGAAAAAACCTCTAAAGCTTGGTCTTTTTCAGGAAGCCATCAGAAAATCTGGAGTACTTACAAAATAGAATTGGCAGAGGGGAGCTGAAAGTTTCTACTTATTGCATTTCGGCCGATGGCCGGCCTCGCCGAACACTGATAATAATAATAACAACCCCTGGGTATTGTTTGATACCACAATAATATTGAAACTGATCATATTTCAGTCACCATTTCTTTTTCGGTTAATCTTTGATGATATAGCTCCAGAAATCTCATTTTAATTTTCTCTGAGGCGATATTCAACCACTCTGTATTATTTATTGTACAGAACTGTCCTTATTGGACATTTATGAATAATGAAGCATTATTGAAGATCCCTGATTATTATTCCACAATACTGTGTTTCAAATTATTCAAACGTTTCTGGATTCCATGTCATCAAACATTTAGTAGCGCTCAGTGACTTTCAACGTAACTATCAAAGTTTCCCATATTCAGTTCACGATACGCTATTTCGCAATTTCGCAAAATTAAGATAATTACTACGCCATCAGGGCATTGAACGAGTTTTGATCATTTTGTCATTGTCATTTTGTCAATGATTTCACTACATCCAGGAGGCAGCATTGCATTTTTTATGGTAATTTGAGTCTGGAAAAGCTAGCAATCGAAAAAAGCGTCAGCTGTCAGACTGGTAAAAAAAATTGAAACTGATTTCAAGTCATTTGAAAATTTGAACAGCAAGTGTTTATACAGTGAGCACGTAAAGATTGGAACAAATTCGTTATACGCTTGATATGGCCGTTAGGAAAAACAGGCTCAGACAGGTCGATATTATTTTGCAGTTGCGCATGTGCGCTGTTTGAGTTATGAAGTCATTATAATTTTTTTTTAAATAGCATTAGGTACCCTATTTTGATAATACCTTCAAAAGGAGCGCATTTTTCTGAATAAGTATGTCATGTTTCTTCTTATGTTACATAACCGTATGTTCGAGAAATAACAGATATTTTATTCATAATAATGTAATATTCAGTCTGTCAATGTAAAATTTTGACTCAAGGTATCTCCACAAAATAAAATCTAGTGGGGTTAGATCAGGAGATCTAGCTGGCCTCTCTGAAAATCCTCGTGTGCGGGTCGCACTTCAGGGCGACTTTTCAATTTTTGGTACCGTACTCACTGTTAAGCTGCAGGAAAACCCAGAAAAACCAACAGCCCCACCCCGCGTGGTCGGTTGCACACTTCGAGCAAATACCAGACGTCGGGATTGGCATCTATAGGCAACTCACATCGCACTTGCTTCACAACAAGGTAGGAGATTGCCTATCGATATCGATGTACTTGAGAAAAAATTCCTCATACTCCAGATTTCATGCCATTCAAAAAAAATTATAATGACGACATAACTCAAACAGCGATGACGTCATCAAAAAAGTGAGTAGCCAAAAAAATGCGCAACTGAAAAAGAAAATCGACGTATCTGAGCTTTTTTTCCGCAATGGCCATATCCAGCTTATAACGAATTTGTTCCAACATTTACGTGCTCACTGTATAGAGACAATACTTCAAAAAAAGTCAGCTGAAAGGTAGTAGGGGATCAGACGATCATATAAACTTTTATACAAAATAAATAATGTAAAAGCATTTCAGATTCAATTAAACTTATACAGCGAACTCTTCATTTTGATAAAATTGAAATCAATTTATATCAAAATTCATGGATTCAAACAATTTCTCATAATGCACATAATCTTCTTTCAATGGACTAGATTAGTGATGTTGAAAATACTATATTTGACGCGATGGAATTAAAATATAGATCAGAACTAGTAAATCAGTGTTTTTTTTTAATCCATCAATAAATGACTGAGATATAGATTATTTAAATTTATGTATTTTAGCGCGGAACGTCTTTGGTCTCCGACTCGTCTGTGTCGTCTCTCCATATGTCTGAGATCGCCACACCACAAATAATTACGTCTTAAGCCGGGTTCAAACGACTCGTGTACTTCGCAAATACACAATTATTTGCGTACTTGGCAAGTATACGAGCTTTGCGAACTTCGATGGCAAGCAGGACGCTCACACGACGTGTACAATGTACAAGTACGCGAGCGCGAACATTTGGCTTAAAAATTACCTCTATGTTTTGGGTTTTTCTGGGTTCACATATGCCGCACATATAACCTTTACGGCGCCGGATCCAGTTCCAGATGTAGCCTTAACTTTTTTAATGAGAGGCCGAAATGTGGCCACTAGCAGATCTTTTTTTTTTATCAGTTCATTTATAGTACACTGGACAGATATGTTATCATGTATTCTTTTCCATGCATCATTAACTGCATTACGATTTTAATGGTCTTTATGTTTAGCCATCCAAATGACCGGGTCATTTTCATAAAAATCAATAAGCTCCATCACAATGTCATTTGTCCATTCCATTTCAATTAAAAAAAAAACACAATCAAAACGTCTGTACGCTTCTGCTAGGTCTTTGAAGACTTATGAATAGTCGCAGTAGGAGACAATTATTTGTGCATTTCGTTTGAGCAAGTGTACGAATAATCGTGATCCCTTTGACAGATCCTTAGCCGCGCCAAGGCATACATAATATGTAGTACCCTTGTTTACGATGATGTATTGATATCTAGTTAGCCTAGACCAGTTCCCTGCCTAAACAAAATATTGCGTTACCATAGCAACGAACAATAACTTATTAGAAGTGTCAGTTTAAAGTTTGACGTCAAAAAAGTAAACCAGAGTTGGCAACCACGCATTTCCGCACCATAGGAATCGGTTTTCTGTATTCTTGTTACCATAGCAAAGTTGCCATGGCAACGGGTTTTCCAACTGATTTCAGCTAAACGAAAGTTGACCCCTTGGGTACATTTCTACGATCCAGAAACAAAGCAACAATCGATGGAACGGCAACACTCCGGTTTTCCAAGACTATTAGCTGTAATTTGCTAATAAGTACTGTAGTTATGTATGAAATAAGTTTTTCAATTCGAATGACTTTTATTGACAAACTTCTTTTTCTGTACATAAAAAATTGCTGTCGTCAACATGTAGGTAACTATGAAAAGTAATATATTATTTGAACATCAAAATAAATATACGAGGGACATAACAGTTTCCTCCTCTTGTTAAAAATGTAAAATGCTAATCTCCGTACCTTGAAGGTTTTTTTTTATTCATGTGGATCTTCGCAAAGTTGAAGGTACGGATGCTGACGAAGAACAACCAGCAAAGGAGGGTGGTGGAGGTTCTTCTTTAACGACAACGTCTTGTATAGAAGAATTTTCAGAAACGTAACTCGATTGAACATTCTCCAAAGTACTATTTATTATTGGTGATGCATATGTTTCTGGTGTTGTGTCATAATACTGTAATTGATCTGAACTATCATTTCTGACAGATCCACCTACTGTGCGCATTTGATCGAAATGACGTTTCCATATACGTCCGTCATCTAATGTTACCAAATATATCAACTTTGTCCATTTTTTGTTAATACGACCAAATTTCCATTTTTCCGGTCCGTGATAATCTCTCACAGACAGTCTCTCCCCTTCTGTAAATTCTTTGGAAGTCGCATGGGTATTTCGTATTTTTTTATCGGGTTTTTTCAATAAATCGATTCTTGTTCGGATTTCTCTACCAAATATTAATTTTCCAGGACTAACACCTGTCGTGGAGTTTGGTAATTTTCTGTATTGAGAAATCTATAATAAAAAATGAAAACTAGTCCATTCATATGTTGAGTGATAATCTTTCCTCTTTCGTGCAAATAGCTGACATACATGTTCACTTGACATATTGTTCAACTGATCTTTCCTAAAAATGTTTAATGATTCAAAAATCAATTCAAACTAAAATTTGTGGTTTATATTATAATGGTAATACAAATGAATGGCAAAATGTATATTAGAAAAAATGTTTTTTGTAATTTATTGTAGCTTCCTGTTAGTTAAATTTGTACAGACCTTGACAAATTCTTACTCCACCTATCAGCGCGTTTCTACATAAATTACCTGCACCCCTACTCACAAAGGTTAGAGCCATTCAGGTCAAGGGCGCACCCAAAAGGAGGCTTTCGGGTATAACCACCGTCCTGAAATTTATCAATACCACTTGATTTATCACTGGAAATATATTTTTTTTGAGAAGTACTGTGTATTCCGGAAGTTAAAATAACCCCCGACGGAATATCCTGGGTGCGCTTCTGCTTAGAGAAACCGATAAGTAAAATAATCTAAGTAGTTCATGTCGTTGTCCATAGACCTGCTGGTGATGACATATTTTTCGCGACAATGTGTCATCACAACGACATGAACTACTTAGATCATTTTACTTATCGTTTTCTCTAAGCAGGGGCACAACCAGGATATTTTCGTCGGGGGTTATTTTCACTTTCGGAATACAAAGTACTTCTCAAAAAAAATATTTCCAGTGATAAATCAAGTGGTATTGGTTTTTTCAATGCGTGGTTTTTTAGAATTATAGACCACAAACCCAGGCAAATTTTCAGGGGATGATTTTATATACCACGAGTCATATATAATGTTGAAGTACTGGTCGAGAAACAAACTTTAAGTACTATGCCGTCAATTTTCCGCGGTACAGGTGAGTGCACAGGAGTTGAAATGTCGTAAAACATGGGGTATTTTTTGATTACATTATACATGACGGCACTATTCTCGTTAAACAGGCAATGAAAAACAATGCTCTAAAACCCAGTGCCGTCAAAAGATAGCGGTACCGGAAGTCAGATTTTTTTTTTAAATTGGCGATTTTAGTCCCCCTCCCCAGTTAATCGAATACTTGACGGCGTTGATTCAGATAACTTTGCCTGTCTTCAAAAAACTATAATACATCTATGCCGTCAGAATAGGGTCGTACATGGGCTCAGAAATCGCGAATCAAAACCCGATTTTTACCCCTTGTGGGGGTGGTCATTTTATACAACCTTAAACTCATCTGTTTCAATGCTATATCCTTCAAAGATAACATATTTTACTATGCCGTCAATTTTATATGGTACAATACGCTGAAAATATCTTTTTCATGTCGAAATCAAATTATTCCAACAATTCTGCTACTTCCTATCAATTTTGGGGACATTTGGTTTCAACAGGATGGTTTTTCGAGTCACAATGCACAACCAGTGACACAGTTTCTTCAAAATACTTTTCCTGATCGCTTAATATATATACGTGGTACGATCATGTGGCCACCAGATTTAAATGATTTTTTTCTATGGGGAATTTCTGAAAGAATCCGCGTATCGACATGCATTTCAGACAGCAACAAATCTTGATGAATCGAGGGGCAAAATTATCCAACTTTGTGCCAATATTACGCCAAATCTACTCCGTGATATGAGATTATCTCTGTATCACAGATTCGGCTATTGTTTGGCACCACAAGGTGGTTTATTTGAACCTTTATTACATAAGATTTGTTTTTGTGTAAGTTGAATTTCAACTCATTTTTCAGAAGTTAAGATTACTATTTTTTTCGTAGAATGTAATTTATTTTAAATGCCGTTATGGCAAACAAGGACTCACAGACCTTTTTTCTGACAAAAAATTATTTGTCACATTTCTTGAAGCAAATAATTTCTCGCAGACAATGACAATAGTCTTTCATAAAATTTCAATGATTTATACATTGTTATTCAAATCCTTAATCACTTATTTCATAAAAATCAAAATTTTTTATGAAAATTAAAATTTATTCTGCTTTTTTTATGATAAATGATATATCTGTGCATGAGAGTTCGCTATTCGATTTTTGGACCGAAAAACAATATTCCCAAAATTATTGTTGAAATTTTGAAATTCTCATATTACAATTTTTAATTACTATTCAATATGGTCAATATTATATTGTTAATTCCGCCTTGTAATTTTTGACCAAAATGGTAGGTAAAGTAAGCCAAAAGTAGCAAGAGATTTCACGTCAAATGCATAAAATATAACAAGATAAAATTGACGGCACCGATTTTTCTGTTTTTTAATGTTCATAGTGTTATCCACAATAGTATTTCAAAAATAAACTCTTATAAATGTACAGGCAATTTTCAATTTTTTTTAATTCTTTCATTTCTATATTTATTCTGTATTTTAAATATTTTCCATCAATCATTGACGGCATAATTATAAAACCATAATAATCGGTTTCTACTTTTAAAAAAAACATATGCAGTCCTGAAATATATAACCTTATAAGAAAACATTGATTTTTTGCCCTAAAATTTTAGAGATTTTTTATTTATTTTTGCAATCATAATTTTTTGACGGCACAATGTTTAGAACACCTAATAATTGTTAACTCAGAGTTAGAATTCGGTGCCATCAAATTCTGAATGACCACCCTCACATGGGGTAAAAATCGAGTTATGATTCGCGATTTCTGACCCCAAGTAAGACCCTTTTCTGACGGCATAGATGTATTATAATTTTTCAAGGAAAGGCAAAGTTAACTGAATCAACGCCGTCAAGTATTCGATTAACTGGAGAGGGAGGGTAAAATAGCCGATTTCTAAAAAAAATTCCGGTACCTCTATTTTTTTGACGGCACTGGGTTTTAGATCATTATTTTTTCATTGCCTCTTTAACGAGAATAGTGCCGTGTATAATGTAATCAAAAAGTACCCCCTTTTTACGACATTTCTACTCACCTGTGCACTCACCTGTTCCTCGGAAAATTGACGGCATAGTGCCTCAAATTTGTTTTTCGACCAGTACTTACTTCAACATTATACCGGGTGGCTACGGAAGTATTTCCTACGGAATATCTCAGTTATTGTATGAAGTAGGTTTGTGAAATTTGGAGCGTCGATATAATGACATAAGAGCTAGAATTTGAGCATATTGACATGTCGAAGTTAACTTCCGGTCTGACCGGAAGTAACATCAACTTTCCTATTTTGAATAGAAACCCTATTTTTTTTCTTTTCGCTTTATTCAGCATTCAATTCCCTTTCTAATGACATATCACAAGTTGGTATCTAACCAGAAACTAGATCAGAAAAAAATTATTATTGAAATTCACCGAGTAGGCCGTGGAAGCAAAATGAAAGCCAAAAATTGAAACGTTGGCTATGGAAACCATACGTCACTTGATAACAGTTGCTACTACTGTGATATTTTATTTTCATTCGTCGGCGTTATAAAAAGCCGCCAAAAAAAATATTGGAAAAATTGGGAAAAAAACAATACTCTGTAGGTCCATAACTTAAATAGGAACATACAACTTTTTCTTGCCTGTACTATTCTGCATAACCATTCCTTTCTAACGATATAATAGAAAATAATTTTTTGAACTGAGATACCGAAAAATCCAATTATTATTCTTCAAATAACAAAACAGATTATCGCCATACGCAAAAATAAAATTAAAAATAATGTGAAATGATAAATTATATCCTGTAGGTTCTAGGTTAGATAAGAACATAAACGTACTTGGTCTGTGCCATCGTCCATAGATATTCTAATATCTACCTATGGACGATGTTTGTGCTATTCAGAATAATCATTCCATTGCAATAATCATTCGAACCAAAATATTAACAAGTAGGCTGATTAAGATGTATTTTGGAATGAAACAAAAAAGAAATGAGAGCTGTCACGAACGCTGCTATCCATATTATTTTGACGTTCGAAGTAGTGTTTTTGATTCTGCCATTTTAAAAGGGTTTGGAAATCGAAATCAGTTAGTGGAATATTCAAAAAATGCCCCGTTAGAGCGATATCCAGGGAGGCAGCAACCGTCAATAAGGTATTTCCAGTGGCTTGAAGAAAAATTAAGAACTGAGCCTGATGTTCACGAAGACCAAGAAGCATTTGTTATTAATGAGGAAACTGAAATTATTGTATTAGCTTTAGGACAATATGATAGCACAATTTCCTCAAGGCAGATTGGCGCCGAATTAGCTAAAAGTAAGGACTCTGCTGGGAAATTTTTGAAAAAACATCGATTGAAATCCTTCAAGTATCAGTTGCATCAACATTAGTATGAAAATGACGGTGAAAGGCGCCTGGAATATTGTAATTGGTTTCTTCGACAAAATGCTGAGAATCACCTATTTAACTATTATATCTTGTTTAAGGACGAGTCAAGATTTACCAACAATGGATTATTTAACAGGAATAATACAAGGTAGGTACTGTACTTTATTTGGATTATTGTCGATAGTCGAAGTGTAAAGTGCTAAAAGTGTGAACGGTCTTTTGTTTCAGGTACTGGGCGATAGCAAACAAGCACCGGTTTCGACAAGGCGGCTTCCAGGAGAGATTTGGTGTGAATGTTTGAGCAGGAATAGTTGGAACTCATATTGTTGGCCCCATTCTTTTTCAAGACCAACTAACCGGAGAGAAATACTTTAATTTTTTAACGAATGAAATTTCGGAATTCATTAACAACCTACCAGCGGAAATAACTGAGAGAATGTACTTCCAGCAAGATGGCGCCCCTCCGCATAATTCAAGAATAGCGAGAAATCATCTTCAAAATCGCTTTCAAGAGAGACTTATAACAACCCATGGTCCAGTCAGGTGGCCACCAAGGTCACCTGATCTTACTCCGTGCGACTTTTTTCTATGGGGGCATCTTAAAAATAGGGTGTATTCCACACAGCCTACAACTCTACATGAGCTAGAAGTTAAAATTCGTAGAGCTTTCCAAGATATCACGCCCCAAATGTTGAGAAACGTTTTACATGAAGATATCACCTGAGTCAATAAATGTATTGACGCTGAGGGAATGCATTTCGAACATTTGTTTTGAATTCATTTTATCTTTAATCCTATCAATTTGAATTTTTTTTTCGATAAATCTGTTTTTTCGTTATTTGAAGAATAATAATTGGATTTTTTGGTATTTCATTTCAAAAAATTACTTTCTATTATATCATTAGAAAGGAATGGTTATGCTGAATAGTACAGGCAAGAAAAAGTTGTATGTTCCTATTTAAGTTATGGACCTACAGAGTATTGTTTTTTCCCAATTTTTCCAATATTTTTTTTGGCAGCTTTTTATAACGCTGACGAATGAAAATAAAATATCACAATAGTAGCAACTGTTATCAAGTGACGTATGGTTTCCATAGCCAACTTTTCAATTTTTGGCTTTCATTTTGCTTCCACGGCCTACTCGGTGAATTTCAATAATAATTTTTTTCTGATCTAGTTTCTGGTTAGATACCAACTTGTGATATGTCATTAGAAAGGGAATTGAATGCTGAATAAATCGAAAAGAAAAAAAAAATAGGGTTTCCATTTAAAATAAGAATGTTGATGTTACTTCCGGTCAGACCGGAAGTTAACTTCGACATGTCAATATGCTCAAATTCTAGCTCTTATGTCATTATATCGACGCTCCAAATTTCACAAACCTACTTCATACAATAACTGAGATATTCCGTAGGCAATACTTCCGTAGCCACTCGGTATATGACTCGTGGTGTATAAAATCACCCCCTGAAAATTTGCCAGGGCTTGTGATCTATCATGATTATTACAGGTTTTTAAATGTACTCACCAAATATCTGAGCGCATGCCAATCAAATTTTAATATTCATCAACATTTTTCAGGTTTCAAGACGATTTTTAATGTATGCCAGGTGGTTTTTCTCGCAATTTGAACTGGAAAACCCACGAAAAATAAAAAGCATTTTTTGTGTACAAAGCCCTGAAATTATCAACTGAACATGTGAAAAAAAAGAAGGTATTCAAGAAAGATTAATTAACGCATGCTTTTTCACGTGCTCATTTTTGGTGTTATATAGATAACGAAATTACATTTTTCTACTACCTCACTAGAAAACTTCATTTTCGACCCCTAAAGAAGGGAGGAAATTGGTACTTTTTCTCCCGCCGGGAGGAAAATAGTACTTTTCCTCCCGGGCGCCGGGAGGAAAACTGTTATGTTTGTATTACCAAACAACGCCATAGCAACAAATCGTTGTCAACACGATGACGACGACGCAACGCTTACTTAATATTTTGTCATATAGCCGCATTATATAGTTCCACAACTTTCTGCAGTTGTTCTTATAAGTATGCACGCATTATAATTTTTAGGACGTTATAAAAATTACGACCTTAAAGGTAGTAGAAGAAACTATATACATACCTCAGGAGGAAAATGCTTTTCCTCCCGCAGATATCCGGAAGATCTTTCTATTTTGTATCCTGAATGATATAGGTACATGAAGACTTTTTTTTCCGAATGAGTTTTGCGAAATTTCGCTGAATGAAATATATTTTGTTTATTGATGCTCTTGGCTGGTTCCTGAAAATATAAAGTGTAAAAAAACTATGGCCTTGTATATCTGAGGGTATGATAAGGACATGATTAAAATTGGATTAGTTACTTCAAACAGTTTCGAAACTATCAAAATCAAACTAACCAAAGATCAAACTATAACCAAAGAGCAAGCACGAAACTGAAGTTTTCTAGTAAAGTGACGTTTCATGTGATGTTGGCAACACTGGGACGGCTATATCCACTCTTGTGCAAAACCAATATCTATTAGATATTTCAGGAATATCAATAAGTGCACTGTAATTGACCATTCTGTTGTATGTTGATAATTACAGATTTTCAATTTTTAATATTGAAAATTATTCAAGTTTCACCATAATAGCACCGAATGATGCAGGTATAATAAAAAATGGTTTAATAAAATCAAACTTCTCAGCGGTCGTAAAAGTTCCGTTTTCTGTTAGAATTTTCTGTAAGAATTTCTACTGCATCGATGGATGTAGCACAAAGATTTTAAATCCATATTCAAAATTTAGGTTTTGATAAATTCATTTTTTCAAAATTCATCGTTTCATTATTCTTTACTCTATACTTATTTTCCTGATTTACTCTAGGTTCTACTCTACAAAAAGATTCATTGAATCTCAACGGATTTCTCTGGAACGAAAACGAAGAAGATATGTTCATATGTAAAGTAAAGAAACTCGGAAGATCGGAACAGTTTTTGTGCAATCCAAAAGGTAAAGAATGTTATACGGTGAATACGAAAGAAAAAGGGGTGGTGAGAGTGCTGACGAAAGATGATCGTGGAAGAGATGTTTTTATTTGCAAAGAAATAAAGCCCAACGCTGCTGAATATGAAAGTAATGAAGATGAAGAACTGAAAATGAAACGATTACTCAAACAGAGAAGTTCTCCAGAATTACCATTAAAGAAAATGGCCGTCAGTAAAAAATTAGTATGCACTCAAGGAACTAGAGATGAGAACAATCAAGTTAAGAAAGAAATAATGTGCAATATACGTGAAGTGAGAGAAATAATAGAAGACAAAAAAATCAAAAATAAATCATGTGACGAATCTAATGAAAAAAGCCCTTTCACATATAAAGATTTATTGAAAAGAAGTGAAAAAATCAGAAAAAATCGGGCATCAAACTATCCGCGGGAGGAAAAGCATGATTTTCCTCCCTTGGTATGTAAATAGCTATTGCATACGCTCTCTCGTGATGATTTTACATTAATTATTTTGTTCACATGTTTACATGAGCAGTTGACGTACAATCCCCCAATATGTTTTCAGCTAAATTTCTTTCATGCATTGTCATTACATAAACATTTGCTGTGCTTTCCAGACTATCATATTCTGCTTGGGTTTCAGTGGCCAGCAAGATATCAGAAGTTGTCTAGGCATATTGTGTAACACACAATTTCCCAAGCGAATGATGAGAAAAACAAGAGAAGCTCATACGGCCTTATTGTGATTGTAATCTGCTCTATTTGTTATGAAAATGAACGGAATTGTGCAAGATATGGTATAAAATAAAACAAGTAGAGAGAATGAGGATATGCAATCGTAGATTCGAAGTGATCCACTTTTCTGAATGGATCAGAATGATGTCTAGTGTATTGGTAAACTGGTTGTTGGCATGCTTGTAGGTAGCTCAAGAACTGTTCGACACCATAAGTGATAGCGAAGTCTTCAGCTTTACGACCTGCCTCATTTGTTTTGTTGGAAATTTTGAACCAGGCATAGTAATATACTCTGAAGTATCCCATAATGATTATTTCTGCAGTTTGTTGGTCCAGTTTGTTTGATAACCTCAAAGAGGTCACGATTGAATGGGTCATTGGGTGATAGGTAGGTATTCATTATTATTATTATTATTAGATGGCGGGGCTAGCCAGCGGCTGAAATGCAGGTAGCTCTGCATAGAACCTTTCTGCACCCCGTCTTTCTTGTGAGTACTCCGGATCATTTAATGAACTCCTGTAGATTCCTTACAAGATTTTCCTGCGGGATGATATCTTCTGCACCGCAGTGTCTGAAGATTTCCATCCTCATGCGAGCCAGAGCTTCGCATTCAAACATTATGTGGGAGGCTGTTTCGTCCTCCTCATCAAAAAATTTGTGTGGTGGGGACTCTTGATGTATCCCCAACAGTTGCAGGTGTTTTCTCAGGTGGCAGTGGCCTGTCATCAGTCCCACCACCTTCATGAGAGAGTCTCGGCTTAGTTCAAGAAGGTGTCTTGATAGCCGGTCGGTTGGCCCCATCATCATCATTTTTAAGTGAGTATTGCCTGAGGCTCTCTCCCAGAGAGATTGATGGTATTTTACCCATTGCTTTGTGCCCTGCTTGATATTCCCAAACGGGATTCCGCAGACTGGTTCTGGTCCAGTGAGAGTTGTTGCTGCCCCCGCTCTTGCTAGGGCATCTGCGCTCTCATTTCCCTGGATGCCATTATGACCTGGTACCCAGACAAGTTTTACCCTGTTCTGTGCTCCCAGGTCGTTGAGGTTTTGGTGTGTCTCCCAAACCAGTTTGGAAGTGAACCTGACTGTCGAGAATCGCTATGGGTTGGTTTCTATGACCCCTCCTTATAATCTCTCTCGTGCAGACGGAGATTGCCGTTACCTCGGCTTGGAATATAGAGGCTTGAGTACCGAGGCTTAGACTAATTTCTTGCATCGGTCTCTCCCCGTATATTTCAGCCCCTACTCCTTTGCTAGTCTTTGAGCCATTCGTGTACCAATTTTGCCCTCTTGACAGCATTGGTATGGCCCATGATGTAACTTCCTCATCTTCTATGATGGTGGTGTATG
This sequence comes from Chrysolina oricalcia, assembly GCA_944452925.2. Lineage (NCBI taxonomy): Eukaryota > Metazoa > Arthropoda > Insecta > Coleoptera > Chrysomelidae > Chrysolina > Chrysolina oricalcia. The sequence continues at coordinate 18,077,379 of OX101819.2, forward strand.
TTCCATCAAAGGGGTATGTTGGAGTCATTTTGTCCGACGGCATCTCAGACGTGTTGATTCTTATGACCTCCAGTATGCTGGAGTGGCCTTGGTTATTTTCCCTCATTTGGCTCAGACATTTTACCCTGGATGCTTCCCCTTGCCTCTGCTGCAATATGCAAATGCAGGGGAGGGAGGTTTAGGATTACCTCCAAGCTAGTTGTCGATGTGCTGGACATGGCACCGGTGACTCTGAGCATGGTCAGTTTTGTAAACAAGCCAGCTTCCCCCTGGTTGTTTCTTGTTCTACCTTTGGCCACCACAGCGGGGCTCCATACGATATCGAGGGCCTAACAATTACTGTGTATAGCCAGAGAGACTGTTTGGGTCCAAGTCCCCGTGTTTTGCCAAAGGACCGTCTGGCCATCATTAATGATGTCTTTGCTCTTATCAGCACTTTTTCCAGATGTTTGTTCCAGGTGAGCTTTGAGACCAGGTTTAGTCCTCAGTATTTCGTCTCTCCTGACATCTGTACGCTTCCACCAAAGATTCGAAGAGCTCTGTTGGTCTCCAGGTTTCTTTTTCTGGTGAAAGGAACCATTGTGGTTTTTTGAGGGTTGACCCTGAGGTTCTTTCTCGTGCACCACGTCTATACGTCTGTAAGGGCTGATTATATCAGCTCCACACAGACCCCCATGTACCATGTAGGTAGGTGAATACAGCAAAGAAATCTGGCCTTTTGGTATTAGACATCTTGAACCATCAATTCGTTACTCCTTTCCTAGGCAACTGGTCTTCTGTTTTTCTTGATGTTTCAGTCAATCACTTTTTATTAATTCACTATTCACCTCTTTTTATTACTCATAATTTGAAACTTACATTTAAGTTGAACTAAACATCTACTTCCGAATACTATCCCATGTTTTTTTCATATCTGATTTCCAGTAATCCGAAGAGTTCAACTTGGCAACAGGGCATTTCCGCAAAACAAAATTGGTACCATTACAATTGGCCGAGGGCCCACAATCGTTACGTTCGATTTTTTTTCATAACAGATTTCCAGTAAACCAAATTTTTGCCAACAACTGTTATTACGATAGAAATTAATGGCTCTATGCGGAATTTTCGCCCTGTATAACAAGGTGTATAACATCACCTTGAATCCAGTGGGTAGTTTTTGTTGCTTTGATCATGTTGGATACGATTCATTTGGATTTGTTTCTCTGTCAACATTCCGTGTCGAATTTGACAATCAGTCGGTTTCAGAAGGGTCCAAATATTTGTTATTACAAATAAGCGTGATTTTTGTACCTGGTGTTTTTCTTATTCTAGGTAAGCTATATTTCAGTTAGTTCCATACCTAGAATACCAATGAGCTGTTTTGTTTTTATAGAGAAAGTGAGTGTTTTTTTTATTCTAGCACTCCATTGATAAATTCATCCAGTCTCTAATTTCCGAACCCAAAATACATATCCTTTGAGACGTTCTGTTTCAGGCTTTATATAGTCCATGCAATAGGGAAAAGTGAGTGCAGAAATTAATATCCGAAAAAAAAAATGAGCGTATAGGAAATTGAAATTCAGCATGAGTTTCTATTTCATGCGACTCGATCCTGATTACCGAACATAACCTAAAATATTGGCAAAGTTGCGAAAAGCGGTTTTTTGATGATAACTAAATAACTACAGCGTCGATCGAAAAAAGTCAAATTAAGAAATTGTAGATATCAGAATGATCTATCAATTGAATCACCTATAATTTTCCGATATCGGAAAAACCGTGAAAAATCGGGTTTTCTATAACTCGTTAACTGTAAGGTATTCAAACTTGTTGCTTACCGTTATGTGTAGCCTATGACAAGCCAAAGAAGTCTTTATTTGAAAAATTGATTAATATTGATTATTTTTCAAAATATATGAAGTTTTCTCAAAAAAGATGCTCTCTCAATATGGCTACTCTTGCTCGGGGAATGATGCTACAGTAACGATTGATGGCTTATTTTCTTGTGTAAGAGTTGTTCTTTCATATTATCGAATGAGTATATTGATTTTTTTTAATTTTAAGGGTCAAAAAATGACTTTAAAAAAATTGTACAATTTTTTTACATGTTCTTTTTTTAAATACATTGCTCAATTTTGTTTTAATATGAATGACTTTCCTGAAAATGGATTCTTAGCATGATTTCAAGCATTCAGAAAAAAAATTTTATTCCTACGATCACTAGGAGCGGAGATAATTTTTTTTATTTCAAAAGAATCTGGAAGACACAATAATCATCGTACAGCAATCACCTTCATGGATATTAAGGTTGAATACCTATATTTTTAATAAAAAAATACTAGGTTATGTCTAGTTCATTTCGCTGGGCTAGAACAATCCTAGGACAATTCGAAAAACATGCTATCGAGAAAATTGAGTTTCAATGTTTTAATTGTAGCTGATATTCACATTTCTCAAACTGACAATGTCATTTTATGGTGATTGGTGTCTAAAGTATATGGGAGCCTAATGTTAATATCATTTTTGTTATAAAATGTCAATTTTGTTTTTTAACTCATTTTTTGTGAGATGTCTTTGTATCACACTGGGAAAAAAATATATTTCGAAGTTGTCTCTGTTTTTGGTCGAAGTTATCTTAGTATTGAAATAACTTATTTTGTTTTTGGTATAAGTTATTCCTACTTTCGTTGAATAAGTCCTTGTATTGTTCTATAATTTTTTTTTTTTTAATCAATAAACTTAACCTTATTTCTCAGTTTTGAAAATAACCTTGTATTGCATGAATTTTTAAGGAAAATTTGAGAATTTGTCTTTTACTTTTATTTCTAAAGTTGTCCTTCGAATGTCGAGTTAGGGAAAACAGCTATTGGAAGAAAAAACATTTATTTTTAAAATTAAAACGAATACAAACTCTTAACATTAAATAAAACTAACCACAGAGTACCGTCACTTTGGCATTAAAATCGGAACTTTAAGTACAGATAGAAAGTATGTAAACGAGGGTATTATCCACTTGAACGTTACCTACTCACTCTCCTCCTGATCTACCTTCTGCCCTTTTTTATAAGCTTTTAAATATTTCAAGAAATCATGATGTTCTTCGGGTACATGTTTCAGTAGGCTCAAAAGATCTGTTTGTTTTTTAAAAGATATCTTAGGCCTGTCAACACACGCTGGACTGGTCTATTATTTTCTTCTTTATTTTTTGGAGTGACCATTTTTTTTTGTAAGATTCAGTATTGAAACTATCTTTATAATAAATTGTATTTGGAGCCTGTCTGGTGACACGCAATACTTTTATATTAGCCCAATATACTTTCTTCCCATCAGTATTTTCGATGAACGGCTTAAAATTAGATGAGAAACTTTTCCAATCTAATATGTCAGAATATTTAATATTATTTACTGAATAAGGCTTCCCTGTTTTTTTTTTGCCAATTTGATTACCATTTCCAATTGTTGTGGAGTATACAAGGGCCCACTCAACAAAGCTCTCTTTTTCGAAGATTCTATGCAGGAATGCATAGAGTCTCTCTCGTTTTGGGAATGACCCGCTATAAGAAATTTATGAGTTACTGATTCTATATCATAATTTTTCACAACATAATTATAAATGAATTTTTGCACCCTGTATATCAACTCACCGAATTCACATAATTATTTGGTAATACACCACATTTTGCGGCTACTCTGAGTATCCTTCGTGTCCTATTAGACACCGCAAAAACAAATTTCATCTCCCGGTGCCACGGTGTCATCCACAACCTACTGTAGTCAGCGACAGACTAATTCTCACAGACAAGAGACAAGTAACAACCTTTAATTGGTTCGTTGGAATGTTTTTAGGGTATTGAATATAAACGTGGTGCAATACAAAGATATCTCAAAAAAGCAGTCATATTAGATTGAATATTGTTATGTCGTATTGAAATACTGAGGCATATTCGATAATGCAATACTAGGATAACTTCAAAAATGCAGATATCTTGTAGAAAATATACTTATATCTGGGGAAAGAGTGAGACAACTTAAAATGTATTACTATTTCACAAAAAAACATGAGAATATGAGTCGCATATCGAACGAAAAAAACAAACCTTTCAACGTGTCTCACTATTTAACCTTAAATTTGAAAAAAAAATACCTATTGCAATAGCGAGATATCGGTTATTTCATACTCAAACTTTTGAATATAATATACCTATCTGACTATAGCACCAGAAAGAGCATTTTCTCAGCATTATTTTGTACCAGATATCTTAAATTGACCATTTTTCAAGTTGTCCTAGTATTGTTCTAGTACAGCGATTTGCAGTATTATTAATTGATGAATAAAGTGAGGCGTGCAGGCGCGGATCGCGATTGCTGTAGCGGGTGGCGGAGTGGGGATAGTAGTCCAATTAAAATCAAGGTAAAAGGTCCTGAAATTGCGAAACGGATGAGACCACTTGTCCCCGACGTATTTTGGGCCGTTGATCACGAAAATGAGGGTTAAAGCTACCGCCAGTGGTTGGATCACCCTTAAAAATGCAAAATACACCCCTAAATAGGGGTGTTTTTCGAATATTTTCGTTATTTTGCAAATTTAGTCATCCTATTTGTTGTTGGGGGCGGTGATTACGAAAATGAGGGTGAAATCTTGCATTACAGGGTGGAACCACCCCTAAAATTGTGGAAAAAACACCCCCATTTCGGGGTGTTTTTCCCCAATTTTAGGGGTCTTTCCACCCTGTAATGCAAGTTTCCACCCTCATTTTCGTAATCACCGCCCCCAACAACAAATAGGATGACTAAATTTGCAAAATAACGAAAATATTCAAAAAACACCCCTATTTAGGGGTGTTTTTTGCATTTTTAAGGGTGTTCCAACCACTGGCGGTAGCTTTAACCCTCATTTTCGTGATCAACGGGGACAAGTGGTCTCATCCGTTTCGCAATTTCAGGATCTTTTACCTTGATTTTAATTGGACTATAGCACTGAAAACTTATTTCGTGCGTTCAAAGTGGCTTGTGCTTGAAAAATATTGAGTATCTCGGCTTGTTGTTCACGTACGTTTTCTTTTGCAATGTACACTAGTACTTGAAATTGAACCAATAACTTTTCTTTTCTTTTTCAATAACACTGTCAAAACGAAAGTGTCTTTAATGTCAACAGTATTTGTATCCCCACTGCGCCGCCTGCTAAAATTGCATCGCTCCGCGCCTGCACGCCTCACCTTGTTCTTCAATTAATAATACTGCAAATGAACTAGACATATCCTAGTATTTTATTATAGTAAATATAGGTATTCAACCTCAATATCCATGAAGGTGACTGCTGTACGATGATTATTGCGCCTTCCAGATTTTTTTGAAATAAAAAAATTATCTCGGCTCCTAGTGATCGTAGGAATTCAATTTTTTTTAATGCGTGAAGTCATTCATGCTAGCAATCTATTTTCATGAAAGTAATTCCTATAAAAACTAAATTAAGAAATTTATTTAGAAAAAACATGTAAAAAAATTGTGCAATTTTTTTAAGTAGGTACTTTTTTGACACTTAAAATAAATAAAATCAATATATTTATTCGATAATATGAAAGTACAACTCTTACAGAAAAAAATGAGCCCTGAATCGTTACTGTAGCATCATTCCCCGAGCAAGAGTAGCCATATTGAGAGAGCATCTTTTTTGAAAAAACTTCATATATTTTGAAAAATAATTAATATTTATCAATTTTTTTGAAAAAGACTTTATTAGCTTGCCATAGGCTACACCAAACTGTAATAGTTATTTATGTACCAAGGACGAAAAACTGTCTATTATAGTCGAGCCTGCAAATTGATAGCCGAGGCGCAGCCGAGGATAGCAAGCAGGCGAGACAGTAGACAGTTTTTCGCCGAGGTGCATATTACATTTTTTCGTCGACCTCTACATACCTTTATGAAAGTAAGTACTCGCATGTTTGCTGGCCTCAGCTACGTCCAACTCTTCGAACTGCAGACTCGATCAATTCTTGATTATTATGAACACTAATATTCACACCACGGTCTAAATTCACACGTAAAATCTAGCGGATTTCGTAAATAATCAATTTGACAACAGCAAATGATAGTTATTGTCACAGGCGCCTATGTATTAATTACGAAAATGACTCAATCGCCGCTCTCGTACCGTGCCGTATCATAGTGACCACAGCGGACGAAAAGAGTTTGCGGACGAAAAGTGTTTGCGGACGAAAAGTACTTGCCTTCAAAAATAGTCGATTTTTCGTCCGGAAATTAGTACGTAAAATGTCATTTTTTGCAGAGGTCGACGAAAAATAACAATTTTCAATACCTTACAATTAGATCGTCAGATAGTGACAGATTTAGGTGCCCCATTTTCTCATACAAGCCTCGAATAGGGTTGAAAAGTACATCGATGCTGAGTAAAATGGAGATAAATTTACGAGTGGCTCCTGGGGAAAACATATGGAAAATTCGATTTTCCAGAACAGAAATAAAATGAGTAAGTTGCTCATATTTTCACGCTAGCCATGTTCACCTAGTTATTAATTGATAGAACCTGGCTTCGGAATACCAAAGGCTTGAGTGTTGCAGGTGGCTAAAGGGTTAAAATGAGGTCGTGATCTTGTAAGGAAAAATCGAAATTTTGACTGATTTTCCCACACAAGCCTATCGAAACTATGAGAACTTACATCGTCACAAGACCGAAAAACATAATGGCTTGAGTGGCGCGAATGGATAAGTAGATTTTGTCGTCGGAAAATTTAACGGAAATTCTTTTTGATTTTTCGGTTATTTTTCCATGCAAGCCTTTGGAAGTATATAATATTATTGACGTGTTAGACATTACAATAAAATTGGCATGACTATTGGATGTAACCGGAACGAAGGCTTGCGTCGAAAAGTTGCAGGAAAATTGTAAGGAAATTGACACCATTTTCTCACGCAAGCCGTTTTGCATATGCTTAGAAAAGGTGATTCTAAGACTAAATAACAAAACGCTTGAGTGTCAGACATGGTCAGCATATTGAATATCCATTTATATTTATATAACAAAGAGCTGACAAACATTTTAGAAAATTAAATCATTTTCCCACACAAGCCCTTAGGCATATAAGTACATAGAAAATGTGTTTTCAAGACCCTGTAATGCATAAGTGTAGGAAATGGAACATTAATTTTGAAAAGAGCTGACAAAAATGTTTATGCAGGGTTATTATTTTGACCATCTGATTTAGTAAATATTTCCTTCTGTAAGTTTGATAATATTTTATATTATGAAAATAGTGCGCTGAGTGTGGATTACTTATAAAATATGTACATTTTTTTTTTTAAATATTGATGATGAAATGAGCTAACTTTATGAATGATTATATCACAAAGTGGTTTTACAATATCTCCAGAACGAGCTAAATGTATAACTCATTCATTATTGTCATCGTCGTCCTCACTTATTTCCTCTTCCTTGTCGCCTGATTCATGCTTTATATTATACGACATCTTTACACGTATAGGATATCTAATTTTTCATGTTCAGTAGCTGCAGTATTGTTTTACACATACATTAATTTTGTAGTAATTAAAAATGCAACAACATATATTTCTTACGAATCTGTTAAAATTACTTAACAGGAACTTCAAAATATTAGACAAACTTAAGGTATTATACGAATGTGTCACGGTTCATCTCAAAAGAGGACGATGCGAGAAATACTGAATCTGCTCGTAGACGGGAGCATCCTACATCATATTGATGATGATTCCTCTTTGGGGTAGTAGAATGGACTCAAGAAGAGCAGCGACAACTCGACGTTAAAACTCACAAAATGATGCATCTTCATAGGAGTTTGCATCCTACATCGTCCGTCCCAAGGCTATACTTCCCCAGACAACGAGGACGACGTGGACTTTTGAGTTTGGAGTGTCTACATAACAGAATGGTACTGAATGGAGCCTGTAACGTCCTCAAGACTTCAGATCCCATTCTCTGCATGGTCTGTGACCATAAAAAAGCAGGGATCGGAGATGCCCGTGCAGCCGATGACCTTGGTCTCGTGTTCGACACTGACACTGTCACCGAGTTGGAAACCGTTTGGAAAAAGCTCTCCTGCAGCTTCATACGAATAAGCCAATGCATCGGATCTACATCAAGAACATCGAAGACCTTGGTTTATCCAAAAATGTGACCTTTGCCTTCCTCAGGTCAAGTGAGCTGAAGTCGGAGACCGAGGAATTCATAATGTCCTGGCAAGATGGTGTCTTCAACACCTTAGTCTATCGTAGTCGCGTGATGGGTCCAGACATAACGGTATGGACGAGACAACGGTGTTGCCTTATGCTCCGGGATATTGAGTCCGTTGTGGAGAATGAGAAGTGCCCAATTTATTGAAACTACTGATTTCCCACCCTCGTGCAAATGCAAGCCAATGGGTGAGGTGAATAAAATCTAGTAAATGCTCATGCTATATATTTATCTCTTTCATTTATTAATAAAATGAAAGAGTCTGTCTCAGGAAAGTATAAGCATTCACTTAAAATTTATTTTATTCACATCCACCACTAAGCCTGATGTAGTCATCCTCGACCATCAAAGTAGGACGATATTCGTCATAGAGGTTTCGGCTCCTGGCAAAACGAAAATCGTAAGAGAAGAGGAGGAAAAGCTGACTAAATATCGAGATCTACTCTTCGAATTCCGCCGGCTTTACCAAAACCATTCTGTTGAAATGGTGGTTCTGAATCAATGGTGGAATGATGGAAACACTGCTCTCGGGCCCTAAAAATCATAGCGGTTTGCCGTAATATGGCAGAAATCTTAGACGGATGGATGCAGAAGGCCATCATCCTTGGTTCACTCTGTCTACTCAGGGCACACGATTCTCGGACCCGATAGTCACTTACCCCAAAGACGTGAAGAATGGTTATTGCGAATAATTGACACCAGCACGGGGCTCCGAAACAGGGCCTGACTGGGACATTCCTAACTAGGCCAATCAGTAGAGCATTTTTTCCTAACAAAAACAATAGTAGAAAACTGACTGTGCCATCACATGAAAGACAGACAGTCTGTAGTTATATTCTGTTGTGTTTTCGAGTCGCAACTGTCATTTACTAATTTGTTATAAACATTTAAATAACAAAAAACGTGTTTTTTTAAGTTGTTCTGCTTAATAAATGAAAACTTATGGAGCAATCTGGTTATTCCAATCGGAAGAATTGTGGATAATTGAAATAAAAACAAAATGGAATGTTTATGACCCGATCTCAGATCATTAGTAACGGAGGAAAATATGAAAAACCGTAAAATTTCACAATTTTTAAAAAAATTCATAACTCCGTAATTTTTCAAGAAACAGGGTTGACCCTCCTCATGAAAGTATTGAATCATGTGCACTTTATGTGTACACAAAACAGGCTCTGACGGTTCATTAGTTTTGGCATAATTGCAATTTGATTTTTTTTTTGCACTATCTTGCAGCGTGCCTGCCTGGATGCTCCAGTGATAGTCTGATTTCAATATCTAAAACAGATTTTGAAAGTACAAGTTTAGTACCCCAAAACGTATATTCTCATTTTACGCTAAAATGCTGCGGAGTGGGTGAAAACGGCCGAGCTGGTGGAAGCGGTCGTGTGGTAGGAGAGAGCGGTGGATGAGTTGTAGCGTATTCTCACGTAACCCATTCAATAAAAAACTTCCCCTCATCATCCGGATTCTCCTACCACTCGGCAGCTAATGCGGGCTAGGCCGTTTTCAGTCATGTTTGCATGCATTTTTCACCCATTTCGCACCATTGTAACGCAAAATGAGAATATACGTTTTGTAGTACTATACTTATGTGAGTACACACAGAGTACACGTAAAGTACACATGATTCAATACTTTTTTGAGAAAGGCCATTCCTACCTTTTGAAAAATGGCGGAGTTATGAATTTTTCAAAAAATCGCAAAATTTTCCGGTTTTTCCAGTTGTTCTCCGTTACTAATGATCCGACCGGGTTATCAAACATCCCAGTTTGTTCGTATTTTAATTATCTACAATTATTTCCATAGGAGCAACCATATATTACTTTATTAGTTATCATTTTATAGGCAGAACAATTTTTAAAAACACGTTTTTTGTAATTCAAATGTTTATAACAAATCAATAAATGACAGTTGCGAGTCGAAAACATACCAGAATATAACTACGGACTGTCTTTCATGTAATGGCATAGTCGGTTTCCTACTAGTATTTTTGTTAAAACCCGCTCATTTTATGCTTTATTGGTTGGTATAAACGGATAATAATGACCCTGCATAAATAAACATTTCTATAATTTTTGGCAACTCTTTTATGGATAAATAATATGCTCCATGTGGAACACTCAAACCATTTGTTATATAGTTTTAGAATAACTTTTTTTAATCATATGCCAAAGGGCTTGTGTGGGAAGATGATATTATTTTCTGGAATGTTTTTGTTAAATAAATCATGTACAATTAATATGATGACTCTGTCCGACACTCAAGCCTTTTGTTATTTAGTCTTAGAATCACTTTATCTAAGCATATGCGAAACGGCTTGCGTGAGAAAATGGTGTCAATTTCCTTACAATTTTCCTGCAAGTTTTTCATGTTCTGAAAATTTGAAGGCCACGCTTTACACTCAAGCCATTATTTTTAACGGACTCTTAAATTCATAAGATTTTTTTGCAAATAATTTCATTTATGGGAAAATAACTGAAAAATCAAAAAGAATTTCCGTTAAATTTTCCGACGACAAAATCTACTTATCCATTCGCGCCACTCAAGCCATTATGTTTTTCGGTCTTGTGACGATGTAAGTTCTCATAGTTTCGGTGGGCTTGTGTGGGAAAATCAGTCAAAATTTCGATTTTTCCTTACAAGATCACAACCTTTTAGCCACCTGCAACACTCAAGTCTTTGGTATTCCGAAGCCAGGTTCTATCAATTAATAACTAGGTGAACACGGCTAGCGTGAAAATATGAGCAGCTTACTCATTTTATTTCTGTTCTGGAACATCGAATTTTCTATATGTTCTCCCCAGGAGCCACTCGTAAATTTCACTCCATTTTACTCAACATCGATGTACTTTTCAACCGTATTCGAGACTTGTATGAGAAAATGGGGCACCTAAATCTGTCACTATCTGACGGTCTAAATAAACGTGTTATCGAAAACCCGATTTTTTACGGTTTTTCCGATATAACTGGATAAGTATCAATGATATCAAAAAATTATAGGTTATTCAATTGATAGATCTTTTTAATACCTACAATTTCCTAATCAATTTTTTTTTTTATCAGAGCAGTAGTTTTTTAATTATCAACAAAAAACGCTTTTCGCAACTTTGCCAAATTTTTAGGTTATGTTCGGTAATAAGGATCGAGTCGCATGAAATAGAAACTCATCCTGAATTTTAATTTTCTATACGCTCATATTTTTATTTTTCGGATATTAATTTTTGCACATGTTCCAGGCAATAAACACAGAAATAACTACACAAATAAAATAAGATCAGGGTAAAGTACAAGGTTGTTGCTTCTTTTTCATAATTTCATTCCACTTTTTCATAACAAGAACGTTGTTATAGAAAATTACAAAATTGTCCTGCGTAAAGCTATCCACCTAGTCCTTTCTTTTCCGATGGTCTTCCGTCGACTAGAATATTCCTTTTTATTCCGCACTTTACTCCATCTCTAGTAACTTTTGATGAACTGTATTGCAATTTTTATTGCTGTGACCTACTATTCAAGAAGCCAACGTTAAGAGAAATCCGAGATAGAAAGGGAACAATATGAACTCGGTAGGTACCATTTTAATTATGTTATAAATTGTGAAAACTATGTTCCGGCTGACCTGGTTTACGACTCTCGAGGGAGTTCCTTTCCGACTCTCTTAGCGATATAATCCCTACACTACCAAACTGAAAACTTTTCTTATACCTTGACTGAGACGCCTCATTCAGCTAGAGCATAAAGCTTCAGACAATTTCAACTGTAACGTGAGGCATCCTTTGGTGTAAATTTGATTTGTATTGTAATGAATTTGGATAATATGTTGTGCTTTTCAGCGTAGTCTGTATTCGCATTATCTGAATAATTTCATTTTTCAATACTTTGTCAAGAAAGATATTGTATATCGTTAACTATTTGATTGTGGTAGGATTAGAGAATTTTTATGTCAAGAAACATTTCGAGTTGTATAATACTTTTTGACATAAAAAATACTGGAATATATCTATTACAAGGTGAGAATTAAAACTCGAAAAAGAATAACATAAATAAATTTGTCTTGATTTTGACATAGTTGAAAGTGATGTAGTGTGTTTATTGCGCATATATCCTTTGTTCACCTTTTAGAGAGCATCAAACTTGGGAAAAATCTGTGAGATTTATATCAGAATCGAAATATTCCTTATCATCATACATACATATAGACCGAGAGATGAGGGACCAAAACTGCAAGAGCTTTATAAAAGCTGATATTTTGATATTAGGTCATGAATGGGTTGAATATCAAGAGCCTGCCGTCAGTCAGCCAGTTTTTGGGACAACTGGCGTGGGGGTGGTACCAAACTTGTAAAAAAAACACGTATGTAGCAACTGTTTTATAAAATCTGAAAATTTGTCTTTGGATAGCTAGGCAAACAACAAACTGTGTGGACATAGTCAGTCAGCACCATATTGGAACACGACGCGTCAGCGGTCCGGTAAACCCGTCAAAAAAAATGGGTTCGTGAAAGAGTTTTATAAAATCTGAAAATTAGTCTGTGGATAGCAAGACAACTAACAAACTGTGTAGATATAGTCAGTCAGCACCATATTGGAACACGACCCGTCAGCGGTCCGGTAAACCCGTCAAAAAAATGAGTTCTTGAAAGAGTTTTATAAAATCTGAAAATTAGTCTGTGGATAGCAAGACAACTAACAAACTGTGTGGACATAGTCGGTCATCAGCACCATATTGGAACACGCCGCGTCAGCGGTCCGGTAAACCCGTAAAAAAATGGGTTCGTGAAAGAGTTTTATAAAATCTGAAAATTAGTCTGAGGATAGCCAAGACAATTAACAAACTGTGTAGACATAGTCAGTCAGCACCATATTGGAACACGGCGCGTCCGCGGTCCGGTAAACCCGTCAAAAAAATGGGTTCGTGAAAGAGTTTTATAAAATATGAAAATTATTCTGTGGATAGCAAGACAACTAACAAACTGTGTGGATTTAGTCAGTCAGCACTATATTGGAACACGACGCATCAGCGGTCCGGTAAACACGTCAAAAAAAATGGGTTCGTGAAAGAGTTTTATAAAATATGAAAATTAGTCTGTGGATAGCAAGACAACTAACAAACTGTGTAGACATAGTCAGTCAGCACCATATTGGAACACGACGCGTCAGCGGTCCGGTAAACCCGTAAAAAAAAATGAGTTCGTGAAAGAGTTTTATAAAATCTGAAAATTAGTCTGTGGATAGCAAGACAACTAACAAACTGTGTGGACATACTCGGTCATCAGCACCATATTGGAACACGACGCGTCAGCGGTCCGGTAAACCCGTCAAAAAAAATGGGTTCGTGAAAGAGTTTTATAAAATATGAAAATTATTCTGTGGATAGCAAGACAACTAACAAACGTAGTGGACATAGTCAGTCATCAGAATATTCGGGCACTTCGCGTCAGCTGCCGCTAAACCCGTCAAAAAAATTTGGTTCGTGAAAGACTGTTCATAATATCAGAAAATTTTCGAGAAACTAGTTCATAGTACCTAAAACAAGACTGACATAGTCAGTCAGAAGTTTCATGGAACAAACGCCGTCAGAAGGCAATGGAAAGGCGCGCCGCGCGCTTAATTCATATAGCGTGTTTTATGGCGCAGACTAAGTTGTTCAATATTACAATACAATGATGAAAAGATATTCAATAAGAAACGATAGGAAAGATATATTTAATAATGCAACAAGCAATATCTATATTTTGGTCAACATGCAACATTCAAATAAACAATGGGACAAAATGTGGTTGGAGAAATGTTTTATATAACAATTAGTTCATTCAAAGAAATAGTACTACAGGTTAATTCAATGCAAAGAAATGTTCCGTCAACAATATCGTTGATTTTGTTGAATGAAACAACCTTTATATGATAACGTTAGAAAAAAATTCCTTGAATTGACAATTGGAAAACAAAGAAAAAGTGGCTTATTTACTTTTAATTTTGTTGAGCAACAAGATGGTAGTAATTACGAACTATTGTGTCTTCATGTAATCAAATACATTTGTTATGTTACTGAAAAATGCTTACTTACATAGAGATCTAATATTACTGTTCGAAATATCTATATAAATAGTATAGTAGCTATATACGCCTGAACATTATTTTTAGCTACTTGAAATAAATGCTAAACTAGATAGACGCAATTTCATGTTAGTATGCTCTTTTTGGTTAATTTAAACTATTATGTTCTTTGAGTGTTTATGGGATTGGAAATATGAAAAACAAACGTCTCAATTTGAATGTCGTATATACCTCTTTCAAAAAATTAAGGTTATTTCAATATTATTTTTAAATCAATACTTAAAAAATAAAAATAAATGTTCTAATCAGAATCGCTGCGATAATAGGCTTTATCAGACTCTTCTTCGGTGTCGGTCACCTCCGACTCAGCATCTGTAAATTAGTAAACGTATATTAAGTACGTTTGACTAGTTTGTTCATGAAAAAAATTGCTGACAAATAATATGCTTGCACTCGTTTATTACAGACCGTCAGATAAGGACAGATTCTGGTGACTCATTAGAGAGATATTGCAATAACGTCAGGCAGTATTTAAGGCAACTTTATTTTAATAGTGACTGCCGCTATTCTGCCAGTTTATATGTGGCGTTCATTATTCATAACCTAAATTAAATCTTAGAAACTTCGATTTTTCTTTCTACATAATTCATTTCAGTATCAGATAAAATTATTCTTATGATAGATAGGGGTTGAAACATCGATTCCTGCTAAACATATTATATATTTATCAATCATGAGTCATGTCAAATAAAGGAACAGAAAAGAACATAAAGGAACTTCAATCCTCGCCTTTATACGTCCTCTAATAAAGGAATATTTTAGTAACGTTGTTCTTTCTCCATATTCTCACGAGTACATGTCAAAATAACGGCGCCTTTCTATTGGCTGCTGACGGCGTTTGTTCCATGAAACGTTTGACTGATTATGTTAGTATTATTTTAGGTAATATGAACTACTTACACAAAAATTTTCATATTTTATAAAACTCTTTTACAAACCCATTTTTTTTGACAGGTTTACCGGACCGCTGACGCATCGTGTTCCAATATTGTGCTGACTGACTATGTCTACACAGTTTCTTAGTTATGTTGCTATCCACAGACTAATTTTCAGTATTTATAAAACTCTTTCACGAACCCATTTATTTTGACGGGATTAACGAACCGCTGATTCGAAGTGTCCGAATATTCTGATGACTGACTATGTCCACACAGTTTGTTAGTTGTCTTGCTATCCACAGACTAATTTTCAGATTTTATAACACTCTTTCACGAACCCATTTTTTTTTACGTGTTTGCCGGACCGCTGACGCGTAGTGTTCCAATATTGTGCTGACTGACTATGTCCACACAGTTTGTTGGTTGCCTAGCTATCCACAGACAAATTTTCAGATTTTATAAAACAGTTGCGACAAACGTGTTTTTTTTACAAGTTTGGAACCACCCCCACGCCAGTTGTTCCAAAAACTGGCTGACTGACGGCAGGCTATTGATATTCAACCTATTCATGACCCAATATCAAAATATCAGCTTTTATAAAACTCTTGCAGTTTTGGTCCCTCAGCTCTTAGACTAATACATAAGCTTAAGGGTGACATAAGCATAAGGGTGACATAAGCATGTTTTAGAATTGGCACAATTTCCAATTACTGAAGATACCAAAACAGGTTACCGAAAATGGGAGATTGTAAGCCTGTGGTGTCACTCAGTTACTAATGTAGTAATCCCTACTGATGAAGATAACTTTGTTATCAAAATACGCATCTAGGAATTAAATTACTTGTGTGGTGAAGGGGTGAAATACTTTTAGTTCTCACTGATTATTATTGGTAAAGGTTCAGTATTCATTATTTTCCTATTTTTTTTAAAACGTTCTTACACATTATTTGTAGGTTTATTAGGAAGATAATATAATGAATAAGTACGTTAAAAGCGTCGAAAATTTTCAGGAAATTGGAAGTGATGGACAACACTGATGTCTTGCATTCAACCGGCTCAGACACAAGGTCAATAATAGCTGAAGTGTGACCGATCCAGGGGTGAAGGTTAACTCGTCTGAGTGCTTCATTTAGGGCGTATTGCCACTATTCTTCGGCTGGGGGGGGGGGGGGGGGAGGGCAGCGCATGCAATCTCTCTCGCGTTGAGATCATCAATCAGCAACACCTTGTGTCCAGTGCTAAGCAGGTTCCCTAAAGCTGTGAGAACCTCTCATTTAGAACGTTGTGCACCACGTACAAGCAGGTGCCATCCTCCAGCTTAATACATATATGTTCAATATCACTCTAGAGAGCTGACTTCGGTATATAACATCCTGCATTATTCGTATACGATAACATTGATGTATTACTTACTTAATCGATGTTTGAAGTTTGATTAACTTCAAATCAATTCACAACTTATAGTTATTCTGAATACTGGGTATTAATGGCGCAGTCGGTAAGATCCGAAATCCTCAGGAAAGGGAATCACCAATAGAATTAGATTTTGACTACATATTCAACCATGGTACCAGTCAAAACAATTTATCTGAACAAGTTCATACACAAGTGCATGTCACTAATGACACTCCAGTACCAAACATAAATAATCAAAGAGTATCTAGATTTGTAAGAAGACTCAGATATCCCAGACGCCTACACCTTTGATTCATTGGGTATAATGATTCTTAAAGGGGAATGTACTAGTCATATAGAATGAAATTGATGTATTACTTACTTAATAGTTATTTAAAGTTTGAATAACTCCATATTATTATCATTTCACATTTTATAGTTATTCCATGGGCGACTTGGTTTGTGACAGTAGCACTAATATCTCATCCAGTGCTCTTTTCAGCTTGAATTCTTCCAGTTTACCACTGAAAGTCCATGCACTAGATGTTACCTACCTCTTACACTCCGGAAAAACTATAAGTAGACACATGAAGTCGACTGTTTTTCCTTCTATTATGTAGGAGAGCATATGTTTTTTTTTTAATTTTTCCACGTCATTTTGATAGTTTTGACTCACAATTATTGTGTTTGGCAGGAGCCAAACGGGACACGCACAATTGTAACACTGTAACATTTATGAGGGTTGGGAGTCTGGAGTAACTCCAGAGCAACAACACAAAGACTCAAAAATAAATAAAATACATAATGTTTTGAAGTTATTATGAAAAATTAAAAGTGAATGTTAATTAAAAAATTATAAATTAAATAAATCTTTTCGTTTATTATTCATCAACAAGTCTTATTTCATAGAATTTCAAAATACAGTTCTGACTTTTGTTCATACATAGGTAAACCTTACAATTGTAGCATGGAACTGTAGATGTACCTTCACAAGAGGCGAATTCACAATTTAAGTTTTTAAATATTCCATAATAGGCCAATGATTGAAACAGTTAGGAAACATGTAATTAGGTTAATCCTGTATGTTTTCTATAAATAAATAAATAAATAAATAAATAAATAAAATCATATCTCTTGTCACTGCAAGGGGAAGTCTGTTTTTCTTAAAAAGATGTTCATCACATTCATCCTTTGCATCAGAATTATTTTCTGTTGAAGGTTTAGTCCCACTCAATAAGTATTCTGCTATTTCCAAACGAAAAGAGTGGACCCTTAAAAAAAGTTGAATATTAGCTGACTTTTTTACTAAAAGTCGGTTACCTAGTTTGCAATTTTAAACTGTTCACTCCCAGCCCTCACAACCGTGAACCTCTTCAAAACATGTATTGTAACCGTTCACTCCAACACTCACAAACGTGATACTGTTCTAAACTTTCCTCTGAAATGCTATCGCTGATTTGAAATTGAACAATTGTGTCTAAACACACAAATATACACTATTTGGAATAATCGTATGTCAAATGAACTGTATAAAAACAAATTGAAATATGTACTAACGCCTGCAAGTCATACTGAAACACCTGCCAGAAAATTGAGAGCACGCACACAACAACAAATCGCTATTTGTGTATTAAGAGCGCAAAGTGATATATTGTCGCATGACAAAGAGAGTTAGATAATTCGCTGTCACTATCATCAATCATCATGCAGAAATACGTTGGAGAAGCGAGCGTTTTCGAAATATTGCCACTCTAGAGCGCAAATGCTGTCACAAAATGACATTTCACGGAAAAAGTCAACTTTGCGTCGAAATCTGAAAGCGTCAAAGGCTACTTTGTAGAAAAACATATTTTCAGGGGTAATATAAAAAGTGGTGTGATTTAATAAGCTCTAGCCAATCAGAATCTTTTTGCATCAACGCGTACTAGTGACGTACTTGGACATGAGTATAGAGTCGAACTCGAACCAAGAAACAAAACTGTCACATGTTACTCTCATATACCAAGAGTGCGAAGTGCGCTAGTCCGTCACTGTCTTTAGAGAATGGAAGCCATGACATGTCCAACTACGTCACATTTCATCACAAATGTTCCTTCATCTCTTTCTATTAGTGCCCACATTGTCTTATGGGGATTAGACTCTCCTAGTCAAATAACGTAGTCTCCTTGGTTGTAGCTATCACATTGTTTATAGAGTTAACCTTGTTTGTTCTATTACAGTCGAAACTAGTTCCTTTCATATTTCCTCTCATTTTGTTCACAACTTCCCCGTGAAGCTTTGGCTGTATTGTAAGGTATGGAGCAATGGAATTAAAATATCCATGACCAGTAATTTTGATGAGTTGCTGATCTGAAACACCTGCGTTTGCAAGCTGTGTAACTGCGGTAGATCGGTGACTATGATTAGTGATTTTCCTTTGCTTTGTATCAAGCACAGCTTGTTCTGCAGTATCTTTAGTCCATTTGGAAAACTCACAAATCCCCACGGGAGTATTTTTGTACCAACCTTTAGAATCGGCTTATTTCCAATTAGGATTTGGTGTAATGAACAGTCTGTCTGTTTTAATATGCGGCGGACGTTTCTCCATCAGATTTCTGAATAAACGAACCGGACGTAGGTCTGGGTCAATGTCATTGGGAGTCAGCTATGTATCATTAGGACAACTTCTTGCACCCTCTTGGTTAGTATTCGTGAATACTGGATTGTACACTATTCTTTCTGTTTCATTGCCGTAATTGTCAAGATCTTTCTGAAAATACGATACTAAAGCATTCGCTGCTTCGTTGCCTCTCCAATCAACTTCGGTAGCAACCATGTTGAAATAGTTATTTACTTAATCAGTTATGAAAAGACCCATATTGTTCGATGAGTGTAATATTTGCCAAAACGAGCGAAGCAAGTTCTGCAAATTACGCGAGTCCAACAAATAAGTCTTTTCATAACGTATTTCGTACAAAATTTTATCTAATGATATCATTTCATGAATATAATATAATGATTTTCTCGTGATATGGGACTTTGGCGTTGGCGCTTGTCAGAATGAATATTTAATAAGCAATGTCAAACGTTTCAGACTTATGTCAAACGTATTAGACTTATTTCAAAAATGAGTAGTTGTTCCAACGAAATATAGATATAGAAGAATCGGCAAATAAGGCATTAAATGAATTTATATCTCAAAAATCAAAAGCTAGATATGACGCAGCTTACCAAAAGTTTGAAGAATGGTGCCAACGAAAAAAGTTACAGTTATAACTGAAAAAGTAATGTGGGTTACAGAGAGAGTAAGTGCAGTGTTCAGCCTGTCGGAATTAATACGTTCGGAAAATTGCCTAGAACGATTGCATAATTTCTTGGCTTGTTAAATCTTACTGAGTATACTGGGCATTGTTTTAGACGTACTTCTGCTTCATTGCTCGCAGATTCAGGAGCTGATATTCTCAGAATAAAACAGCACGGGGGCTGGAAGTCCAGTACTGTTGCGGAGGGTTATGTTGAGAATTCTTTAGGTATTTTTTTCATTTTGAAAGAATATCTCATTTGAAAGTATGCCGCTGACGTCACGTTCATCGGAAACAACCCCCACCATAATCCATGTTCCGAAACATTCAATACCGTTCTCAAAAATATAGATTCTAGCTTGGTGTAAGCCATTGAGAAATAATTGAAACTTCGTCACTTGATCAACTCATAGAAAAAAAATACACATATTAGCTACTTTTTATTGTATTTGTAACTTTCAAATTTCCTGAACGGACCATCCTCTCGATGAAGAACGAGCATTGACAACACCGCAAATCATTGTGACAGTTCTCATGCAACAAAAATGATCTCGAGATTTGAGGTTATTATTTGTGTTTTTTACATTTGACATTTAACTGATACATTCATTAATGCTGTATTAGCGAGGTGTTATTATAACCGAGCGTGAATTTATTTGTATATTAAATGAATGGTGTTATGCAACAATGAATCAAGCCATATTTTTTTAATAATTGAGCTATCAGTCATTGGAATAGCCAAAGTGTTATTCTACAATAAGCAAAAATGAGTCAACCCGCAATTGTAAGGGGGCTCCATCCACTGACGATGATATTAAACCACATTCCATCATTCCATGATCTGCTAAACTATTTTGATATTTTTTACGAAACTAGCTGACTGTGGCTTGACCCATTATTGCATAACATCATCCAAATATGGAAAGGCTTCGTGAAGGGAAGTTCGGATAATTTACCGAGGGTAGATTATGAGATGATTTACTCTTTCTATTCAACAAATATGAATTTATTTTTTGCAATGACTAAAATTTAATATCGTTCCTTCAACGCTGCTTGAATACAGTAATATTTAGTTGGAAATGTTCTTCACAAAAACTATTATATTTCCGCTTTTCACACACGGTTTATTCAGTGCTTCGAACCACATTTTACAATGCGCTTCATAGGTATTTAGGAGCATAAAAAAATGTTTATTAGGATATTCACTGGTGTTCAGACAACCAGGTACGAAGCACCTTTTCGACATGTTCACAGATATTGCAGGAATACAGATACAGGAATTACGAAAACAAATTAGAACACAAACAACAAAAACATTTCAAAACTTTGAAAACCGCATTAACCTCAAAAAAGAAATCAAGTAGGGACTGTTCGTTTGCAGCATACATATTTGATGGAACTGCTCTGCTTGTATTACATATTAAAGTAGGCAAACGAGTTAAACAGAGACAAACGATTCTTATTGATGCTCCGTGAAACAGACGAATGAACCCATGTGGTATCAAATGACAACTGTCATACGACACATTATATTCAAATGAGAATTTGAGATTGCACGGTGCACACCTTTTACAACGTTGCCAAGTCTAGTTTTGATGAACGTGATGTCACGAAACCACTTTTCTTCTGATTATAGAGAAACTAGTGCTCAGAAAAAATAAATAAAAATTCCCGAGTGATATTAGGCCGTATTTATAAAAAGAATCCTTACCTTTTACTTTCAAAAATAAAAGTAATTCCTTCAAGGTATATTCATAAAAAGAAGTGAAGGAAAAGGTTTTGCTTCGAGGGATTTGCTTCAGAGGAATAGGTTTTACGTTCTTCGTATTTATGAAAAGAAGCATTTGCTCCAAAACTGAAGGATTTGCTTCGGCAAAAAGGAATCTAGGTCTACAACAACTTTTCTCGTTCTTTTTAGTAGTTGCCCAGTTATCACACAGCTTGTAACGTGAAACTTGAGTATTTTTAAGAGTTTTTTCGCCTGAAAAGGCTAGTATACGAAGTGAACTTTGGTTGTGTGATCCCAGTGCTCTCTTTGTTATGGCAGATATGGTGCATTTACATACACGAAAATACTATAAACCGAGACGTACGCCACGTGAATCAGATTTTAAAATGTTATTTAGATTTGAGGAACAGAATGTGGTGTGGTTGGCGGACCACTTTCTTGGCGCTGATCCCGAAACTCGAGGAGCAGCCCTGTCACCTGTGATGAAAATGAAGATATTTCTGCGTTATTGTGCGAACACTGGATTCCAGAGCGGGATTGCTGAAGAATTGGGATGCACGCAGCCCACAGTATCCAGAATATTTCATGCGGTGCTTGAGCGGTTGGTTCAACAGAGCGGCTAATGGATCCGCTTCCCAAATACAGAAAATCAAATCAGGCAAGTCAAAGAGAACTGGTTGTCCAGGTTCCATTTCCCAACAGCTATTGGGGTTGTTGATTGCACGCACATTCGCATTGAAAAACCTGCCCAATTTGGAGATAAATATGTAAATCGAAAAGGTTTTAGCAGTATTAATGTGCAGGTCACATGCGACCAGAATTGTGTTATAACGAGTATAGATGCAAGTTGGCCTGGATCAGTGCATGATTCCCGTATATGGAAGAATTCGGCAGTACGTGAAATAATGATGAGGACAAGAAACACTATCCTCCTAGGGGACAGTGGGTATGGCATATTGCCGTGTCTTATGACTCCCTTCTCCAACCCCACCAGGAATATCAGAGAGCATTCAACAGGCTGCTTACATCAGAGCGAGTTGTGATTGAGCATACATTTGGGCAACTGAAACGGCGATTTCCAATTCTTAAGTATGGATGCAGAGTGAAATGTACCAGTATTCCAAACGTTATAATTGCATGTGCTGTGCTACACAACATAGCTAAGCATCTAGGAGATGTCGATTTTCAAGAAGATGAAGAAGAACAGGACTTGAGATATATTATGGAGGACGAAAATGTAGATGTTCTTCGTGCACAAGGACAAGCGAGAAGAATTGGCTCATCTTATTACCAATAATAATATCGGTCTATAATTATGTGAAAAAAGTTTCATAAGATACTATGTAAATATTGTTCACTAAGAGCCCACAAGGATTTCGTGACGTAATAATAAACTTACCCGTTTCACTTTGGAAGAAATCGTTTTAATTCGTCTCTCTCTCTTAATTAAATTCTACATACATATATTACAGGTTATAGTAAGTTTGATCTCCAACGACACTATACCTTTTCGAAGGTTCTTTGTTGGATGTCTCATCCAATTTCTTTAGCTTGGCGGCGAAATATTGTTGTTGAGACGAGCAACTTTCAGTTGCTCAAGTAAAACTAATCGCTGTAGCTGGGTTGTCGTTAAGGTCCTGGTCTCATCAGATTCTTCTGGTCGTTCACAAACAACTGTAGGCTTCGGAAGTTTTGTTTTTCGAGCAACCTCTTCTACTGATATGTGCGATCTCTTTTTGGTAGCTATCACTACAGGCACAGTTATCTGATGGGCATCACTTTCCGTAATGTCATCCCTTGACGTAGCTACGGAAGGTTCAGTTGACACACCAATTGCCAGAGCCCCTAAGAAAAATATAAATACAGTGCGGCTTTTTTTAGTCCCCCCCTCCTATTAACTTTTGAACGGTTCGACGTAGAAACATGACAAAAAAATCGTTTGGAGGGTTTCACCGATACTACTTTTTGATACAAAAAAGATGGTGATTGCTCGAAAGGGGGCGCGGGGGGACACATCAACTCAAAAATTTTAAATGGCATGGGGGGTCAAGTGGCACATCGTTGAAAAGAGAATTCAATTATCTTCACAACCATCTGAATATTTTTTAATTTAGTTGAGAAATTTTTTCTCAATATTGATTCATATGCCTTTCGAAATTTTCAAGTTGATCTATCCCTGGCGCCATCTGTCGAGTAATTTCAATGTTTCTTCTCTCAAAAAGTAGTATCGGTAATACCCTTCAAAATATTTTTGGTTTCATTATTCCACAACAAACCGTTCAAATTTATAGAGGTATGAGTAGTTTTCAGAACCGCATTTATTTGTGATATATCGAATTTGGATTGTGAAAAAAATTTCAACTAAATTAAAAAAAAATTAGATGGTTGTAAAGAGAATTGAATTCTCTTTTCAACGATGTGACACTTGATTGACCCACCATGCCATTTAAAATTTTTGAGTTGATGTGCCCCCCGCGCCCCCTGTCGAGCAATCACCATATTTTTTATTTCAAAAAGTAGTATCGGTGAAACCCTCCAAACGATTTTTTATTCATGTTTCTACGTCGAACCGTTCAAAAGTTAACATGGGGGGGGCTAAAAAAAGCCGCACTGTATAGTCAGTACGTAGTAATGGTGGATATCGATGTATTTCTCACCTGGTACCCGACTTAGTACAGGATTTATGTCTGCATGCATGGCCTTCAACATTACTTTCTCCCAGGACAGAAGGCGAATAGGTTTGTTCCCTGTTCTATTTTTATCTGTTTTCTTTTTCAATCGTGTTTTCACACTGTTTACTTTTTTCATGAAAGCTTTAATTTCCATCTCCTTACCAGAGTCACATAATCCTTAACGATTTCAGTTAATGCAGCAGTTTTCTTCTTTTTCATCGCTGGAACTTGAGATTTTTCAAGAATCGCCGGAAATGCTTGAACTATTTCAGCAATTAGCGTATACACTTTCTAATTACAGTGTTGTCTCGTATGTCGTGGAAAGGTCCATTACCGCTGTAATTTTTCGATAATTGCATTCTGATTGGTTGTTAAGTAAGGAGATATATTATCAGCTGTATTAAAGCTCAACCTTGCTCAACCTTGACGACATCAGAGCACTCACAATCGTGTGATGCCGTAGCAATTCCATTAAAATGTAATTTTTATCCAAATTTCACCTATGAATAAGACCCTTACAGTGCGTAAGGACTACCTTGGAACATGCGGTAGTTGGAGATTGTGGGGGAAGATGAGGGTGGGAAAGGTCTTTTAGTTCTTACCAGGATAGAAGTACTACTACCGATGGTATGTAATCGAGAAGGCCTTCAGAAGGTTCTTTTTCTTTTCCAAAGAGTCAGCGCCTGAAATGTGTAATTTTTTAATTTAAACTTTTCTTCCATATTCAACAGTACATTCTATTGAACAGAAATAAAATATATAAAATATTTACATAGTGGATCTTCGGGTTGTAGGGCCGACGTATGTTTACAGAAGTTCTCGACGTTTCGCCAACACGAGTGGTTAGCATTTTCAAGAGATATTTTTTTCAAAGTTTCTTGTTTCCTAGTTCGCTGTCAAGCATTCGACAACAAGAAAACTTTGAAAAAATTATCTCTTGAAAATGCTAACCACTCGTGTTGGCGAAACGTCGAGAACTTCTGTAAACATACGTCGGCGTTACAACCCGAAGAACCACCATGTAAGTGACGATGGCCGCGAAAGCCTTCCACAATTTATAAAATATTTGTTTGAAAGTGGTTGACAATGTTTCAATTTGAGTAAGGTTATTCTGGACTTTCATTGTCTAAAAAAGAACAAAGAAAAATTCAATTCTCTGCAATTTTTAATCACGACGTTTCAACTGTTAAAATCCAAAGTCGTTATCAAGTGTCAGTCAGCTGTTGCTTACCTACCTGCCTGACTGACAGGAAAAAAATTGCAGAAACGCACGAAAAGAAACGTGTAAAAATCCGTCGAAATAATGAAAATCCTCAGTCATATACATTTCTTGGCTGAACCGTCAACCAAAAAATGTTGAAAATAATGTTAAGTGAATGAAAAAAAGAGAAATTTGAAAAATTTCAATATTTTCTAAAATCTTGAGGTGAAGCATCATTATACAACTGAAATAACGCATCAAGCTTTTAAGAAAAGAATAAATTCATCAAAATTTCTTTGTTTTTCATTTACTAAATATTATTTTCAACTTTTCTGTTCAATAGCTTCTAAATGGAAGATTGTTTTTGAAAAGATTTTAAACGTTTATTGTTTTTTTTTTTGTGTGATATTTCGATTTTTATATACGTAGGTATAAATTATTAAAGCATGTTTGTTTTGTATTTGAATAAAAATTCATCATCCAACAACTATATTTTTTCAGGAGTCCTCTAACGACAGAACAAAACATAAGATTGCACTGGCACACTTTTCAATGATAGAACGAAAAACTAAATCAAAACTCCGTTCAATAATTACTTTTCCTTTCCCACAACCGTTTTCACTCATTCCTTCGATAATGATTTCTCGTTAACATCTCTCAAATATATGTGCTGTTTGGTCTTGCATGCACGATTCCAATGGAGGTTGTTTGGATTCGACTGAATAACAAGACGGGAGTAAACGTAAACCGAACTCAGACGTAGAATGAGAAAATACGCGGGTCGACCTACATTCAGAGTAACGAGAGAGCTTGCAAAGAGATTGTCGATGGTTTGGTTAACTTTGCTCCTTCATCTTGCGGCACTTAGCAAGAAAACGGATGTCTCGCACTAGACGTTCAACAAACCTTTACCAAATGAGCACCTCTATTAGAACGAATTATTCGCTTAATAATAATTAGGAAGTTTCACCTTAACTTGAATAAATGGATTGGCTGACAGAGTTAGTTGTCTTGATATAACTTGATGTTCACCTTGTGCTAATAATAGAAGCTCGAGAATGAGTCTTCTTGATGAGTCCGTATATTTGACATTCACTGGTTGTGTTCTTTATAATAAGTGCAAACGTGAGAGATCAAAAGACACATCAGTCCTGTGTCCATCAGGATCACATTGAAAAGCTCAGAAGAAAATTAGCATCAGGATGTTCTGCATTCATAATCACTACATGAAAACTTGGTGAAGACTTTGCAAAAAGTGTGTATTATGCATTAGTAGACTCACACCTAAGATATGGAATTTGTTTTCGGGGATAACGCAGTCAATATTTATTCAATGGTGTTTTTGTTTTGCAAAAAAAGAGCAATTAAGTATACAGTGTCACCGTTAAAGTCCGCATCATATGGGATTATTTTTTATTGACCAGTAATTGCAAATTTAGAGTTCGTGAACAGTTTGTGCTTTGGTAATAATGCAAATGACTTTAACTGGCTGACCTAAATTCTCAAAATGGATGAAAATCGCTTACCCAAAATTTGTTTTAGAAGACAACTAAGTCTTGATCAATGTGATCAAAAGTTCAACTGGGCATACCAAGTAAAAAGCTTTTTTGATTCAAATGATCTTTCCGAGTTGTGGTCGAGGTATGATGCAGGCTTTATTACTAAAAATAAAAATCTCATTTTATCAAAGTTTCACGAAAAACTCTTTCAGGAAGATCTGACACTTTCAAGTAAAGCAACTTACCTTTCGTTCCATTGTTTTTTCACCGACCACAGATTCAACCAGAATTTTCTTGACCTCAAGGTTCTAATTCAAATCAAAAGAACAAGTGCACAAATTCGTCAAAGTAGCTAATTTATGTTGAAATTCACTTTGAACGGTGCCACCTATAGAATAGATCCAAGGGAAGTTTGTACGATATGCAATATGAATACTTTGGAAACAATAGAACACATTCTGTTTGAGTGTCCAATATACTGTTCAATGAAACCCCCCCAATTCTGAGTGTCTATCCAGTCTCAATAACATGATATTTTCTCTAGAAAATATCACTCCGAACATTGCCAAAGTCATAGCTAATTATGTCTGGAA
Organism: Chrysolina oricalcia; assembly: GCA_944452925.2. Classification (NCBI taxonomy): domain Eukaryota; kingdom Metazoa; phylum Arthropoda; class Insecta; order Coleoptera; family Chrysomelidae; genus Chrysolina; species Chrysolina oricalcia. The sequence goes on from OX101819.2 coordinate 18,104,953, forward strand.
CATTTTGAGACTCCGTTCCTTTGTTATCAATGAATAATTTTACAATAATGCGATATCTGAATATGTTGATCTTATTTCTTTTTTTTTCTTTGTTATGTGCAGTTAAGTTCTCTTTTCCACTACAATGTTGTGCTCATATTGGAAGTATCATTTGCACTTTATTATTTATTTTTTCTAATTTCTTTTATTTTTTAGGGCATTACTTATGTATTTTCGAACCCTTGCTATGAAACGTACTGTTTTTTGAAGCAATAAATGTATTATTATTATTATTACTAATAACTTCTACGATGTCTACCTATCGATCGGCTTCACTTGTCAAATTTGAAATTATTTCTCAAAAATCAAAAAATTGTTAGGTTATTGCTCAATATTTCGAAAGAAATTATATGAAAAAGTTGTTTATTTTTTGGCTTTCTACTCACCTACCAAATTTGAAACAGTTTGAACAACTTTTATTTTTTTCGCGTTTTCTTAACCTTTCAATTTTTCGGCAAATTTAAATTCTGAAAATCTGAAAAAACCAATTGAGATATAATACACCCATCTGTTGAAAGAATTTTTTCTGTTAAAAATGTTTCTAATTGGATATTTTTAAATTAATACGAATATGCTGAAAGAATTCTGTCATACTTGATGCAAAGTGGTTCTAGTTTCAACATTCTGCTAAGTAAAATTCACTTTATTAATTTTTATCACATGAAAACATTTCAGATAGGTGCTATAATTGAGAGAATGTGAAATCAATTTGACCTTCAAATTCTTGCTAATTTAATTTCGTACAATTATTCTCTGAACTTATATCCAAAAATGAATCATCAATAAAGGTGCTCTTGAAATGGGAAGTATGCTATGGAAACAACAGAACTGAATGTCATGGAAATTAAAATAACAAAGTGTTTGACGATTTCACCAAGTTTATGAAACAGTAATTCTTATCAAGTAGTAGAATCAAAATGCTGACTTTGCAGGAAAAAGAAACAGATATTTGTAATAGGACCGGTGCTGAAAGGGAAGTCGTGAGACAAATATTACAATAATAAGTTCAAGCCGTTCAAACCAAAGTTTATAAACACTTTAAAAGAGCGAAATTTTGACGTACGGTTGGATTCCTCTTTTTGGTTCCATGGACAACGAGAAGAAAATTCAAATTTGCCTTTTAAAATTTTATGGACAGACGAGGCGACTTTTACCTCAAATGTTGTAGTAAGTTCACAAAACTGTAGGTGGTGGTCAACAGAAAACCCAAAGTTTGTGATAGAATGCCGAGATCAATATCCTTTTAAGACAAATGTGTGGAGCGGTGTGTTAAATAACAGAGTGATTGGCCCATATTTCTTCCGGGAAAATTTAACTTCAGAGAGATACTTGCAGTTTTTAAATAATGGAATAAGTCAAGTTTTAGATGAGATGCTCCTTAATGAAAGAAATAACCTATGGTTTCGATGTGACGGAGCGCCAATTCATAATTCGGCAGGTGTTAAAAAATATGTCTTGGAACTATTTCGAGAGAAAATAATTGGGCATAATATGGGACAACCCTGGCCACCCAGGTCACCAGACCTGACCCCACTAGATTTTTCCCTTCGGGAGTATTTGAAGCAAAAAGTCTACAATCTCAAGCCGTTTCGAGATTTCAACCACCTAAAGACAGTAATTCGAGATTGTGTACTAATCATGTCTCCTCAGTTTTTAACAAACGCTGTCAACGAAGTTTCCAGGCAAACCATTATTTGCATTGAGCGTGATGCAAGACATACCAAAATGTTATAATTGATATCCAACCCACGTTGTACATTCTTATCATTTGAATCGCCTTATAATTAATACATGTTTATTGTGAAATAATTGTTCATTTTTATTACTACACTTCTTTTCAGAGCATGCCAGAGTAATTTGAATAATTTGTTGTAACTATTACTCCGGAGGATAATTTTTGAATATTGACTCAGCAACTTTATGACTATTGATTTGGAAATGGATTCGAAAATTCAGAGCCAATTTGCATCAAGTGTGACATAATTCTTTCAGCTTATTTGTATTTATTTGAAAATGTCCAATTAGAAATATTTTTAAACAGAAAAAATTGGAATTGAAACAGATGGGTGAATTACATCTCAACTAGTTTTTTCAGATTTTACTAAATTCAAATTAGCCTAAAAATTGTAAGGTTAAGAAAATGTGAGAAAAATCAAAGTTGTTTATTGGTTCAAATTTGGTAGGTGGGTAGGAAATCTAAAAATAAACAACTTTTTCATATATTATTTCTCGAAATAATGAAAAATTACCTGACATTTTGTAATTTCTTATAAAAAATGTCACATTTTGCATACTTTACAAGGCAAAAACTGTTCACGACCTCTATATTTGATGCGGACTTTAACGGTGACACTGTATGTGCAGAGCCAAACTCCAGGCTTCTTGCAAGCCCTCTTCATTAGTCATAAAATGTTACCACTACCGTGAATTTTTATTTTGAAAGTTGTATACCTCATTCGCAGCAAATTTAAAAATGAACTTCATAGGATAACCCATTAAAACACTAGGCAAACACTCATTATGACATCAACCAATTCCAACATCTACAAAGGTGAAAAATTCTATAATAATTTATAATGGTAAAAAATTGTATAATCACCTACCCAACGAGATAAAAATCATAAATAACAAAAGACAATTAAAAAATTCCTCCGATCAAGTAACACATACTTGACCGGAGAAAAATTCTGTGGAATGCTTTCTACTCTTTAGATGAATTCTTCTGTGAGAACTTTTAGTGTTGTGGAATTCAAATTTGTTATTTTGTCTCAGTTATTAAAGATTCAATTATTAACTGATGTTTCTGCCTACCTCGTATGCCTGTTTAATGTTCTTCAATGCAAATGAAATCGACCATTAATGACTCCTATTAATGAACGATTTTTATTAATAGATGATTTCGATAAATCGTCCATTAATGGTCGATTTCTCTATGAATGAATGATTTTTGCATAGGCAACCGAACATCAAAACATTTCTTGAAAGTATCTAGAGCCAACTTATAAAACAATTTACCTTATGAAATTGAATTATTTTAAAGTGGCTTTTTTATATTCTGATGATTGTAAAAATAATAGAAAACTATTTTAAAATTTCTTTCTGTAACATTATATAACAATTATATTAGAGTATTTTGAGGAACAATTTTGTTTTCATAAGTAAATTATTGTTTAGTAAAGAACTATACAACTGTTTTATAGTATTGCAATTTCACGACAATACCTACCTACTGAGAATTCCTAAATTTTTTTATAAATTGAATTCACCAGTTGAACATAAAAATGCTATTGCTAACAACATTATACAACATATTTAGTATTATACTACTCTGATATATTATATTAAACTCATTGAAGGTTAGGTTATGTTGTGAAAGCATAAACAAACAGTAAATATTTCATTCAATTTACCTGCAACAATAAACGGGAGTCCCTGAATAACTTAACGGCAATTTCAGAGGTTATGTTTATCTTCACGCGTAAACTCTCTCATTCACCACCAAATAATGAAATATCAAACATAAAAAAAGATATTTGTATACCTGGTAAATCTTTAAATTTTTAAAAGTGGCCAAGGAGTTGCCTAGTAGCCAAAGGGTTGCCAGCTAGCATTATAAACACTCTTTAATCGTTGAGTTGTGTACCTGAAATCTATTATGGACAGGACCGTATTTTACTGACTAGGAGGTACGGTCTCTTGGGTAGCATAAAGCATAAGAATGAATCTCTGATCATTATTCCATTTATTTCCTTCTGGAAGCAAGAAGAGACGAAGTTGCGATGTCAAATTGAACAGTTTTCCATGTGATGGATAATATTCATTCAGTGAAACCAATTTTATTTTTGAAAATTGCAAAATATCTACACGTTTTTGTTTCTGCTTGTATTTGTATTCAGTTTAGGTTCAAGAGATAAGAAGGTTCTGTTTGAAACATTGTCGAAAGTTGGTTGTTTTTTCGAATTGGTATATCAAACAATACAAAGGTGTTACCTGAAAACTGATGTAATTTCGTGTAAACCCGTAACTGGAGAAAGATATTTTTGATTATCAAATGGATATCTAGGGTGGACTTAAAGAAAATGTTGCCATTCCAAAAACCTATTACCTACTAGAGTGTGATCAAAGATGAATTGCTACCTGTTTCAAGCCAATGTGCTATGCCAATATAATCAAAATATCTTCTGCATGAATCTACGATTTGTTGATTGGAAATTTTAGATATTCTTTGAATTCAGAATATGCATTGGTTCAACGGAAATTCCTATCTGTGATTTTCAACAAATACCTATTAGGGAATATTATCACACTTGTTCGCATTAAAATAGAACGGTCTCTTATTAAATATGTGAGATACGAAAGTATTAATAGTTCCCGAGTTCGGTACTGTTGCAAAACTGAGGTAAAGAATGTTTTCAATGTCTTACAGAAGTTGCATGGTAGCTAAAGAATCATATACTACTAGTAAATGGTCCAAAATTGTTTTATAGGAAGACGCCATTAAAAAATGACAAAATTCCGCACGATGAAGATGACAAAAGATGTAACTACCGAAACAATGCATTTTTGTTGATATTTCAACCATTTAATTCACACAATTGAATGAATAATGACGCCTAGAACAAAATGGTACATGTTTCTGCATGAAAAATTTTCAAATCGATAAAGCTTAATTTCCTAGATTTTGTTGTTTTTATGAAAAACGGCCGCAAACAGAAGGGGCGTTAAAAATGTATCCATATTATGCTATATATTCAACAATAAAATTTCATTCCCACAAAAATTTTTATCTTGGGTATCGTAAAATATGTCCCAAAATACAGAAATAAAAATATTACTAAATTGGCTTCTTGTAAATAGTGATGATGACTGACATTTATATTTTCTTTGTCTCTCTTGATATCATTTCAAAATTGCTTTTTGTGAAATGAAAATAAAATCAAATAAAATAGCTATTTATAATACAAGTTCGTAAAGTAGGACTTTTTTGTATGAGCGTGAAGTAGAACAAACACGCGAGTACGAAAAAGCCCTTTACGAAAGTGTTTCATAAAAAGTTTTTTCTTCGCTAGTTATTATATTGCTAAATTGTAGCAATTATATAATTAATTTGAATGTTTAATGATGTGAATTGTCGTCGTATTATCAAATTAAGACTTCCGAGTTATATTTGACGCAAAATACTGTATTTTTCAAAAATGCACAAATGCATGAACAGTGTGTAAAAAGTTACTTTACGCACAGTTGATGATTTTACGCACAGGTTATTTTTTTACACACTTGTGCGAAAAAGTATTACTTTAAGCACTCTCAGCAGTGCGTAAAAGCTTAGTTTACGCACTGCGTAGAAAAATATTTTCATTTTATTGATGGCGTTCCTAGTTGTTTTTTCACTTCAGATCTATCTCCTTGAAATACGTATAGAAGCTTTTACAAAATTGTTGTTCAGTTGATTTATAATTATAATTCAACAATTAGTCAAGTATATTTTGTAGTATAGTTGAAAAGCATTGATAAATAGTATATTGTACAATGAGCATGACATGACATACATTTCTCACTCATAGGTATATGAAATTTTGTAGTACGAGCGTAGCGAGTATGAGTGGGAAATGGGTCATTTCATGCTCATTGTACACTATACTTGTTCTACGACCATCTGAATCATTAACAAATCTGTAATATTTTAATAATCCTTTTTATCATAAACTCTCCTGTCGTCATTTTTACATGGTTTAGATAATTTTTTCTTTCTTCTCCCGTTGAATGAATCATCTATTTTTTCTTTTTGTACACGTACCTACCTACGTCGTGAAAATTATAATAAAAATCAAACACTAATTGATTTCATAAAATGAAAAAAAAATGTGGCTGCGAGGATTTGAACCCTCGCTCCCACCATCCAAATTCCATGTGTCATCTGAATCAACATTCGTTACGTTATTGTAATCAATCTTTTTATTGAAATTATTCTGGTTTTATGAAAAGAAAATCATACCTTTGTCAGAAGATAGGCATTATCAGGAGCTTTTGATATAAATTTATTAATTTGATCTGTAGAAAATGTTTTGGATTTCCTGGGTTGATACCCGTCGGACTTTAAAATTCGTTAATACCTACCTATAATGAGTCAAGTAGGAAATGAAATATTTCGATGCAGCTAGCCCGTGGGAAATGAAAATCGGTGTTACAACGTGGTAGGTTTCTTAATCGAAGACGCAACTGAAATGTTCATTTTTCTTAATGGTCGTAGAAAAACTATTTTATAACCCACTAAACATGTAATGTTACAAAATATTGCCACAATATTATGTATGGCTGGCCATCGTAAAATTATAAAATAATATTGCATAAGGCTCAATGCTATATTTAAGTTTTTAACATAACAGAAGAAACTACAGACAAGTTGTTTGTAAGTTATAAAGCAAGCTATTGATTGCGTTTCAAGTGCAATGTTACATAATCCATGAAAGTTCATTGTAAATGCAACGATACAGAAACTATCTACGAACAATGTGAGTGCAAGTTACATTTGGAACTATCGAACAAATTCAAATCGCAATGTTGCACTGAGTTTGAAATTCCATGATATTTACAACCATACATGAGCTAACTTCAAACAATATTGATAGTATTTGGAAAACACAATACATTTTCAATTTTCGACTGCATCATTGCAGAAATATACAAAATGATACGCTAGGACAATTTTAAATGGTAGGTATAAAGAAATTTGAAGTAATATTTGATCTATCAGGAAACCAACCAATTTTGAATTTCCCGGTCTTGAGGAGATGCCACCTAACGGGGCGACAACCAGTCACCCAGATCCCAGACAAGCACGTGCCTCGCGCCATTTTGCTATTGTATATTGTATTGTTGTTGTGTGTCGTGCCTTTGTGTTGGTTTCGTTTTGGATACTTTCATTCGTTCTTAACCTAGTACCTAAGTTAAGTACATATTCTTCTGCAATTTTGTTTTTTGAATAAGAGTTCAAATGAGTGTTGAAGCAGCACAATGGATAATGCTTATAAATGTAAGTAAGGCATTTTCATGTAAGGTAAGGCGATAATACATCATTTATTATTTTAGGTTAGGATGGTCTGGTATGCTCATTCTGCGTTTAGTAGGAAAGTGTTTTTTCTCTTTATTTTGCGAATAAATCTGGTAGTAGTGTCAATTTGAAAGGTACTTTTACATTTGTAAATAATGTGGAATACTTTTACATTTCAATTTCAGTTGCATGTTCTTCAATATAGGTATTGGTGGCTTGAATGAAAAGTCTTGTGTTGGAAGAAGTCTTGAACGTTTTTTCACAAATCATTGTGCAATGTTTTGCAATTGGACCAGCAAAAAAGACAATTTCAGAATTAAAGAATTGAAATCTATACAAATAAAACTTGAGTCAATTCAATTTGAATATAAAACAAATATGTGAGCACAATAGTGACATTATCAAGGACAATTATATATTTATTTATAATACTTTGGTTTCAGATGCAGTGAGAAATTCATTTCCATTTGAAATAAATGTGATGGCTTGGCTACAATTCGCAAAAACACGTTACTTAGGGTTAGGGATAGGGTTAGGTAGTAGATCAAGTTGTCGATATTTAAGCTGCACATTCAATTCAATGATTATTTTGTTTCAGGTACCTGATAAGGATAAACAGATTTTTTTTTTTATTTTGACATTTTAATTGAGTACCTACTTATTTGTTTTTTGTGATATTTTAATTAAAGGTTTCATTATCAAATTTTTGTCTTTTTTGACCTCCAAGACTTAAATGGACTTTTAAAATTATCAAAATCTCATATACCTATGTATAGCAGGAGCATATGAAAAAACAATTATTTATTGTTTCGAATGAAAATACTATATATATATACATATATTTAATTTAAAATTTAGAAGATTCTTTGGGTTTTCACTGCTTGTTTCTAAAAACTAGAAAATAATAAATCTGATTTCCATAGAGGACACATCAATACTGAATGATATTTTCCAAGATATCAAAACTGATCCGCCTTCCATGAAGATTGCATTAATTTTCAAATCACATTTACGAGTCTTTATTTGACTTCTTGCAAAGGCAAATTGATAATGCTGAAAATACTTTAATAATTGGTGATTTCAATATACATGACATATCCAGCTCAAATATTGATAATATGAAAGACAATGAAAAGAACAATATGCTACGAGACTTCATTGATTTTAATTCCTTCAGGTTACTTAACAATATTCCTATTAGTCAAGAAAGAACGCTTGATCTAATAATTGGCACTGAAAATTATAACTGTGTGGTGAGCAGAGATTTTCTTCCCTTTGTCAAAGAAGACGTCTATCATCCAACACTTAACATTAGTATGAATATAGGGGAAAACAAAAATGCAAATAAAGTATTAGATGAATCTTGGCATAATTTCAAAAAAGCAGATTTCTTTGAACTGAGTAAAATGATTAGAGATACTGACTGGACTCAACTATTATTGGAGACAAATGTGAATAAGGCCTCAGGTTGTTTTTATAAAGTATGGGATGATATTATAGTCAAATGTGTACCTAAATATAAACTCTTGAATTACAAAAATAAATATCCAGTTTGGTTTACGAGTGAAATTAAAAGTATGTTGAAGGAAAAGAATCGTTATAGGAAAATCAGATTGGACTCGGATTATTACAATGAAAAATATAGAGAATTACGAAAATTGTCCACGAACTTGATTAGAAAAGAAGAGAAACAATACCTAAACAACTTAGAACAGAATGTCACAAAACATATCAATCAATTCTGGAACTTTGTTAATAATAAAAGAGACAATAATACAAATTTAAGTAAATTCACCTTGGCTGGAACACCTGTGGAAAATGAAAAAACAGCTGAGTCATTTGCGAAGTTTTTCTCATCGGTATATTCTCAAGAAGAGGCAGTCTATAATATGAATTTTATTAATGATAATGTGAATGTGAATAATGATAATTTTCAGATAAAATTAATTAGTGAAACTGATTATACCGATGCGATCAAAAAATTGAAACCGAAAAAGTCTGCAGGAATAGACGGTATACCTCCATACATTTTAAAAGGATGCCATGAATGGCTTATGAAACCATTACTACATATTTATAATCTGATAATTAACACGAATATTTTCCCAGAATTTTGGAAAACTTCCATTACTTCGCCGATTCATAAGGCTGGTAGTGTAGTAGAAATGGAAAATTATAGAGGGGTATCAATTATGTGCGCTCCGTCCAAGTTGTTCGAGCAAATTATTTATATCAAATTATACACTTATATAAGTAAGTGTATAGCTCCTGAGCAACACGGATTCATGGCACAGAGGTCAATTAATACAAATTTAATGATTTTTAGCAACAATGTATTTCAAACATTACAAAACAGATCACAACTGGATATAATTTTTACAGATTTTCGTAAAGCGTTTGACCAAGTACATCACGATATTCTTCTAGAAAAAATCAGTAGGTTTGGACTATCAGAAAATTTCTTATACTTAATTAAAAATTATTTACAAAATAGATACTTCATTGTCAGGCACAACGGAAATACATCAGGGAAATTTCATGCAAATTCAGGTGTACCCCAGGGATCGAACTTAGGACCTCTTCTATTCGTATTATTTATTAATGATCTTCCAGCGGTATTGAATTACTCGCAATGCTTACTCTTTGCGGATGACTTGAAAATATTTAAAAACATTCAAACAGTAAGGGACTGTGTATTACTTCAAAAAGACACTGATAGCATTATAAAGTGGAGTCATGATAACAAATTGTTTTTCAATATAAAAAAATGCGCTGTTTTAACAATAACTCGGTCAAAAGATGAAGTTATTTTTGATTATATGATGAATGAAGAAACTCTTATAAGAAAAACTGAGATAAAAGATTTAGGAGTTACATACAATGATAATTTTTCTTTCAAAAGTCATATTACAAATGTAGTAAGATCTGCCAATCGTATGTTAGGATACTTGATGAGGCAATCACGATCTTTCAATGAAGTAAATACAGTCAAACTTTTATATTATACGTTGGTTAGACCTAAATTAGAGTTTGCATCAATAGTTTGGTTTGCAGAATTTGTTACAACTTTAGAAAGTTTGGAAAAAATTCAAAACAAATTTCTTCGTTATTTGTATTTTAAAAAATATAAGAAATGGCCTGATTACACCGCTATACGTTCAACTCATTTGAGAATGGAATTCAAAATCTTAGCGCTGGATCAAAGAAGAATTCTAACAGCTATTATGTTTTTGCATAAATTAATTAATAACAAAGTAGATTCAATACAAATTTTGGAACTACTCCCGTTTCATGTACCCTCACGCCGAACTCGAAACTCGCTCTACACCTAGAACACCTCTTACAGCTTTGTTGAAATTGGCGAATCAATTCAACCAATTCATTGATATCGAATGGACAATGCCTCAGTCAACATTTTATAAGAAAATTATAAATCACATCTTGATGTCATAATTCAGAATCTTGACCTCTACCCCTACCTCTACAGTTCTGAAAATTAGTATTATTGTTCTGGTTATTATTATTGATTTTTTTTAGTAACCTGGTAGTACAAATATGTTTTTTCAGCTGAGGAATCCATGTAACTAAGCTTAAGCTTGTATGGATTTAATAAATAAATAAATAAATATTAGTAGCAAGTAGTGAAAATCCAAAAATTCTTCAGAAGCGAACAAACCTACTGGAAAGTGATTTATGAAATATTACTGTTATGTTATGGTGAGAAATAGAAAAGATTGGTGTTAAGTTGCTGCTATATAACGATATTGAATATGTTAATTTCTATTAATTTATATTGTATGTTGCGGTAACCTTGCTGCAATTACTAATCATGAAAGATTACATCCATCAATCCATTTCAGTAGTTGCTGCAACATTGTCATACGACGTCATTTTTAATATCACATTTGCAATTTTCCTGTATATTATTTGCAATGTTGCTGAACGTCCGTTTCAGTAGTTGCTGAACCTTTGCAGTAAGGTAGCAGAAAACTATGATGAACATTACACATTACCATGAAATATTGAATGAATGTTACTTTGCTTAGTGGGAAGCACAATAATTTAATTGTTTTTAAGCCGCTGGAATGTTTATAAAATAGTTTTGTAGTGTTTGCGAAAGACTTTATGAAATATCAATGGAGACATAAGTATTTTATAAAACGGTGCCAATTTCATAGTTATAACTACCGTATAAACGTATTCAAAACATTTTAGGGAGTAAGATTATTCTATACAAAATTCGTCAAAAACATTGTCGCAACTGTGATGAAATAACAAATTGCTGGCAGGGTTGTACTGAACTCTTATATTAAAATGCGATTAATGATCTCGAAAATTAACGCGCTCGCTTCGCTTACGCGCTTAAATATCTCAACCATAAATCGCCTTCATTAATACACTTGTTGATTAAATAACCATTATTGAATCACCAGTTCTACTCATTCATACAAAGCAATTTTCTATTGTGATGATTTTAATATTCATTTGGTACTGATGTTCTTTATATTTTTACTTTCTATTTCTTTGAAGTCAACGTCTCGTCAATTTATTTTGACATCTTCAGGGCACTGAAAGATACAAAAAAGAATGTTTTGAAAAAAATATATTATAACAGTATAAAAAATAATAATAAACTAATCAATTCGCCACTTCTACTTTTCCAGAAACAATCACTGAACTATGTTTTGGTAACAGATAAAAACTTTAGGATAAATTAGAATGTTCACTTACAAAAGGATGAGTTTTCCATGTAATATTATTTTTTATCTCTGTACATATTCGTTGATAACCAACACGGAGAAATGTTGCTCCAATTTTATTTCAATTACTTGTGCACCAATTTAATATTATTTATTATTTCATTTATATTTATTATTAATTTTGTACTGGTATTCTTTACATTTTTTTTCTATAATTGTACATGTTTGTTGTTGGCACGGTGATAATATTGTTCCAATTTCATTTCATTCACTTGTGCGCCAATTTATTATATTTATTGTCTTATACAGTGTGTTCCACTTACCATGCTCACCATGGGTATCTTTTTGATGGTAGGAGAGGTTAAATGACACCAAATGTGGAGTTTATCAAGGCCAACTATAATGTGAAAAAATATTTTGATAAAATCTATTCGTTTTTGTTTTATACACAAATAACAGATTTTGATGATCATTTTCATGTCTCTTGCAAGTGAATTTTGACCCACTTTGGCGGTCCTAATAACTTGAAATTTGGCAGATGTTTATAATTCCGGTGACGATGCACTATGGAATTTTTATTGAAATAAAAAATGGCGGCTCCTCCAATATGGCGGACGAGATTTGTGATTATGGTCCGATTCCATTCAAAATTGGTATGTGGGGGTTTTTGAGGTCGGAGATCATGATTTTGTGTTAAAATTTATAAATTCAAGATGGCGACTTCAGAATTGTTCTTGTTTTTGTATAAATGACGATAACTCTGTTGTTATCAACAAAAAACTTTTACTGTGACATATCATCTGTAAGAGAAATAAAAGTTATTCATAACTAAGTCATAGTCAGCTATGACCTACATTTGAAAAATAAAAGTTGGTTCTGATATCTCAAATTCTAGAAGAGTTGGTATACATTTCATATTTTTTTCGAAATCCAAATCCTATTCGAATATTTTCATAAATAAAGAAATTACGGGGGAGACATGAAAATGATCAAAATCTGTTTTTTGCGTATAAAACAAAAACGAATTTATTTAATCAAAATATTTTTTCACGTTATAGTTGGCCTTGATAAACTCCATATTTGGTGTCATTCAACCAACCTCGTATCACTCACCATTAAAAATATACCCATGGTGAGCATGGTAAGTGGGACACACTGTATATTGATATTTATTATTTATTTTGTTTATCATATTTATATAGGTACCTAGTTATTATTATTGTATTATTTTTTGTGTAAAGGACTTTGTCAATGAGAATTGTGTTATTCAGACAATAATTGATTGATACAAGCCACAGTTACGATTTCATTGAATTTCTACATTTTGAATAAATGCATTTCATTAATAGGAAGAGAAAGGGTGTTGCTGTCGGTAAAATCAATTTAGACTTGCCTAAAAACTCTCAAAGAACCCAATAAATTGTTACGAACCTGGAATCCGACCAAAGCATCGGAAATTGTTTTAGAAAATTTTTGTTACAGATCATAAAGTCGAATATTTTCTTTTGATTTGAAGAAAGTAGTCCATACTCAAAGTGGAGTTTCAATGTCAGCAAAGTTAAGTAAAACTCGAAGTCGTCTCCACAATATATATTTCAACCCAATGTTGAGGGGAGGAATGTGAACGCAAGTTTCACAAGAAACTTAAGGGTTTGCGTTACATAGAATTCAAAAACATGTTTTCAAGCATAGTAATGCTCATCTTCAGTTGAAGTAATACAGGGTTAAACTGAAATCGGTAAAGAACAATAATTACAATTTTGAAAAAGTATGAGACCAGCAAAAAGGTAAAACTTGGATTCAAAATGGATACTCACATGGCATGGAGAATTGAAGTGTAAAAACTTAATATAAACTTGAAGATGTGTGGCGCAAATTAGGGCCAACACATTAATCATTAAGGGGGAATGGTTGGGGACCATTCTAATGGTGGAACTCTCATCAGTAACATTCGTAATAATTATTAAAACAATTTGTCGATTATCAAACACCAATTTCGTGTAGCGCAGAATGAAGAAGAAAGAATAAGCTTGAAAAGGTCGATAATAAAGACTTGATTTTAAACCGTAGCGTCCTCTATCAGCGAATAGAAGAAGCTGTTAAGAAATGTAATATCAAAATAATTCCGTATAGGTAACTACCTGACTAAGAAACAGAATCAGTAAGAGAAAACACAAAAGTTGGGAAAGAAAACTGCAATTTAAAGTAGATAACCACTTGATTAATGGTAAAATTTACCTCTTCTGAAGCTTGCAGTCCAATTTTTCACGGTCGCATACGAAGGACATTGATCACCAAGGGTAATGCATATCTTCGTAAATCTGCTTACCTCTTAACCCTTTTAAATACAGGAACTTGATGATGGCTCGATACTCCAATTTTTCAATTTTCACAATTTTCACATATTTTTTCTTTCAATTTATTGCGTAACTCTGGTTTACTTTTATGACGTCAAACTTTACACTGACACTTCTAATAAGTTATTGTTAGTTGCTATGGTAATGCAATATTTTGTTCATGCAGGGAACTGGTCTAGGCTAACTAGACATCAATACATCCTCGTACATAAATATTTGAAAAGTATAGTACAGTTTTGTCAAGTTGACTTGAGCTGATGAAAGCAGTTGTTCAATTATTTAGAACCCGAAAATGCAACATTTGGTGGAAGCGGCGGGATAAGTGTTACTGATTAAAGAAAAGTGGAGCAGTTTTCTAGTATTTGGTGAATGCTCTACTCAAACCATCAGCGCAAGAATCATACCGGTTTACAAGAAGAGAGATAAATCAGACATTTGCAACTACCACCCAATAGTAATTATTAATAACTTTTCGAAAACTTCTGAAATTCTACTATATGATGTTATTTTATTTATTCACATGTAAAAAATCGAATCACCCCTAGTCAACAAGGTTTTTTCAAATGAAGGTCAACAGTTACAAATTTGGTATGTATCACAGAGCAAATATCCGATACTACTGAGGAAAGCTGTCAATGTGATATAATTTATACAGATTTTTCGAAGGCCTTCGCTAGGCTGGACCATGGAATTCTTCTTCACAAACTATCAAATTTTGGACTAACACTAAATCTCACATCTTTATTTCAATCTTACCTTCATGAGAGAAGACAGTATGTCAGCTTCCATGGCCACAGATCTATTGAAATGCTTCCTACATCTGGTGTACCCCAGGGGTCCGACCCTGGGCCACTATTTTTCATAATGTTCATCAATGATATTGGTGATACTCTCACCATCCGTAATTTACTGTACGCCGATGATCTTGAGATTCACCATAAAATTATCACCAGAGAGGACTGTGCTCTTCTCCAAGAAAATCTTGATCGCGTCAATGTCTGGTGCCTCGAGAATAACTTATTCCTTAATGTTTCCAAATGTCATGTTATTTCCTTCACCGCCAAGCTGAATCCAATTCTTTACGATTATGAAATGAACAATATTGTACTGAGCCGTCCTGAAACTCTCCAAGATCTAGGAGTAACATTTGACAAAAAACTTTCCTTTAGAAATCATGTAGAGCAAGTCATCAAAAAAACGTATAGATCATTAGGATTCATCATCAGAGTGACGAAAGAATTTGGAAGAAATAACAAACCGTTTCTGCAACTATATTTCTCATTTGTTAGATCAAACTCAGAATATGCTTCAATAGGATGGGCACCGCATTATCAGATACATATATCTAATCTTGAGAATATTCGAAGAAAATTTTTGAAATATGTATGTTTCAAACTTGATGGTAACTACCCGACTGTAGGCTTTCCGCATGAGCAACTTCTTTCTAGATTTTCAGTGGATTCACTTGAATCTAGACGAAACAGGTCACATGTTATATTTCTTTTCAATCTTATTCACAACAATTTGGACTGTACCTATATTCTGAACATGTTAAACATTCGTAGTCTTAGGCTCACATCTCGAAGAAATGATAATTTTCACTTCCCACTTTGTCACACAAACGTTAAGTTATATGCACCTGTATATAAAATGTGCTCTACTTATAATAAGAGGAATGAAACCATTGACATTTTCTGCTATAAAAAAACTGGACTGTTTTTACCACCAATTGATTTGATAAGTAGGTGTTATTGGATTAATAGTTCATCCTGTATAGTCCTATTCTATAATTGGATCTTGTGTCTGTTGAATAGTGTAATAAAAAAAAATCCGAAGTGGCGAAAAACGCACCAAGTAATACAAAACCAATATTAGGTGAAGTTAAATTTAGCGAAGAATCACCTACAAGCGAGACGCTATTGAATAAAATATTGGACTCCATAACAGCATCAAGCTACCAAGTGCCTCCAGAAAACCTAAAAAGGTGCTGCTATAACTGCGGGAAAACCGGCCACCTACAGAGGAACTGCTGGGAGAGATCAAGATCCAGAATAAATCCAAGGAGGGAAAATTCAAGCAACGAGGAGAGATTTAATTCTTTGATCTTCGGGAGAGAACAACAAAGGGCTTTCCATCAGAAACTTCAGAACGTCATGCATACCAGAAGGAAGATCTTGGTCACCTGAGAGAACACCTTACGCCAAGATACCGATTTCGACAAGATCTACTATCCCAAGGAAACTTAGAAGGCCAAAAATACGGGATCTTCGAAATCACTCTTTCGCCCAGACCTCGAAAAAAAATCTGTCAAGCCGATAGGAAGGAATATGGTTTTAGAGACGGCTACAGGACAAACCGCACCAATCATTGAGAAAACGGCCGTACACATTCAGATAGGGACTTGTTGGTTTTATGGTGAATAACTGCAATGGACTGCACTTTTTATACTTTTTAATAAACACTGTGAGTATCAATTGATGAAATATAAAAATATTGGTTTGACACAACTCATCTAATATCAGAATAGTTTTTCAATGTCAATATTACCGCGTTTCCTAGTAACTCAAAAATAAGGAATTTCCTAACAAGACTGGTTACGGAAATGATGAACGAATGTGTTTCGGGCCTCTCTATAACATGGCTTCAAGAATAAAACGTTAACAAACCTCTCTGGGTTATTTCTTGTTCGAATTTCTGCTCCCACCCATTTTTTTCAAATAAGTTCATTTGTAACGTCCTGCTACCTGGGCTATATAGCATAAAGAACTAATGAGAATTCTTAGCTGTGCAGAGATTGGAAAACGTATGGGCACTAGATGATCCTCTTTAATCGAAAGATCATTCTCATAATGTATCACATAACCGTCTGATCCATCCCGATCCTCAAGTCAACTGGGTTATTGAGCTTTAAAGATCGAGGGCACGTCGTCACGTCTCCGTCGGCATTCTTTAAGAGTTCCTCTTGGTATATAATTAGGAGACCATTAACGGGCATGCCGGAAAACATACGTGGAATTCGGAATCGCGTGTTACCGCTCCTGGAATGAATATGTAATAAGAGTGTTGAAGGGATACGTTGCGGAAGCCGTGTGCGCTTCCAAACCGGGCAGACTAAAGACAGTCCCTTATTTTCCTCTAACCCGTATTCTCCATCAATTTGTCCTATATGATAGTTCATGTGATGTTAATGTAAATTCAAATTTTAGTTCATCCTGTTAGTATTTGTGTCTTGGTGGATTATAATATGAGTTTACTTATACTTAACATATTGTTCATTGAATAACTTGCTATAGTTTTTTTGATCACTAACAATATGACCTTTTTTCATTTGTTTTAGGTGTATTCATTTGCTTGCGGGATGTTATTGCCTGTATCGTGTGCCACATCGCTTTATTATTTATTTATAGCAATCTTTTTTAGCATTTTCAATAATGGAATTTATCCTGTTTTTGTTTTCAACATATTTTTAATTCAATTAATTTAATTCCCACCACTATAGCTACAATTTTTTATTTCTCTGGTAATCAATGTTACAAGTTTTTCTACTGTCACAGTCAAAGTCTGTAAAATTGTAAACGGAGATAAAATTAGTTATTTTTGTATTAAGTACGTAAAATGAGTGTTTTTTCAATGGCACATGAGAGTATTAATTTTTGGCCGAGACCGCAGGTCGAAGACAAAAATTATCTCGAATGTGCCATGAAAACACGAATTTTATACACGAAATACAAACAACATTTTTTGTACAACTGTGAATGTCTGAAATATATTAAAAATAAATACTTCCAATACATCTTGACGTGGATTCTTGTCCCGATAAGTTATCGCTTTTAAACTGTTGTCAGTACAATCGTATTCAAAAATTTTTCCTGTCTGAAAAAAATGAGTCCAAAATAACTGGATTCTCTTTTCCATACATGTTTTTTAAAAAAATTGTTGTTTAAAATTGTTTTTTCCGTTTACCAGCTGTCGTCCCCTTACGAACGGCAGCCCTCAGAAGTCGAAACTTGTACGTTATCTACAATGTTATCAATACTTCCAATACAATTTCACAGCATTATGATTATCATTATTTTTTTCTTTGGTGTCTTGGCATCGAGTACTATGGTCATTAGCCACATTATTATTATTATTATTTTTTCCCGTTGGGAATGTACCAGTCAGGCTCTGTCTCCAGTGCTCCGATACATCCGGAGTGCGCGCTGGTGTCGTTAACCCCAATAACCACTCCCTACGTCCGTAGGGTGAGTGACTATTGGGTCCGAGAATCATGTGCACTGAATAGACGCAGCGAACCAAGGATAAAGGGCCTTCTGCATTCGCGCTGCTAAGATTTCTGCCATATTACGGCAAGCAGGTATTACCCTCAAGTTGGAGAGCAGTGTGTCCATCATTCCACCAAGGACTCCTATAATCAGAACCACCATTTTGACAGAGTTGTCCAGATACAACCTGCGGAGTTCAAAGAGGAGATCTCGATATTTGGTCCATTTTTCCTCCTCCTTTCGAACGATATTCATTTCGCCTGGAGCGGAAAACTCCATGACGAATATCGTTCTACTTTGGTGGTCGAGGAGGACAATATCAGGCTTATTGGCTTGTATTTGCCTGAGGGTGGGGAATGAGTAGTTCCAATAGATTCGGCATCTCTCATTCTCCACCACGGACTCCATATCCCCCGGAACATAAGGCAACACCGGTGTCTCGTCTATACCGTACGAGTGTCGTAGATGGTAGTACAACACTCGTAGCGCCGCGTTATGCCTGTGGATATAGGCTGAGACCGCATAAGATGGGCATGCTGATAGCAAATGCATTAAGGTCTCAGGTGCCCCACGACATGCCCTGTATCGGGTGTCAGGGACGTCTATACCCATCACGCGACTACGGTAGACCAGGGTGTTGAAGACACCATCCTGGCAGGCCATTATGAATGCCTCGTTCTCCGACTTTAGCTCACTCGATCTGAGGAAGGCAATGGTCAAGCTTTTATTATTATTATTATTATTATTATTATTATTTTTTTTTTTTTTCTCCTAGGAGTGTACCAGTCAGGCCCTGTCTCCGGTGCTCCGACCCATCCGGAGGGCGCGCTGGTGTCGTTAACCCCAATAAACACTCCCTACGTCCGTAGGGTGAGTGATTATTGGGTCCGAGAATCGTGTGCCCTGAGTAGACGGAGCGAACCAAGTATAACGGCCTTCTGCATTCTTGCTGCTAAGATTTCTGCCATATTTCGGCAAGCTGGTATTATCTTCAAGTTAGAGAGCAGTGTGTCCATCATTCCACCAAGGACTCCTATAATCAGAACCACCATTTTGACAGAATGGTCCGGATATAACCTGCGGAGTTCAAAGAGAAGATCTCGATATTTAGTCCGTTTTTCCTCCTCTTTTCGAACGATATTCATTTCGCCTGGAGCGGAAAACTCCATGACGAATATCTTTCTACTTTGGTGGTCGAGGAGGACAACATCAGGCTTATTGGCTTGTATTTGCCTGAGGGTGGGGAATGAGTAGTTCCAATAGATTCGGCATCTCTCATTCTCCACCACGGACTCAATATCCCCCGGAGCATAAGGCAACACCGGTGTCTCGTCTATGCCGTACGAGTGTCGTAGGTGGTAGTACAACACTCGTAGCGCCGCGTTATGCCTGTGGATATAGGCTGAGACCGCATAAGATGGGCATGCTGATAGCAAATGCATTACGGTCTCAGGTGCCCCACGACATGCCCTGCATCGGGTGTCAGGGACGTCTATACCCATAACGCGACTACGGTAGACAAGGGTGTTGAAGACACCATCCTGGCAGGCCATTATGAATCCCTCGGTCTCCGACTTTAGCTCACTTGACCTGAGGAAGGCAAAGGTCATGCTTTTGGATAAGCCAAGGTCTTCGATGTTGTGAAAGAAGACACCATGCATTGGCTTATCCATATGTAGCTGTAGCAGGACCTCTGTCTCCGCAGCTTTTATGTGAGCTTTTTGCTGAACGGGTCCCAACTCGGTGACAGAGTTTGGGTTAGCCCGTTCAGTGTCGAAAACGAGACCGAGTTCATCGGCCGCACGGGTAGCTGCCTTAAAAAGGAATGCTCCAATCCCTGCTTTCTCATGGTCGCGGACCATGCAGAGAAGGGGATCTGAACTCCTGATGACTTTACAGGCCCCATCCAGAACCATTCTGTTATGCAGACACTCCAAACTCAAAAGTCCACGGCCTCCCCGTTGTCTGGGAAAGTATAACCGTGGAACGGACGATTTAGGATGCAAGCTCCTATTGAGATGCATCATTTTGCGAGTCTTAACGTCAAGTTGTCGCAGCTCTTCCTTAGTCCACTTCATCACTCCGAAAGAGTAAAGAAGGATCGGAACGGCAAGCATATTAGTTGCAGCAACTTTGTTCTTCCCCGACAGTTCTGATGACCAGATCTGTCGGAGTTTATGCTGATACTTGCCGCGGAGAGAGTTTTTAACTGCGAATACCTCTTGGGAGCGGCGTTGTTCCACCCCAAGGTAGGTATAAGTCTCTCCGGCATCCAGATGATGTAGGATGCTTCCGTCTACAAGCTGGACATCCTCTCCGTATTCCTCGCATCGTCCTCTTTTGAGATGAACCGTGGCACATTTGTCGATCCCAAATTCCATACCGATAGCATGCGTATATTCTTCCACCACCCTAAGGGACTGATGTAGGTCCCTTTCTCCAGAGGCATACAATTTGAGGTCATCCATGTAAAATAGATGGGTGACATTATGCCTCCGGTTGCTGGGGGTGCCGCAGTTGTACCCACGGGTATTCCTGAGTGCAACGGACAATGGCAATAGTGAGATGCAGAAGAGAAGAGGGCTAAGGGAGTCTCCCTGAAACACGCCCCTTCTAATGATGACCTGCTCTGTTTGGACTATGTCTCTACCAGATCTTATGGTGAAACGAGTCCTCCAGAGTGGCATCAGTTGTCCAATGCATCCCACTATTTGACCGGGTACCTCAAGGCATCTGAGCAAATGCATGATTAACTCATGTGATGTTGTATCAAATGCCTTGCGGTAATCGATCCAGGCCATCGAAAGGTTACGCTTATACTGCACGGAGTCCTGCGTGATACATCTATCGATGAGCAGGTTCTCCTTGCACCCGGCGACCCCTTTCTTTGACCCTCTTTGCTCATTTATCCGTTCATACACCGGATCAACTGCGGAGAGAATGCGCGTGTATAAGATGCGCGTAAACACCTTATAACACGCATTCAAGCAAGTTATCGGCCTGTAATTCTTTGGATCAGACAAATCTCCATTTTTGGGGATGAGCACGGTTCGCCCCTCGACAAACCACTCCGGAATCTGCTGCTCCCCATCCAGCCATGAGTTGAAAACTCTGGCCAGATGGCGGTGGGTTGTTGGAAACTTTTTCCACCAATAGTTATTCAACCCATCAGGGCCTGGAGCAGCGAAATTCTTAGAGCCTTTTAGGGCCCCTCGTACTTCTTCCGTGGTTATCGGAATGCGCAGATCATTGAGCTCAGGCTGCCGAAGCCTCCTGCAAAATGCTTCGAACTGCGCTAGGGCTGGAGTATCTACGTTGAGTGGTTGCGGATACTCATAGATATTCTTCCAGAATGTTTCCACCCGATCTGCAGCCGGCGGGTTATCGACAACACGTGGAGGCTCTTGGAATAAGCGAGAAGGTTTATCGCGGAACTTTATGTTTTCCGCGATACTTCTCGCCCGCCTCACTAGTGACTTCTTTGCAGCCACTAGCATTCGTATCCTATCAAGGCAGTGCTGTTTGATGGTAAACAGCACACCTTGATTTAATGTGTGGTGAGCTCGTCTCAATTTTGCGGCAATTCGCCGCACTGCGGGCGTGAAAGGCCTATTGGCCGCCACGAAGTCCACCACACACTGGATACGAGACGCGTGTTGTCTCGCCGACTTGATCTTGGCTTCCATCTTGTGTACACGTCGCTCATGCCTCCCTACCAGAGCGGTGGTGTCCCTCCCCTCTGTTTGGGATAGAGCATGAGCGGCGTCGTACACGACAGAATTGATCTGCCAGATGTCAGCCTCTTCTGGAAGAACATCGCCAATCTCCGCATCCACCCGTGCCAGTTCTTGCGGCTTCAGGGGCTTCATTTTGTGAAGCGCTCTGCGGGTTCTGATATCCTCCATCAGTGGAACAATGCGATTCTCCTCCACAGCCAAACCGACACGTGGCATATTTGCCACTTCGATAACCGGCTGAGGAGGAGCTCTAACGTAGCCTCGAGCCCGAAGATGGGATACATAATCCCTGAGATTTTGTGCGGAAAACGCTGCATGCTCTGGGTGTCTCTCACACCACAGAGCATGCATTCTCGCCATGTATCCTCTCCGGGCGGGCTCACTGCTCTCGTAGCAATGCAGAAGTCCGTCCCTTAATTCGTCCGTCCACTCAAAGCGTCCGTTGTTATCGCGGTCGTCATCATTTGGCAAATCATCGTTGGCCCCACCACCTTGCCTTTGACCCCTAATCCGAGGGGGTCGGTTGTGGGGGCCTCTTCCTCGATTGTTGGGAACCGAGTAGTAGAGTTTACTGGGGGGTTAACCCAGTAAACCCACGGCCGACACCGGAGGGAAAGTTGCTTTTTCCCTCCCGGATGCGCATTAGCTGCCGGTCCGATTTTGCATCCTTTGCTCGGGTAGGTGGTGTCGCTACTCACCAGGGCCTTAGGTGTTGTTTGACCCCCCTTATTATTATTATTATTATTATTATTATTATTATTATTATTATTATTATTATTATTATTATTATTATTATTATTATTTTTATTATTATTATTATTATTATTATTATTATTATTATTACTATTACTATTATTATTATTATTATTATTATTATTATTATTATTATTATTATTATTATTATTATTATTATTATTATTATTATTATTATTATTATTATTATTATTATTATTATTATTATTATTATTATTATTATTATTATTATTATTATTATTATTATTATTATTATTATTATTATTATTATTATTATTATTATTATTATTATTATTAATTTTTTTTTCCCGTTGGGAATGTACCAGTCAGGCCCTGTCTCCGGTGCTCCGATACATCCGGAGGGCGCGCTGGTGTCGTTAACCCCAATAACCACTCCCTACGTCCGTAGGGTGAGTGACTATTGGGTCCGAGAATCATGTGCCCTGAGTAGACGGAGCGAACCAAGGATGACGGACTTCTGCATTCGCGCTGCTAAGATTTCTGCCATATTACGGCAAGCAGGTATTATCTTCAAGTTGGAGAGCAGTGTGTCCATCATTCCACCAAGGACTCCTATGATCAGAACCACCATTTTGACAGAATGGTCCGGATATAACCTGCGGAGTTCAAAGAGAAGATCTCGATATTTAGTCCGTTTTTCCTCCTCTTTTCGAACGATATTCATTTCGCCTGGAGCGGAAAACTCCATGACGAATATCGTTCTACTTTGGTGGTCGAGGAGGACAACATCAGGCTTATTGGCTTGTATTTGCCTGAGGGTGGGGAATGAGTAGTTCCAATAGATCCGGCACCTCTCATTCTCCACCACGGACTCAATATCCCCCGGAACATAAGGCAACACCGGTGTCTCGTCTATACCGTACGAGTGTCGTAGATGGTAGTATAACACTCGTAGCGCCGCGTTATGCCTGTGGATATAGGCTGAGACCGCATAAGATGGGCATGCTGATAGCAAATGCATTACGGTCTCAGGTGCCCCACGACATGCCCTGCATCGGGTGTCAGGGACGTCTATACCCATCACGCGACTACGGTAGACGAGGGTGTTGAAGACACCATCCTGGCAGACCATTATGAATCCCTCGGTCTCCGACTTCAGCTCACTCGACCTGAGGAAGGCAAAGGTCAAGCTTTTGGATAAGCCAAGGTCTTCGATGTTGTGAAAGAAGACACCATGCATTGGCTTATCCATATGTAGCTGTAGCAGGACCTCTGTCTCCGCAGTATTGATGTGAGCTTTTTGCTGAACGGGTACCAACTCGGTGACAGAGTTTGGGTTAGCCCGTTCAGTGTCGAATACGAGACCGAGTTCATCGGCCGCACGGGTTGCTGCCTTAAAAAGAAATGCTCCAATCCCTGCTTTTTCATGGTCGCGGACAATGCAGAGAATGGGATCTGAACTCCTGATGACTTTACAGGCCCCATCCAGAACCATTCTGTTATGCAGACACTCCAAACTCAAAAGTCCACGGCCTCCCCGTTGTCTGGAAAAGTATAACCGTGGAACGGACGATTTAGAATGCAAGCTCCTATTGAGATGCATCACTTTGCGAGTTTTAACGTCGAGTTGTCGCAGCTCTTCCTTAGTCCACTTCATCACTCCGAAAGAGTAGAGAAGGATCGGAACGGCAAGCATATTGGTTGCAGCAACTTTGTTCTTCCCCGACAGTTCTGATGACCAGATCTGTCGGAGTTTATGCTGATACTTGCCGCGGAGAGAGTTCTTAACTGTGAATACCTCTTGGGAGCGGCGTTGCTCCACCCCTAGGTAAGTATACGTCTCTCCGGCATCCAGATGATGTAGGATGCTTCCGTCTACGAGCTGGACATCCTCTCCGTATTCCTCGCATCGTCCTCTTTTGAGATGAACCGTGGCACATTTGTCGATCCCAAATTCCATTCCGATAGCATGCGTGTACTCTTCCACCACCCTAAGGGACTGATGTAGGTCCCTTTCTCCAGAGGCATATAATTTGAGGTCATCCATGTAAAACAGATGGGTGACTTTATGCCTCCGGTTGCTGGGGGTGCCGCAGCTGTACCCACGGGTATTCCTGAGTATAACGGACAATGGCAATAGTGAGATGCAGAAGAGAAGAGGGCTGAGGGAGTCTCCCTGAAACACACCTCTTCTAATGATGACCTACTCTGTTTGGACTGTGTCTCTACCAGATCTTATGGTGAAGCGAGTCCTCCAGAGTGGCATCAGTTGTCCAATGCATCCCACTATTTGATCGGGTACCTCAAGGCATCTGAGCAAATGCATGATTAACTCATGCGATGTTGTATCAAACGCCTTGCGGTAATCGATCCAGGCCATCGAAAGGTTACGCTCATACTGCACGGAGTCCTGCATGATACATCTATCGATGAGCAGGTTCTCCTTGCAGCCGGCGACCCCTTTCTTTGACCCTCTTTGCTCATATATCCGTTCGTACACCGGATCAACTGCGGAGAGAATGCGCGTGTACAAGATGCGTGTAAACACCTTATAACACGCATTCAAGCATGTTATCGGCCTGTAATTCTTTGGATCAGACAAATCTCCGTTTTTGGGGATTAGCACGGTTCGCCCCTCGACAAACCACTCCGGAATCTGCTGCTCCCCATCTAGCCATGAGTTAAAAATTCTAGCCAGATGGCGGTGGGTTGTTGGAAGCTTTTTCCACCAATAGTTATTCAACCCATCAGGGCCTGGAGCAGCGAAATTCTTAGAACCTTTTAGGGCCCTTCGAACTTCCTCCGTGGTTATCGGATTGCGCAGATCATTGTGCTCAGGCTGCCGAAGCGTCCTGCAGTAAGCTTCGAACTGCGCTAGGGCTGGAGTGTCTACATTGAGTGGTTGCGGAAACTCATTAATGTTCTTCCAGAAGGTTTCTACCCGATCAGCAGCCGGCGGGTTATCGACAACACGTGGAGGCTCTTGGAATAAGCGGGAAGGTTTATCGCGGATATTTATGTTTTCCGCGACCCTTCTCGCCCGCCTCACTAGCGACTTCTTTGCAGCCACTAGCATTCGTATCCTATCAAGACAGTGCTGTTTTATGGTAAACAGCACGCCTTGATTCAATGTGTGGTGAGCTCGTCTTAGCTTTGCAGCAATTCGCCGCACTGCCGGCGTGAAAGGCCTATTGGCCGACATTTAGTCCACCACACACTGGATACGAGACGCGTGTTGTCTCGCCGACTTGATCTTAGCTTCCATCTTGTGAACGCGTCGCTCATGCCTCCCAACAAGAGCGGTGGTGTCCCTCCTCTCCGTTTGGGATAGAGCACGAGCGGAGTCGTACACGACAGAATTGATCTGCCAGATGGTAGCCTCTTCTGAAAGAACATCGCCAATCTCTGCATCCACTCGTGCCAGTCCTTGCGGCTTCATGGGCTTCATATTGTGAAGCGCCCTGCGGGTTCTGATGTCCTCCATTGGTGGTATGATGCGAGCCTCCTCTACAGCTAGACCGACACGTGGCATATCTGCCACTTCTGCCACTCCGTTAACCGGCTGAGGAGGAGCTCTAACATAGCTTCGAGCCCGGAGATAGGAATTATAATCCCTGAGATTTTGGGCGGAAACGGCGGCATGCTCTGGGTGTCTTTCACACCAGAGAGCATGCATCCTTGCCATGTATCCTCTCCGGGCCAGCTCACTGCTCTCGTAGCAATACAGAAGTCCATCTCTCAATTCGTCCGTCCACTCAAAGCGTCCGTTGTCAATGCGGTTGTCATTTGGCAAATCATCGTTGTTGGCCCCACCACCTTGCCTTTGACCCCTAATCCGAGGAGGTCGGTTGTGGGGGCCTCTTCCCCGATTGTTTGGAACCGAGTATTAGGGTTTACTGGGGGGTTAACCCAGTAAAGTCACGGCCGACACCGGAGGGAAAGATGCCTTTTCTCTCCCGGATGCGCATGAGCTGCCGGTCCGATTTTGCATCCTTTGCTCGGGTAGGTGGTGTCGCAACTCACCAGGGCCTTAGGTGTTGGTTGACCTCCCTGCCTTATTATTATTATTATTATTATTATTATTATTATTATTATTATTATTATTATTATTATTATTATTATTATTATTATTATTATTATTATTATTATTATTATTATTATTATTATTATTATTATTATTATTATTATTATTATTATTATTATTATTATTATTATTATTATTATTATTATTATTATTATTATTATTTTTTTTTTTTTGTTGAGGCATCGACTGCTTGGGTCATTAGCCTTTTCTCATTTTTTTTTAAAGTTTGGTTAATGTATTCTATCTGTATCTATTATCATTCGATTCAATATCATACTCATTGTAGTTATCCAAATGTATTCTTCTTTATATTTTTTTGTAGATTTCAGTCTCTTTGAGGAATAAAAGTGTTCTTGATACAGTACTCATGTTGTTTTCCAGACATCCTTGTAAGGTATTCGTTATGCCAATTCTTTGCTTGATCACTTGATGTTCTGGGCATTGTGTGAGTATGTGTTTGACAGTAAGTCTTCTGTTACAGTGTTGGCATCTAGGCTGTTGATCTCCTGCCAGCATAAATAAGTTTGTCAAATTAGTATGTCCTATCCGAGTTCGGGTAATAACGACTTGATCTCTTCTGCATGAGTATGATAGCGGTGTATATGGATGAACTTTCTGCTTTACCTCTTTCAATTTTGACTCAGTTCTGTCCCACTCCATCTGCCATTGTCCTAGGATAGCGTGTTTCAAATGTGTTCTTATATCATCAACCCTGATATACATGTCCCCAACAACAGGTTCTTGAGCAGCTTCTTTGGCAGCTCTATCCACAAGTTCATTTCCAGCTATTCCATAGTGACTAGGTATCCAAAGAAACGTTATTGATATATTTCGAGATCTCAGCCAATGTATACGGGAAAGTATTATTTCTACCAGTGGATCTCTACTAAATGGGTTCTGTAGGGCTTGTACAGAACTCAGAGAGTCGGTACAAATTACGAACTTCTTATTCGTGTTGAATTCTATAAATCCTGTACTTTGTAGAATAGCGTAGAGTTCTGTTGTGTAAACACTGGCTTCACATGGTAATGCCCATGAATGGCAAATTCCCAAGCTTGATATGGCGCATCCAGATCCGTTTTCGGTCTTGGATCCGTCCGTATAGATGATGTGATAGTCCGAATAGTTTTCAATAATTCTGTGGAATTCCATAAGAATAATGATTCTGTTGCATTCACCTTTTTTATATTTCTGGAGGTCAAGACATATTTCGAGGGGGGCCATGTCCCAGGGAGGTACTTCAGACGGACTTATGGTATAACTCCTTGGAAAGGAATAGTCAATCTCATTCATGAATTCTACAAGTCTGATTCCAGCAGGCCGGGTGATAGATGGCCGTCGTTCATAGTTGTCATACTCTTCTTCTGTAATTATCGGATGGTGATTAGGGTGGGTTGGAAGTGCACATAATTTTGAGCTATAGCTCGTGAGTAGTTGCAGTCTTCTATATCTCAATGGGGGAATCCCAGCTTCACAACAGAGTGATAGATATGGGCTCGTGCGAAATGCCCCTAGTGCGATTCTCAAAGCCTGACACTGTATACTGTCCAAGTTTTTCATTCTCGATTTTCGTGCGGACCCATATACGAAGCAGCCATAGTCCATCTTGGATAATATAAATGATTTGTATAACCTCAGGAGAATTTCTCTGTCACATCCCCAATTAATACTAGCTAATGCTTTCAGTGGATTGAGTGCTTTCTTGCATCTCAGTATTAGATCGTTTATATGAACGTCCCATTTCAGTTTTCTATCGAATATCATTCCTAGAAATTTGACAGAATCGCTGCATACTAGTTCATGTTCAGACAGTTTCAGTTTCGGATCATTATGAACTGATCTAAGTCGACAGAAGTGGACACATTTGGTTTTCGTAGCAGAGAAAGTAAACCCCAAAGTCTTCGCTCGGTTACAAAGGCTATTAATGGCTTCCTGGAGAGTTCGCTCAATGTCGTCCATAGATGATGCCGAGTAGAAGATTGTTAGATCATCAACGTATAAACATCTTCCCACTGTTGGATCGAGATTATCTAGAAGTCCGTTAACTGCAATAGCAAATAGTACTACGCTCAGAGTGGACCCTTGCGGCACTCCGTTTTCTAGTATATGTAGATCTGAGGAAGCCAATGCATTCCTAACACGGAATTCACGTTGTTTTAGAAAACTTGCAATGAAATTTGGTAGTCTTCCCTTCAGATTCCACTTTTGGAGTTGGTCGAGAATATTGAAGCGTCAAGTTGTATCGAATGCCTTTTCTAGGTCGAAAAAAACTGCTACTGTGTGGTGTCTGTGGGAAAAACTATCCTGGATTTCTTTCTCTAGCATAACAAGATTGTCAATTGTAGATCTGTGGCTCCTGAAACCAGACTGTGCATCTGATAAGAGATGATTGGATTCTAGGTACCACATAAGTCGGATGCTCACCATCTTCTCCATAACTTTGCTGAGACAGCTTGTAAGAGAGATGGGACGATAACTACATATGAGTTTTGGATCTTTCCCTATTTTGAGGACAGGAATAACTATGGCTTCACGCCATTTCTCTGGATAAGTGCCATCGGTCCATATTTTGTTATATAGGTCTATCAGTATTTTTTTCGATGAATTTGGTAACTGATGAATTCATATACAATGTTATCTACTCCTGGTGCAGAGTCTTTCATTTCAGATAGTGCATTATCCAGTTCCAGCAGGTTGAGGAGGTGATTATAGTTGGATATGTTTTCTTCATGAAAGTCAATTTCTCGCTCTTCTGCTTGTATATGAATCTGGAACTCAGGGTCGTAGTGTTCGGAGCTACTGATGTACTCGAATTGTTTAGCCAAATGCTCAGCAATCTCTTCTCCACTTATTATCAGTTGACCATCGATTTCTAAGACCTGTGGTGCATCCGTGAATCTCTTTCCTAGAATAGCGCGAATTTTTGTCCATACTTCCGATGCGGGTGTTCTTGCTGTTATAGTGGAGACATATGTTTCCCATGTAGCTTTTTTACTCTCACGTATGGCACGCCTAGCTCTTGCACGTGCTTTTTTAAACAAAATGGTGTTCTCCAGTGTGGGTGAACGTTTCAGAGTGGTCAAAGCGTGATTTTTGGCTGCCACATGATTGGCAACGATGTCATTCCACCAGGGAGTTGATTTGGTACCTTTACGACCACTAGATCGTGGTACTGAAATTTCCGCTGCTGTCAGAAGCTCCCTACTGATCAGTTCTGTAGCTTCATTGATATCTGTATCTGGCAGTTGTAAGTTTTCTAACTGTTGTCGATATAGATCCCAGTTGGCATTTCTCAATTTCCATCGTCTGGGCAATGCTCGTGGAATGAATCGGCCAGCGAATTCAATTGAAATTGGAAAATGGTCTGTAAGATGATCTCTTGAACAGTTCCATTGTAAAGATGTCGAGAGAACTGGCGAGCACAAGGCTAAATCAATGGCTGACAAAGAGTTAGATCTTAGGTTAACATAAGTGCCCTCGCCATTATTTAAAAGGATGAGGTTCATTTCATCTATGAAATTTTCGATAGCTCTGCCTCTGTTGTCCAGTCTGTTCGAGCCCCACAATGGATTATGAGAATTGAAGTCACCCACAATCAAAAAGGGAGCTGGTAACTGATCAGCAATATTTTTCAGATCTCTTATAGTCCAGTTACCATCAGGTAAGTAGATGTTGCAGATCGTGAATTGGATCGGGTAATAAACCTGGACAGCGACAACTTGTAATCTGCTCTGTATAGGAATATTCCGGTGGGGAATATTATCCTTAAGGAAGATAGCTACTCCACCTCTGGCTCTTAGATCAGGAATTACATCTTTTCTGTAAATGCTATATCCTCTTAAAGAGAAATTCTCTCGAGGTTTCAGGTGAGTTTCCTGAAGACATATGCAGAAGGGTGTCCTTTCATTGAGAATATTCTTGAGTTCCGGGTAGTGGGTAATACAACCGTTACAATTCCAGAATATTAGGTTTTCCAGATTGAATGTGAAGGTAGGGTGTATTTGTAAAAAGTATAAAGGACAATAGGACAATAGGTATATAGACACAATTATTCGACTTGTTTTCTAGGTTTGCCCTTTGGCCAACCTTTTTTCTTTTTATTACTTTGGGAGGACTGAGTATTGGAAGAGTATATACTACTCTCCGAATCGTCTTCAGAGCTGAGGTTTGATTCTCTAGCTTTGAATCGCTTCCTTTTGGCTATAGGAAGCGGATATTTAGGCGGGAGTGGTGGTGGACGCTGATTTATGGATGTTGTGGGTTGAGGGATTGTGGATTGGGGGGGGATAGAAAGAGGGAGGGTAGATGATCCAAATAGATCTTTAATCACCTTCGACAGGTGGGGCATTATTTTGGCAACTATATCGTTCACGTTGGCATTACTAGTTTGAACAGACTGAGCATATGAAACACCTACAGTAGGTGTTGTGATTTGGACCCTTTTCTTCGCTTCGCGATAGGGAATCCGTTCTTGGACTTTAACTTTCTGGATAGCTTGCTCAATTTTCAGTTGCGGACATTGTCTGGAATTAGCTGGATGTGGTCCTTTACAGTTCACGCATACCTCTGGTTTTTCGCAGTCTGTCCCTGTGTGTGATGGCTTCCCACATACACAGATTTGGTCTTTCTGGCACCATGACGACATGTGACCAAAGAATTGGCATTTAAAGCATCTCATGGGTGCAGGGAAATATGCTCGAACTTTCAGGGTGTAGAAAGCTGCTAAAATATTGTTGGGTAGAACTGGTGTATCAAATGTGAGAATATGATTCGGCGTTTCTGTAATAATTCCTTCTTTCTTTGTTTGCATGCGTTTCACTCCTATGACACCTTGATCTCTGAGACCTTCTAATATTTCTTCTGTTGAGCAGTTGAGAAAATCTTTACAATACACGACACCTTTGACATTGTTCAACGTTCCATGAGGGGTAAGTACATCGAAGTCTGAGAGTTTGCTAACTTTCATCAATCGTAACGACTGTGCTCTTGAAGAAGTTTCCACAAGGATACCTTCTCTTACTTTTCTTGTCTCTTTCGTTTTACCAATCAAACCATACATAACTTTACTGATTAAAAAGGGGCTGACTTTTGAAAAATCCTCCCCATCCAATCTCTTGATGAGTAAGAACCGAGGGATAGGTCCCGTCGTCTCTGTATTCATTTCGTTTCCTTTTTTGTTCGAGTTAGGAGTCTCCGTATTTTTTGGGTTCATTGAAATATCCATATAATTCCCACGAGTTGGGATGTACTGGGTATAACTGCGGTAGTGCACCCTTGCCACAGAGAGGCTTAGTACAACCGAATGTCGCCTGGTATCCGGAGGGAACCGTTAACGATCAACTACGCATGATCATTCATCTTTCAGCACGGTTTCTTCCACCTTAGATTTCGGATTCTTCCAGGTTTACTCCTGTTGAGCTGTCCTTTGCTTCGCTGCTCATCTTCGACCTTACTGGCATGGGTGGCCCTACAAGGAGTATAAACTCCCACCAGCATCGCTGTCAGAATCACTGCAGCTACTGAGCCCCTCCACCACGTCAAGGTCTCACAGCTCCTTGGAGGGGTATTATTATTATTATTTTTATTATTATTATTATTATCATTATTATTATTATCATTATCATTATCATTATTATTATTATTATTATTATTATTATTATTATTATTATTATTATTATTATTATTATTATTATTATTATTATTATTATTATTATTATTATTATTATTATTATTATTATTATTATTATTATTATTATTATTATTATTATTATTATTATTATTATTATTATTATTATTATTATTATTATTATTATTATTATTATTATTATTATTATTATTATTATTATTATTATTATTATTATTATTATTATTATTATTATTATTATTATTATTATTATTATTATTATTATTATTATTATTATTATTATTATTATTATTATTATTATTATTATTATTATTATTATTATTATTATTATTATTATTATAATTTTTTATTTTAAGAGTGTACCAGTCAGGTCCTGTCTCCGGTGCTCCGACCCATCCGGAGGACGCGCTGGTGTCGTTTACCTCAATAACCACTCCCTACGTCCGTAGGGTGAGTGATTATTGGGTCCGAGAGTCATGTGTTCTGAGCAGACGAAGGGAACCAAGGATGACGGGCTTCTGCATTCGAGCGGCTAGGATTTGTGCCATATTACGGCAGGCCGGTATCAACTTCAAATTAGAGAGCAGTGTGTCCATCATTCCACCAAGAACTCCTATAATCAGAACCTCCATTTTGACAGAATGGTCCGGATACAACCTGCGGAGTTCAAAGAGAAGATCTCGATATTTAGTCCGTTTTTCCTCCTCTTTCCGAACGATATTCATCTCGCCTGGAGCGGAAAACTCCACGACGAACATCGTTTTACTTTGACGGTCGAGGAGGACAACATCAGGCTTATTGGCTTGTATTTGCCTGAGGGTGGGGAATGAGTAGTTCCAATAGATTCGGCACCTCTCATTCTCCACCACGGACTCAATATCCCCCGGAACATAAGGCAACACCGGTGTCTCGTCTATACCGTACGAGTGTCTTAGATGGTAGTACAACACTCGTAGCGCCGCGTTATGCCTGTGGATATAGGCTGAGACCGCATAAGCTGGACATGCTGATAGCAAATGCATTACGGTCTCAGGTGACCCACGACATTCCCTGCATCGGGTGTCAGGGACGTCTATACCCATCACGCGACTACGGTAGACGAGGGTGTTGAAGACACCATCCTGGCAGGCCATTATGAATCCCTCGGTCTCCGACTTTAGCTCACTCGAACTGAGGAAGGCAAAGGTCAAGCTTTTGGATAAGCCAAGGTCTTCGATGTTGTTGAAGAAAACACCATGCATTGGCTTATCCATATGCAGCTGTAGGAGGACCTCTGTCTCCGCAGCTTTAATGTGAGCTTTTAGCTGAACGGGTCCCAACTCGGTGACAGAGTTTTGGTTAGCCCGTTCAGTGTCGAATACGAGACCAAGTTCATCGGCTGCACGGGTTGCTGCCTTAAAGAGAAATGCTCCAATCCCTGCTTTTTCATGGTCGCGGACCATGCAGAGAAGGGGATCTGAACTCCTGATGACTTTACAGGCCCCATCCAGAACCATTCTGTTATGCAGACACTCCAAACTCGAAAGTCCACGGCCTCCCCATTGTCTGGGAAAGTATAACCGTGGAACAGACGATTTAGGATGCAAGCTCCTATTGAGATGTCGTTCTACTTTGGTGGTCGAGGAGGACAACATCAGGCTTATTGGCTTGTATTTGCCTGAGGGTGGGGAATGAGTAGTTCCAATAGATCCGGCACCTCTCATTCTCCACCACGGACTCAATATCCCCCGGAACATAAGGCAACACTGGTGTCTCGTCTATACCGTACGAGTGTCGTAGATGGTAGTATAACACTCGTAGCGCCGCGTTATGCCTGTGGATATAGGCTGAGACCGCATAAGATGGGCATGCTGATAGCAAATGCATTACGGTCTCAGGTGCCCCACGACATGCCCTGCATCGGGTGTCAGGGACGTCTATACCCATCACGCGACTACGGTAGACGAGGGTGTTGAAGACACCATCCTGGCAGGCCATTATGAATCCCTCGGTCTCCGACTTCAGCTCACTCGCCCTGAGGAAGGCAAAGGTCAAGCTTTTGGATAAGCCAAGGTCTTCGATGTTGTGAAAGAAGACACCATGCATTGGCTTATCCATATGTAGCTGTAGCAGGACCTCTGTCTCCGCAGCTTTGATGTGAGCTTTTTGCTGAACGGGTCCCAACTCGGTGACAGAGTTTGGGTTAGCCCGTTCAGTGTCGAATACGAGACCGAGTTCATCGGCCGCACGGGTTGCTGCCTTAAAAAGAAATGCTCCAATCCCTGCTTTTTCATGGTCGCGGACCATGCAGAGAAGGGGATCTGAACTCCTGATGACTTTACAGGCCCCATCCAGAACCATTCTGTTATGCATACACTCCAAACTCAAAAGTCCACGGCCTCCCCATTGTCTGGGAAAGTATAACCGTGGAACGGACGATTTAGGATGCAAGCACCTATTGAGATGCATCACTTTGCGAGTTTTAACGTCGAGTTGTCGCAGCTCTTCCTTAGTCCACTTCATTACTCCGAAAGAGTAGAGAAGGATCGGAACGGCAAGCATATTGGTTGCAGCAACTTTGTTCTTCCCCGACAGTTCTGATGACCAGATCTGTCGGAGTTTATGCTGATACTTGCCGCGGAGAGAGTTCTTAACTGTGAATACCTCTTGGGAGTGGCGTTGCTCCACCCCTAGGTAAGTATACGTCTCTCCGGCATCCAGATGATGTAGGATGCTTCCGTCTACGAGCTGGACATCCTCTCCGTATTCCTCGCATCGTCCTCTTTTGAGATGAACCGTGGCACATTTGTCGATCCCAAATTCCATTCCGATAGCATGCGTGTACTCTTCCACCACCCTAAGGGACTGATGTAGGTCCCTTTCTCCAGAGGCATATAATTTGAGGTCATCCATGTAAAACAGATGGGTGACTTTATGCCTCCGGTTGCTGGGGGTGCCGCAGTTGTACCCACGGGTATTCCTGAGTACAACGGACAATGGCAATAGTGAGATGCAGAAGAGAAGAGGGCTGAGGGAGTCTCCCTGAAACACGCCTCTTCTAATGATGACCTGCTCTGTTTGGACTATGTCTCTACCAGATCTTATGGTGAAGCGAGTCCTCCAGAGTGGCATCAGTTGTCCAATGCATCCCACTATTTGATTGGGTACCTCAAGACATCTGAGCAAATGCATGATTAACTCATGCGATGTTGTATCAAATGCCTTGCGGTAATCAATCCAGGCCATCGAAAGGTTACGCTTATACTGCACGGAGTCCTGCGTGATACATCTATCGATGAGCAGGTTCTCCTTGCAGCCGGCGACCCCTTTCTTTGACCCTCTTTGCTCATATATCCGTTCATACACCGGATCAACTGCGGAGAGAATGCGCGTGTATAAGATGCGCGTAAACAACTTATAGCACGCATTCAAGCATGTTATCGGCCTGTAATTCTTTGGATCAGACAAATCTCCGTTCTTGGGGATGAGCACGGTTCGCCCCTCGACAAACCACTCCGGAATCTGCTGCTCCCCATCTAGCCATGAGTTAAAAACTCTTGCCAGATGGCGGTGGGTTGTTGGAAACTTTTTCCACCAATAATTATTCAACCCATCAGGGCCTGGAGCAGCAAAGTTCTTCGAGCCTTTGAGGGCCCCTCGAACTTCTTCCGTGGTTATCGGATTGCGCAGATCATTATTATTATTATTATTATTATTATTATTATTATTATTATTACTATTATTATTTTTTTTTTCTTTGGTGTTCTGGTATCGACTGCTATGGTCATTAGCCACGTGTTCTGGATAGGCCTTGTTACTAACTCCATGCGCCACCTTAGGAGCAGCACTGTTAATTGGAACGCAACAGTGAATCGTGCAGGACTCACCCCAGTCCAGCCACGAGATTTGAATAATTTAATCGGTCAAATTAAATTAAAAAATCCCAGCCGCAACTGGATCTTGAACTCCGGACCTTTCGACCCAAAGTCAGACGCTCTAACCACTGCGCTACGCCCCGACATTATATTATTATTATTATTATTATTATTATTATTATTATTATTATTATTATTATTATTATTATTATTATTTTTTTTTTTTTTTCTCCTTAGGAGTGTACCAGTCAGGCCCTGTCTCCGGTGCTCCGACCCATCCGGAGGGCGCGCTGGTGTCGTTAACCCCAATAACCACTCCCTACGTCCGTAGGGTGGGTGATTATTGGGTCCGAGAATCGTGTGCCCTGAGTAGACGGAGCGAACCAAGTATAACGGCCTTCTGCATTCTTGCTGCTAAGATTTCTGCCATATTACGGCAAGCCGGTATTATCTTCAAGTTAGAGAGCAGTGTGTCCATCATTCCACCAAGGACTCCTATAATCAGAACCACCATTTTGACAGAATGGTCCGGATATAACCTGCGGAGTTCAAAGAGAAGATCTCGATATTTAGTCCGTTTTTCCTCCTCTTTTCGAACGATATTCATTTCGCCTGGAGCGGAAAACTCCATGACGAATATCGTTCTACTTTGGTGGTCGAGGAGGACAACATCAGGCCTATTGGCTTGTTTTTGCCTGAGGGTGGGGAATGAGTAGTTCCAATAGATTCGGCATCTCTCATTCTCCACCACGGACTCAATATTCCCCGGAGCATAAGGCAACACCGGTGTCTCGTCTATACCGTACGAGTGTCGTAGGTGGTAGTACAACACTCGTAGCGCCGCGTTATGCCTGTGGATATAGGCTGAGACCGCATAAGATGGGCATGCTGATAGCAAATGCATTACGGTCTCAGGTGCCCCACGACATTCCCTGCATCGGGTGTCAGGGACGTCTATACCCATCACGCGACTACGGTAGACAAGGGTGTTGAAAACACCATCCTGGCAGGCCATTATGAATCCCTCGGTCTCCGACTTTAGCTCACTTGACCTGAGGAAGGCAAAGGTCAAGCTTTTTGATAAGCCAAGGTCTTCGATGTTATGAAAGAAGACACCATGCATTGGCTTATCCATATGTAGCTGTAGCAGGACCTCTGTCTCCGCAGCTTTTATGTGAGCTTTTTGCTGAACGGGTCCCAACTCGGTGACAGAGTTTGGGTTAGCCCGTTCAGTGTCGAAAACGAGACCGAGTTCATCGGCCGCACGGGTAGCTGCCTTAAAAAGGAATGCTCCAATCCCTGCTTTCTCATGGTCGCGGACCATGCAGAGAAGGGGATCTGAACTCCTGATGACTTTACAGGCCCCATCCAGAACCATTCTGTTATGCAGACACTCCAAACTCAAAAGTCCACGGCCTCCCCGCTGTCTGGGAAAGTATAACCGTGGAACGGACGATTTAGGATGCATCATGCATCATGCATCATTCTGCGAGTCTTAACGTCAAGTTGTCGCAGCTCTTCCTTAGTCCACTTCATCACTCCGAAAGAGTAACGAAGGATCGGAACGGCAAGCATATTAGTTGCAGCAACTTTGTTCTTCCCCGACAGTTCTGATGACCAGATCTGTCGGAGTTTATGCTGATACTTGCCGCGGAAGGAGTTTTAAACTGCAAATACCTCTTGGGAGCGGCGTTGTTCCACCCCAAGGCAGGTATAAGTCTCTCCGGCATCCAGATGATGTAGGATGCTTCCGT
The DNA here is from genome assembly GCA_944452925.2 of Chrysolina oricalcia. NCBI lineage: Eukaryota > Metazoa > Arthropoda > Insecta > Coleoptera > Chrysomelidae > Chrysolina > Chrysolina oricalcia. The sequence continues at coordinate 18,143,152 of OX101819.2, forward strand.
CTACGAGCTGGACATCCTCTCCGTATTCCTCGCATCGTCCTCTTTTGAGATGAACCGTGGCACATTTGTCGATCCCAAATTCCATTCCGATAGCATGCGTGTACTCTTCCACCACCCTAAGGGACTGATGTAGGTCCCTTTCTCCAGAGGCATATAATTTGAGGTCATCCATGTAAAACAGATGACTGACTTTATGCCTCCGGTTGCTGGGGGTGCCGCAGTTGTACCCACGGGTATTCCTGAGTACAACGGACAATGGCAATAGTAAGATGCAGAAGAGAAGAGGGCTGAGGGAGTCTCCCTGAAACACGCCTCTTCTAATGATGACCTGCTCTGTTTGGACTATGTCTCTACCAGATCTTATGGTGAAGCGAGTCCTCCAGAGTGGCATCAGTTGTCCAATGCATCCCACTATTTGATTGGGTACCTCAAGACATCTGAGCAAATGCATGATTAACTCATGCGATGTTGTATCAAATGCCTTGCGGTAATCGATCCAGGCCATCGAAAGGTTACGCTTATACTGCACGAAGTCCTGCGTGATACATCTATCGATGAGCAGGTTCTCCTTGCAGCCGGCGACCCCTTTCTTTGACCCACTTTGCTCATATATCCGTTCATACACCGGATCAACTGCGGAGAGAATGCGCATGTATAAGATGCGCGTAAACAACTTATAGCACGCATTCAAGCATGTTATCGGCCTGTAATTCTTTGGATCAGACAAATCTCCGTTCTTGTACACGACAGAATTGATCTGCCAGATGTTGGCCTCTTCTGGAAGAACATCGCCAATCTCCGCATCCACCCGTGCCAGTTCTTGCGGCTTCAAGGGCTTCATATTGTGAAGCGCCCTGCGGGTTCTGATGTCCTCCATTGGTGGCATGATGCGAGCCTCCTCTGCAGCCAGACCGACACATGGCATATCTGCCACTTCGTTAACCGGCTGAGGAGGAGTTCTAATATAGGCTCGAGCCCGGAGATAGGATACATAATCCATGAGATTTTGGGCGGAAACGGCGGCATGCTCTGGGTGTCTCTCACACCAAAGAGCATGCATCCTTGCCATGTATCCTCTCCGGGCGGGCTCACTGCTCTCATAGCAATACAGAAGTCCATCCCTTAATCTATCCGTCCACTCAAAGCGTCCGTTGTCATTGCGGTTGTCGTCATTTGGCAAATCATCGTTGTTGGCCCCACCACCTTGCCTTTGACCCCTAATCCGAGGGGGTCGGTTGTGGGGGCCTCTTCCCCGATTATTTGGAACCGAGTAAAAGGGTTTACTGGGGGGGTTGACCCAGTAAACCCACGGCCGACACCGGAGGGAAAGATGCCTTTTCCCTCCCGGATGCGCATGAGCTGCCAGTCCGATTTTGCATCCTTTACTCGGGTAGGTGGTGTCGCAACTCACCAGGGCCTCAGGTGTTGTTTGACCTCCCTGCCTATTTATTATTATTATTATTATTATTATTATTATTATTATTATTATTATTATTATTATTATTTTTATTATTATTATTATTATTATTATTATTATTATTATTATTATTATTATTATTATTATTATTATTATTATTATTATTATTATTATTATTATTATTATTATTATTATTATTATTATTATTATTATTATTATTATTATTATTATTATTATTATTATTATTATTATTATTATTATTATTATTATTATTATTATTAATATTATTATTTTATTTTTTTTCCTTGTTGGGAATGTACCAGTCAGGCCCTGTCTCCGGTGCTCCGATACATCCGGAGGGCGCGCTGGTGTCGTTAACCCCAATAACCACTCCCTACGTCCGTAGGGTGAGTGACTATTGGGTCCGAGAATCATGTGCCCTGAGTAGACGGAGCGAACCAAGGATGACGGCCTTCTGCATTCGCGCTGCTAAGATTTCTGCCATATTACGGCAAGCAGGTATTATCTTCAAGTTGGAGAGCAGTGTGTCCATCATTCCACCAAGGACTCCTATGATCAGAACCACCATTTAGACAGAATGGTCCGGATATAACCTGCGGAGTTCAAAGAGAAGATCTCGATATTTAGTCCGTTTTTCCTCCTCTTTTCGAACTATATTCATTTCGCCTAGAGCGGAAAACTCCATGACGAATATCGTTCTACTTTGGTGGTCGAGGAGGAGAACATCAGGCTTATTGGCTTGTATTTGCCTGAGGGTGGGGAATGAGTAGTTCCAATAGATCCGGCACCTCTCATTCTCCACCATGGACTCAATATCTCCCGGAACATAAGGCAACACCGGAGTCTCGTCTATACCGTACGAGTGTCGTAGATGGTAGTATAACACTCGTAGCGCCGCGTTATGCCTGTGGATATAGGCTGAGACCGCATAAGATGGGCATGCTGATAGCAAATGCATTACGGTCTCAGGTGCCCCACGACATGCCCTGCATCGGGTGTCAGGGACGTCTATACCCATCACGCGACTACGGTAGACGAGGGTGTTGAAGACACCATCCTGGCAGGCCATTATGAATCCCTCGGTCTCCGACTTTAGCTCACTCGACCTGAGGAAGGCAAAGGTCAAGCTTTTGGATAAGCCAAGGTCTTCGATGTTATGAAAGAAGACACCATGCATTGGCTTATCCATATGTAGCTGTAGCAGGACCTCTGTCTCCGCAGCTTTTATGTGAGCTTTTTGCTGAACTGGTCCCAACTCGATGACAGAGTTTGTGTTAGCCCGTTCAGTGTCGAATACGATACCGAGACGGGTAGCTGCCTTAAAAAGAAATGCTCCAATCCCTGCTTTTTCATGGTCGCGGACCATGCAGAGAAGGGGATCTGAACACCTGATGACTTTACAGGCCCCATCCAGAACCATTCTGTTATGCATACACTCCAAACTCAAAAGTCCACGGCCTCCCCGTTGTCTGGGAAAGTATAACCGTGGAACGGACGATTTAGGATGCAAGCACCTATTGAGATGCATCACTTTGCGAGTTTTTACGTCGAGTTGTCGCAGCTCTTCCTTAGTCCACTTCATTACTCCGGATCAGACTCTTGGATCAGACAAATCTCCGTTCTTGGGGATGAGCACGGTTCGCTTCTCGACAAACCACTCCGGAATCTGCTGCTCCCCATCTAGCCATGAGTTAAAAACTCTTGCCAGATGGCGGTGGGTTGTTGGAAACTTTTTTCCGTGGTTATCGGATTGCGCAGATCATTGTGCTCAGGCTGCCGAAGCGTCCTGCAGTAAGCTTCGAACTGCGCTAGGGCTGGAGTGTCTACATTGAGTGGTTGCGGAAACTCATAGATGTTCTTCCAGAAGGTTTCTACCCGATCAGCAGCCGGCGGGTTATCGACAACACGTGGAGGCTCTTGGAATAAGCGGGAAGGTTTATCGCGGAACTTTATGTTTTCCGCGATACTTCTCGCCCGCCTCACTAGTGACTTCTTTGCAGCCACTAGCATTCGTATCCTATCAAGACAGTGTTGTTTTATGGTAAACAGCACGCCTTGATTCAATGTGTGGTGAGCTCGTCTTTTATTATTATTATTATTATTATTATTATTATTATTATTATTATTATTATTATTATTATTATTATTATTATTATTATTATTATTATTATTATTATTATTATTATTATTATTATTATTATTATTATTATTATTATTATTATTATTATTATTATTATTATTATTATTATTATTATTATTATTATTATTATTATTATTATTATTATTATTATTATTATTATTATTATTATTATTATTATTATTATTATTATTATTATTATTATTATTATTATTATTATTATTATTATTATTATTATTATTATTATTATTATTATTATTATTATTATTATTATTATTATTATTATTATTATTACTATTATTATTATTATTATTATTATTATTAATGTGGTTTGAATTAAAATTCTCCAGTCGGGCCCTGTATCCAATGCTCCGAACATTCGGAGGGCGCGCTGGCAACATCATTACCCCAATAACCACTCCCCAAACTATGGGGTAAGCAGCTATTGGGTTCGGAATTCGTGTGCCCTGAGCAGACGTAATGAACCGAGGATGACAGCCTTATGCATTCTTCCGGCTATAATTTCTGACATCTTCCGACTATTCCGTATGATTTTCAGGTTCGAGAGTAACGAATCCATCACACCGCCAAGGGACCCTATTATCAGAACAACCATTTTTACAGAATGGTCTGGGTAGAGCCTTCGGAGTTCGAAGAGTAAATCTCGATATTTCGTCCGTTTCTCCTCCTCCTTTCGAACGATATTCGTTTAGCCAGGAGCCGAAAATCGTCTTAATTACATGGTCGAGGAGTACTACATCAGGCTTATTGGCCTGTATTTGCCTGAGGGTGGAAAATGAGTAGTTGCGGCACTTCTCATCCACCACGGACTCAATATCCCCCGGAGCGTAAGGCATCACTGGTGTCTCGTCTATACCGTACGAGTGTCGTAGGTGGTAATATAACACTCGTAGAGCCGCGTTATGTCTGTGGATATAGGCTGAGACCGCATATGCTGGACATGCTGACAGCAAATGCATAATGGTCTCAGGCGCCTGACGGCAGGCCCTGCATCTAATATCAGGGACCTCTATACCCATCACGTGGCTTCGGTAGACCAAGGTGTTGAAGACACCATCTTGGCAGGCCATTATGAGTCCCTCGGTCTCCGACTTCAGCCCACTTGACCTAAGGAAGGCGTAGGTCAGGTTCTTGGATAAGCCAAGGTCTTCAACGTTTCTGAAGAAGACCCCATGCATAGGCTTATCCCTATGCAGCTGCAGCAGAGCTGCATTTTCTGCGGCCTTTACATGGGCTTTTTGCCGAACGGGTGCCAACTCTGTGACAGAGTTCGGATCACGCCGTTTGGTGTCGAAACTGAGACCGAGTTCATCAGCCGCACGGGCTGCTGCCTTGAAGAGGAACGCTCCAATCCCTGCGTTTTCATGGTTACGGACCATGCAGAGAAGGGGGTCCAAACAAACTCCTGATTACTTTACATGCTACATCCAATACCATTCTGTTGTGAAGACATTCCAAACTCAAAAGTCCTCGTTCTCCTTGTTGTCGGTGGAGATATAACCGAGGAATGGACGATTTGGGATGCAAACTCCTGTATAGGTGCATCATCTTGCGAGTCTTTACGTCGAGTTGACGCAGCTCCTCCCGAGTCCACTTCATTACTCCGAAGGAGTAGAGTAAGATCGAAACGGCAAGCATATTTGTGGCAGATGCTGATAACGAAAAAAATTTACTTTCTAAGGTACAGTTATAATCATAATTTTGTAAGATTAGTAGTAATTTCAATATTTTTCATTTGTAGGTTGTCTTAATTTTGGGTATCAGCGGTGCTTCTCGACGCGAAGAATTATTGCATATAACTTTTGATGCCATTGAAGATGCTGGATCCATATTGATTGTTGAAATACCTGATACGAAAACCTATTGCCCAAGAACGTTTATTGTTTCAAATTATGATTATATTGAGATATACCGCAAGTATAGAGCACTACGGCCGCGTCATACAAAAAGTAACAGAACGTTTTTGAAATATTGAATATTGAAATAATAAAATAGGAGAAAAACCCAGCTTGATTGAAAAATTGCTTGGAAAATACATGTATAAGAGCTACACTACTCATTGTTTCAGGAGAAGCTCTGTAACTCTTCTGGCCAATGCAGGGGGCAACATTACATCCATAAAACGTCCACGGTGGCTGGAAATCTGCCTCCGTAGCAGAAGCATGTATAGAAAATAGACGTTTGAATAACAGAATTGAGATTTCTAACAAAATATTGAATTGTCCATCTTCTTCCAAACAGATTTCATTCTTATTTGTACAGTGCTCCAGAGTTTGGTTGGAAAATTTCAGCTTCAGAATCGGTCTGCATTAGGTCATAAATCCCATTAATTAAAAATTGAACTCGTGTCACTAAATAGAACAAAGCCTGGTTGATATGAAATAAATCGAATGCTTCTCAAAGTGACCCGCATTTTAATTGAATCCTGGTTTGGCGCATAAATTTGCATGTTTTGTGGCATATCTCAATTAAAATTCATCTGTTTGATGATGAATGGATCGAACGGGGAATCACTGAAAGAGTTCAATATTATTGTTTGATGAATTTCATGGTCCAGAAGAATCACTATCTGTTCAAATGTTTGTACTGTCTGGAATAATTCTGGAATATCGAATATACAGGCGTTTTCCTGTGCAATTTTGAACATTCTCGCCATGCGATTGCAAAATTCCTGTTTTAAGTTTGTGCAAACCATAAATATTTGATTGTTGTTCATTATTATTATTATCTTTTATAAATACGCCTATAATTCATTCATTCAAGTGTTATTTGATATTGATATTACTGGGAATTGACACAGCATTTACTGTGTGATTGTCTCTCGTGTTTTTAAAATGATTTTAAATCCAACAAAGCTGGTAGGTATTTATTATACATTTTTTATTCAATGTTGTATTTTTAGTTTTATTCATTGGCTCAGATTTCATCCATGTACTGTTATTTCAAGCAATATGTATTATTATTGTTGGGGACATTAACATAAATCTCCTTTCAAAAACAAGGTTGGTTAATGATTACTTCAATGTTATGAGTGAATTCAATTTAACATCTGTCATTAATACTTACACTCGTATTCAGGGTAACTCTTCAACGTGCTTGGATCATTGTTTTGTGAAACTTAATACAGGGAATGTAATAGATAATTGTACTAGCTATGTTTATAATACTTTAGTAACTGACTATAGAGCAACAATTTTCAATTGGAATGTTTTCATGAAAAATGTGATATTACCAACATCTAAAATCATATAAACTATTAATTTTAAAAACCTTAGAGCTGAGCTAAAAGAATTTGGCTGGTTCTTATTTTACCAGATACGTAACGCACAGGAATCAGCAACGTATTTTACTCAAACAATGAATGAATTAATCTAAAACCATACAGTAACTATAAAACAGAAGAAAAAAATGTTGAAAAAAGCAGAATGGATAACTAATGGTTTAATGAAGTCAATTATAGAAAGGGACAGGTTATATAAAAAATATCAGAGAAATAATGGAAACGAAAGCACTAGGAAAGAATTCATAACTTACAGAAATACACTAAATAGATTGATAAAAGAAACTAAACTGACGTTCCACAAACAACAAATTGAAAAAACAAAAACAACTCTAAACAACTTTGGAAAACTATTAATGTAATTACCAACTGCGGTACTTCACATAAAGAAATAAAAGAAATCAGAATGATGAACGGTAGTAAATCGGATGAAAAATTAGTAATTGCTGAAACTTTGAACACTTTTTTTTCAAATGTAGGTCCTGATCTGGCAAAAAAAAATCGGAAACCCAATATTTCTCCCAGCAAAACCTTCCTCGATAATAAGTCTATATTTCTAAATCCCACTGATGAAAATGAAATAATTCAGCTGATTAAATCACTTAAAAACAACAAGCCTCCGGGAATAGATGAAATTAAGAGTGAAACATTGAAGGAGATTTGTGAAGAGTTAGCATCACCGTTGTGTTTTCTGTTTAACAAACAAATGTCTGATGGCATATTTCCAAGTCAATTCAAAGAAAGTATCATAAGGCCTCTTTACAAAAAAGGAGATAAATGTTTACCATCTAACTATAGACTAATATCCTTGATTACTACTTTTTCCAAATTATTTGAAAAAGTGATTAAGATTAGACTTGAATCCTTTCTGAATAGTAATAAGATATTATCACCTCAGCAATTTGGCTTTCAAACAAGAAAATCGACCGAGGATGCTGTATCTTCATTAATCAAGAAATTATACAATGCTATTGAACTTTCTAAGCCAGCAATTGGGGTTTTCCTGGATCTTGCCAAGGCCTTTGATACGGTTGATCATAAACAGTTATTAAACGTCTTGGAAGACACTGGAATACGAGGAACAACATTAAAATTATTTCATTCCTATCTCTATAATCGTACCCAGCGTGTTGAAATTGACAAGTGTGTGAGCTCAGAAAAAATAGTTAAATGTAGTGTACCTCAGGGCACAGTTTTAGGACCGTTGCTATTCATTATCTATATGCATAATTTGTTCAAGATAGCTGGAGTAATATATTATTTCGGAATCTGAGAATAATGCCTCTACCCTCTATTTACATTTTTCATTCTCTCTTGGATATTCATAAAAACCCAACAACTTATTCTATTAATTCTGATATTCATTATTATAATACAAGAAATTGCAGTAAAATAGTTAATCCGAGATATAGACTAACCACTTCTGCACGAAATTCACTAGACATAAAATTGTATAATAAATTGCCTCCAGAATTGAAGAATATGAACATGATCAAATTTAAATATACAATCAAAAAGACAATCCTCGAAAGTTGTTTCTATTCCATAAACGAGTTTATGGAATCAAATATATTGGATACTTAACCGCTATTCACAGTGCTATATTCATGGGTGTTTTATTTATTTTTAGTATTGTAAATTTGTCATATGAATCTGTCTACTGCATGTAGTTATTAGTTATGTTGTATAAATTCAAATCATTCCATTTCATCATGGAAGATAATTTTATCCACCCTGCTCGACTTACTACAAATGAATTATATAATATATATATATATATATATATATATATATATATCACGTAGTCAATAAAAATCTATCTATCTATCTATATAGTTTTGCGGACGACACTGTTTTATTATATACTGCAGAAACATGGAGTGATCTAAAGCTGAAAATTGAACTTGACATGACAACCATAATGGAATGGTTCAACTTCAACCTGCTAACTATTAATTTCGAAAAAACCATGTTCCTTCCTATCTGTAGCTACAAAAATAGTCTTTCGAATTACCGTGAATTATAAATTCCAAACAATGATGCCAGCAAGTCCATTAAAATAAAATTCACGAATAGTATTAAATACCTCGGAGAAACTCTTGACTGTCACATGAGGTGGAATTATCATGTAGAAAATGTAGCTAAAACTCTCAGATCACTTTTAGGACGTTTCAAGTATTTAACAAAAATTTTAGATCTAACACATCTTAAAATGTTGTACTATGCTCTCATCGAGTCTAGATTGTCTTACGGTATACTTACTTGGGGAGGAACTACAGATATATACCTCGAAAAACTACAAGTACTTCAGAAATACTTTTCGAAAATAATACTCCGAAAAGAAAGAACTTGCCCAACTTAACAAATATACCGGGATATATATGTGTTAGACCTCCTTCAAACATTTTTTCTGAAAACACTAATATACACATTTAAAAATAAAAAAAACTTCGAAATCGTCTCCCATTTGCATTCGACAAGAGCTAAAGAAAAAAATAAATTTCAAGTTCCCAATATTCAAAATACTATTGGACAAAAATCTTTCATGTACTTGGGCCCCCAATTCTACAATTTCATCCAAGAAACAATTGCAAAAACAAATTCATTATACCGATTCAAAAAAGCAGTCAAATTCTTTTTGTTCTCGAATGATAGAAATTTAATATCTTACTTTTTCTGAGCCTTGAGCTTTCAGAGTAAAATCTTTTCCACTATTATTGTTCTCTATCATCATCTTCCTTATAGTTCATAGTTCATATCATAAGTTAATTTTTATTGACCTTTCTGTATAATTATACCACATTTCAATTCAAATTCATACATTATTCTATATAGTATTTATAGCGATTAAGAATTAGATTATTTTATACGGTAGCGTCTGCTACCACTGTAACCACGGACAGCCATTAGGCTTTGTGGTTTTTCAGTTTATTTGCAGACAGCTGAATAATTGTATCTGTAGTACTATTGTAAATTTGTGGATTTTGTACAATTCTGTAGTTTCTGTGAATAAACATTATTATTATTATTATTATTCCATCACTAAGAGAAATTCTGCAAATTTTATTATGTTAGTATGCTGTTTGTACATCCTTTCATGACTATAGTGTCGGCTGCATCAATACACTACTTACTTACTATTCTTTACAGACTATTATATAGATAAACACTTGTACAAGGGGGTTTCCGTAGGCGACTAATCCAATGTCTAATATACCGAAAACAGACATCAATTCGTGAAAAACTCAAAAATTGCTAGCCCTGAGCGAAAACCAGTTGATGATCATTACACAGCTTCTGAAAGAACACCTCTATAAAATGGTACTGAACTTGCACCGCACAGGAAGTTGTAATGTAGTTAGGTTAGGTTTGAACGTGAGTGGGCCCGTTGGGGCCAATGGCATATTGTGGCTCACCATATAGTTATATTTTTCCCAGTATATCCAATCTCTTAACGGAATTGAGGAATGCATTGGGAGAACAATTTACCAGGTTTTCTTGCCTTAATGTCTTATTCCCAAATATTGAAAATATGGTTCTGGCCGCTGCAGGGCATATACACAGAATGTGCTTAGCCGTTTCATCATCCTTCATGCATAGCCGGCACTCTGCATCTTGTGCAAGTCCGATTTTATGCATGTGGTGTTTGAGTTTGCAATGGCCAGTAAGCAAACCTACTATAACTCTGAGATATGCTCTGCTGAGTTCTAGCAGTTTGTCAGGGTCCTGATTTTTCCTTGTACGCAATAAATGCTTAATGTAGTTAACTCTAGTTTTGTTACCTATGGGCTAGTCACTAAAGAACGGTGTGAGTTCTTTGCCCGTTCCTGATTTTTTATGCGCTGCGTGCCACATTCGAATTTCTAGAATTTGAATGGCTAGACGTCAGAATTTTTAAGTTCATTCAAAGATTAATGAAAAATACAGAATACCTAATCGATATAAGATAGTTCAGATGGTGAGAATTTTTTATGTAAACAGGTCAACAACAAAACCATTAATTTATAAACAAATATACAATGGACGAGAATACAATTACTAATGAAAAATCACTTTAATGTGAAGGAACAAAAAAACAGTTGTAATAGTCCAGGAGCCAGGTAAAAATTTGGTCAATTATTTCCTCTCATGCGATAATTACTGGAATGCATCATACAGTTTTAATATAAAGCTTTGTAAACGTCAGCTACGGTTCCATGGGGGGACGATGGGCGGAAGCCTGCCACACACGGAGACAAATAATTCAATCATTTCCTCCTACCTCAAAACATGTTAAATTGTCGCTAACCCAAAATCTCGAAGAAAGAAAACAATCTTCGTTATATTTGTTCTATTTAAACAAAATGACACATCTCCAAAAATTACCAAATAGAAGCATGAGGATCATTTAAATCTGTAATCGCTATACTTCCATCTCAGTTATGTTGGAAACATTACAAAAGCTTTTAATTTCAAAACGACTTTACTTCTTAACTATGATATTCGTTTATAAAATAGTAGATACATAATGAAGCACCTCAATATTTTCTTAAATATAATGATTTTCACTACGAAATTAACCACTGGTAAACACATAATTTGAACAACATTCATGTACCAAGAGTAAAATCATGGAATTCAAAAAATTCCTTGTTTTTCAAAGGTGTGATCTAGTTTGATAATCTACCACAAAATATTAAATCAAGTGAAATTCTGCGGATGCATATTAGAGAATTAAATCAAGTTACTCTCCAATAACATGTTTTTGTCTACATCATTTAGGATTGAAATGATGTAATGGTAATTATTTCATTGATTGTTATCAATTCATATTAATTGATATATATATATTGTCAATATTGCTGTATATTATAGAAACCTGTTTAAATAAATATTTCTTCCTTTCTTCATATAAGTGTAACAATAATGATTATTGAATATGCATTTCTCTGGTTATCAGTACTGTATATAACCGGATTTCAAATATTTTTCTCCAGAAACTCTTGGGTTCAGGAGTTACATCAAACAAAACTGCTTTTGCTTGTTTGGACTCAATGATATAACGGCAGTCATACGCTGAAATTACTGTGGTATATTTATAGTCTAATTCACTCTAAAATAACGAAATACAATGATTCAATAACACAACTCAATACTCTAATTTATATAACAATCACGGAACTATTTATATTCGACTTTCACTTCACTGAATGACTGTCCAACTCTGCTGCGTGGTTCTTTTTATATTCACTGTTCACTTCTCCGAATGCTCTTGAATTTTCCGGGCAAGCCATCGAATCGTCCAGATTCTTCTCGGTGCATAGCGCCTCGAAAGTCACTCGCGGTCACGCACGGTCTACGTGAGCGTTCAGGCCCGGCATCGCCCGCAGCTTCGCCACATTACAATTGAAATCATGGGTTATTAGTGACCCTAGATTTTCACTGTGATTGATTACCTTTGTAGTTATGAAGTTTCACAAGTGAATTGAAAAATTCACAAATTCATTATGAAATTACAGTGAACACTTCGGCTTGAGCAGATTCCAGAATACTTGTTGAATTATTATTTGTTTTTCTACGTTGTAAAATTACCTGAAACTTGTGAAATGACATTGTAAAATTCGAATTCAACCAGATCTCCAGATAATTCAATTATGAACCGTAACAGAAATTTGAGATGACTTGTCACCCCTCAAAACAACGTCAGTTTGAAATACAACAGTGATCGTATTGAATACGCGACAAAATTTCCAAATAGACACCTCCAAACTCACGAAGAATTTTGGGTGCAATGCAAAGAATACCTGATTACGGGTCACGCCGAACTTGCAGTGAATCGTGCTGTTGCTGTTAATGGAGCAGTTTTTCGAAGAAGATCCATTAACAAGCACCCTTGTGATTAGTCGGAGACTTGGTTATAGTCAAATATTTGCTTTAATATGATAAAAAAAAATTTGTACTGTGTTATGTATGTTATTTGCAAAAATATTTTATTTATTTTTGCCATTTTGTAATGTGAGCTTACACGGTTCCACGTGGGCAGTTTCTATCCAGTTTCTGTCCCTACAAATTAATCAGGTAATTTTTTGTTCCATTTTTGTAATTTCTTTTCGTGGGAGAGCACACTGACAGATTTTGTGAAAGTGGTGGTAAATAACCCTGTATATGATATGAACTCAATTTAATTGCACTTTTTCACACACTGATCACAATAATCACTCAAACACGTTTTGTCTTGTTTGCAGTTAAGAGTACAGCAAATGAGCGAATAGGTGACGGGACGGTTACACTCTGACCTGGATATGCGCACTGAAAGTGGAATTTCTTGAGCGTCAGATGATTTAATTGGTCAGAAATTCTCAATGCAACTGTGAAGAGTTCACAAAATTTCTGTGTTGCATTGTGATTTCCAACGGAAGCATAATTGATTCACATATCAGATACACTCAGAATCTGAAATGGAAAGAGTTTAACCTCGTATCATGATACAGGGATTAAAACATTTGTTTGTTGTATGTGATTCACCCCGTATGATGGTGAAAAGGGCTGGGCAAGGGTTGTCAAAGAAGATATATATTTTTTTTAAGTTACGTATTGTCATTCCACGAATATTTTTCCAAATAAACCTTTTTAAAAAGAAACACCCTGACAAATACTGGGAATTATCATCTCTGAAGATATTTCCTACAATTCAGAAGTGGTCCCGATTGACTAGAAAGGTTTTATTTTATTGAGAGTCTGTTCGGTGGATTTCCGATCTGTTTTGGCTATTCTTCTGGTTCCTGGAGTTGGTTATTAACAAAATGGCAGAAGGAGGTAGTCCAAGTAGCACGGCGCGAGTGCGGTATAGTCCGTGATACGATTTCATCTTACTCGTCTCAAGCATTTCTCGTACCGAAGGCATCGGGTGAAAAGAGACTTGTTGTAGATTTTCGTAGACTAAACGCTCGAACCGAGAGAAAGACATTTCCGATTCCTCATATTGACGATTGTTTTGAGTTGTTGACCGGTTGCAAGTTGCTCATGTTCCGATATTACTGAACAGTACTGGCCACAGTAGGTAATTTCGGAACGCCTAACAGTAACAGTAAATGAAACTGCCATCTAATTTCGGAACGATTCGGAAAGTCAGACTGTCAAATGTAAGGCGGAAACATATAGTTCAAAATTATATCAATACTATTATGTGATACTGATTGATGGTTGCAATTAATCGAGTAATAATAGAGGAAATATTAGGTGATAAAGATTCTGAATCATCAGAAAATACGTATAGCTCAAGTACCTCAAACTCTATCGGAGCTATGAATATAAGATGGGTTTCTTTGTTATAATGACCTGTGGATTTATTTCCTTGGTCTGATGTTTTGAATCCATAGTCAAGTTGTCTTTTGAGGGCCTGAATATATCGCCTGGCATGATTCTGATCTGAAATATTCATTTTCATACATCTACATGGACAAGAGAGGCGAGAGAGAACAAATTTCGTAAATTATCGGCGGTTTCGGCATCAATCTCTACTAGCAAGTCTTCTAATACCACTTGATACATTTGTTCTGCTGTCTTTTCAGATGAGCTGATTGTAATGATATTGTTTTTAATAAATTGAATTAATGATAAATAACATATCCTAATCTAACTCATTATCAATTCGGGGAGGGGATACTGGGACTACACGACCATTTCTGTAACAGTAGCAACCAGTAAATTTCTAGCCTCTAACAAGGTTCCATGAAAAGTGGCTCGAAATTTGTACCAGTCAATTTCAGTAAAATCGGAACGACCAAAATTACTGGGCAGTACTGTTCAGGAATATCGGAACATGACCATTTTGTGTATTAGACTTGATGTCAGGTTACTTGCAAATACCACTTGACGAAGAATCCAAATCAAAAAGTGCTTTTATTTATCAGGACGGTACTGCAGAATTCGAAAGAATGTGCTTCGGTTTGGTGAACGCACTTTTCGAATTTTCGAAGCTCATGTGTTTAGCTCTAGGACCTTTGAGAAACACTGTTGCGGTGTCGTATCTTGATGATATTCTAATCGGTGCGGTAAATTGGACAGAAATGTTAGACAAGCTCCGGCAAGTGTTTTTCGCGATTTTGAAAGCAAAATTGACATTTAAACTTACTAAATGCGAATTTGGGAGAAAGTCTGTGAAATTTCTTGGTTTTCAACTAACGGCAGATGGTATGTTACCAGGAGGAGGAAAGTTGAGAGGTGTTAGCGAATTTTTGGCATCAAAGAACAAACATGAAGTAAGACGTTTTTTAGGTCTGACTGGATTTTTCCGTAGATTCATCAGAAATTATGCAGTGATAACGAGGCCACTATCAGATTTGACAAAAGGAAATGTGAGTTTTTGCTGGCAACAACAGCATCAGTCAGCTTTCGATGAACTGAAGGATCTGTTACAAAGAGCACCAGTCTTACAATTGTACAATCCTAAAGCGAATACTGAACTCCATTGTGATGCATCAAGTTTGGGAGTCGCAGGTATGTTACTACGGGATGGCAAGGATAGTAAAATACATCTTGTATACTGCGTGTCCAAGAAAACGAGTGATGCTGAGAAAATGTACCATTCTTCAAAAATGGAGTTATTGGCCATAGTTTGGTGTGTTGAAAGGCTGAGACCAATGCTGTTGGGCATAAGATTCACTGTTGTTAGCGATTGTCAAGCTTTAGTGTATCTAAATGCAAAGAAAACTCTTCTACCACAAATTGCTAGATGGTATACCACCCTAGCTGAATATGATTTTGAAATCAGGCATAGAGTTGGTGATAAAATGTCTCATGTGGATAGCTTGAGTCGAGCGCCTGAAGAAGATTCATCAAAGGAAGGAATGATTAAAAAAATTTATGAAAAAAGAATAAATATGTTTTTGATTGTATCTGAGGAAGATAAGATTTTGATGATCCAGAAGAATGATGAAAAACTAAGGAAAATTGTCAAAATTCTACAAAAAGAGCACAGAAGTAAAGAAGAAGAAAATATGATTGATAAATATTCGATAGAAAACGGAAGACTGTACAAGGAAGTAAAGGTGAATGGTGAGGACAAATGGCTGTATGTAATCACAGATTCAATGAGAAAGTCGATAGTTGTGAAATACCATGACCTAATGGGACATTGGTCGTTGGATCGTACAGTTTATGCAATTTTGAGGGAGTTTTGGTTCAAAGGAATGCGAAGGTAGGTGAAGAGACATATTCAGGGATGTATTGAATGTTTATTTGCGAAAGTTCCTGGTGGGAAGAAAGCTGGAATGCTTCATCCATTAAAAATTCCTGAGAGACCAATGATTAAAATTCACATTGATCATCTTGGAACTTTTCCTAAGAGTACAAGAGGAAAAATGTACATACTTGTGATTGTTTGTGCTTTCTCACGGTTCGTCAAACTTTTTCCTTTGAGAAGTACAAAAACAGATGAAACACATAAACAAATTGAGTTGTTCATCAATCAGTATGGAGTACTAGTAAGTGACAGAGGGAGCAGTTTTACCAGTACTGAATTTGAAAATTTCTGCAAGAAATTTGACATTGATCGGAAACTTATTGCTGCGCATTATCCACAGGCGAATGGAATGGCTGAGAATAGAATGAAGTCCATTGTTCCATGTATTATAACTTCGATGAATTTTGAAAACGAAAAATGGGACAAAAACCTGAGTTCAGTTGAGAGAAAATTGAACTGTGCGGTTAATAAAACTACAGGAGTTACACCTTTTGAGGCTCTGTACAGATTCCAACCAAATTTTGAAGACGCAGGAATAGTGAACAATACTGAAATGACAGTAGAGCAACAAAGACATAGAGAAATAAGGAATGAGGTGAAGAAAGAAATGTCGAAAGGAATCAAAAGAAATACAAAGTATATCATGATAAAAGGCGATATGATGGGGTTAAATACGACGTAGGTGATATTGTAGCTGTACGTAAGCCACATAAAGCTGATGGAAAACCTACAAAAACACAAACAAAGTATCGTGGTCCCTTTGTTGTGATTGGAGCACTTTCCGGAAATACATACAGATTGGAAAGACTAAACAAAGAAGATGGAGGTCAAAATTTAACTACGGTAGTTCATATTTCTCAAATGAAAATATACAGAAATGCAGAGGAAAATGATTCGTAGGACGAATTTTCATCAGAAAATGAAGAAACGGAATTTGAGATTATTGAGGTATCGTCAGATAAAGAAAAAGAAGAGGATAGAAGCGAAGATGACGACAGTAGCGAAGAAGATGACGATAGTAAAGAAGACTGGAAACCTGATTCGGATAACGAGATGGATGATCATGAAGATGAGCGTGTTACTATTAGTCGCAACAGGCCGAAACGAATAATCAAAAATCCAAAAAGATTCGACAAATATGTTTGAGGACAAACATAACGATCAGGATGGACGATTGTTGTATGTGATTCACCCCGTATGATGGTGAAAAGGGCTGGGCAAGGGTTGTCAAAGAAGACATATATTTTTTTAAGTTACGTATTGTCATTCCACGAATATTTTTCCAAATAACCCTTTTTAAAAAGAAACATCCTGACAAATACAGGGAATTATCATCTCTGAAGATATTTCCTACATGTTTTTTTTAGTATCACTACATAGAAAGTTTTACTGTTTATACTGTCGAAATTAATGTAAATTTCAATATCGAAATGAGTTATTGCAAAAGGAACAAGAAACAATATATGTGGAACATCCGACACGAAACTATATACCAAATATTAATCGGAATAGATTTCTAACCTATATCAGTCATTACATTTCCGAATATGAAAGAGTGTCGTTATAGTAAATAAAGAGTTTTCGCAAGTATCTTTTGTAATTCCCTACAAAAACACGTGAAAATTTATTTTCATCACTGCTATATTATCAGAATGTGACATTCTTGTCAATGTTATATTACAATGTAATATTATTATCAGTGTAATATTACAGTGTGATATTCTTATCAATGTAATACGAGGGCTGACAATAAAGTAAGGTCTCCAACGCTGCAACTTCGCCGGATCACGCGCTAGGCGAAATCTGGCAACACCGCCGTGTTCCTTGGTTCCCCCACTACCACTTTGCTGCTGGGTGAGGCTTCCCCGACCGCTCAGTCTTGGCTGAGCAGCCGTCAACGATGGAGGTACCACTCGCGTCAGCGTCCAAGTGCGAATTGCGTTCTGTAATACGTTTTTTGAGTGCGAAAAAGGTGACACCTATTGAAATCCATCGTCAACTAGTTGAAGTTTACGGGGAAAAGTGTATGGACATAAAAAACGTGCGTAAGTGGAGCCGCGAGTTCAATTCCGGGCGCACTAATGTTCACGACGAGGAGAGAAGTGGCCGACCGTCGGTCTCGGATGCGATTGTTCAAGCAGTGGAGGCAGAAATGCTCAAAAACCGCCGTGCGACAATTAGGGACTTGGAAGAGAAGCTTGGAGGAGTGTGTAGCAGCGAAACAATCCGTCATATCCTTGTGAACAAGTTGCAGTACCACAAAGTTTCTGCCCGATGGGTGCCGAAACAGCTGACCGAAGACCACATGAAGCGGCGCGTGGAATGTGCGACCAAAGTTGTGGCCCGTTTTGAAGAGGAAGGCGATGCTTTTTTGGAAGGGTTTGTTACGGGGGATGAAACGTGGGCTCATCACTACACACCCGAAACAAAGGAGTCGTCCAAACAATGGCGCCATAGCGATTCTCCGAAACCCAAAAAGTTTAAGGCGACACTGTCAGCCGGCAAGGTGATGGCTACGGTGTTTTGGGATCGCCACGGGGTATTGTTGGTGGATTTCATGCCAAGGGGAACCACTATCAATGCAGCAAGGTACTGTGAGACCCTGGAAAAGCTTCGTCGTGCCATAAAAAACAAACGCCCGGGATTGCTGAGCAAAAGAGTGAAATTTCACCACGACAACGCGCGCCCGCACACAGCCAACGTTACCCTTGACCTGCTCAAGACATTTGGCTGGGAAATCATCGATCACCCTCCCTATAGTCCCGACGTGGCCCCCAGTGACTACCACATGTTCCCCGCCCTGAAAAAACATCTCGGAGGGAAGAAGTTTGATAGTGACGCGGAGGTTCAGAAAGAGGTCAACACCTGGCTGTTCGAGGCGGACGGAGAGTGGTATTCTGCCGGCATAGACAAGTTCATCGTGCGGATGCGCAAGGTGTTGGAAAAAAATGGAGTTTATGTAGAAAAGTAGCCAAGACCTTGGCCTTTCCAACGGTGTATCGCTTTTTGTAAATAAATGTCATTTTCTATGAAAAAAAAAATTGGAGACCTTACTTTATTGTCAGCCCTCGTATCACAATCTGGTATCCTTATCAGGATGCAAGTTCACAATTCAGTGGTAAATTATCAATAAATTTAATTTTACTCCTCAGGTCTTGTAATTTCAGAGGAGAGTGGGTACATTATTTACAAACTTTACTGTCAATATCTTTGCAAATTCACATTGTTAATTGTTAAATTTTTTTTTTTTTTAACAATTAAATTGACATTAAATTTGATTTTACTCCTCAGGTCTTCAGAGGAGAGTGGGTACATTATTTGTATTTTCACAATGTGAATTCACAAAGTGGACTTTATAACACAAAAATTTGGCAAACTTACAAAAAGTTTTGAAAAAACATTTTATGTAGTAATTTGAAAACAAAATAATGTTCCATTACTGACATATCTTGTGAATTCTACAGGTTATATGGAATTTTACAATATTTCTGAGAAAACAGTTTTTTCACAACGTGCTCGTAAAAAGCACATGTTATTGTTGGCAATTTTTTCACAGTTATGGGACTGTAAACTTTACTGTCAATATCTTTGCAAATACACATTGTAAATTGTTAAAAAAATTGTTTTTTTTTTAACAATTAAATTGACAATGAATTTGATTTTACTCCTCAGGTCTTGTAATTTCAGAGGAGAGTGGGTACATTATTTGTATTTTCACAATGTGAATTCACAAAGTGGACTTTATAACACAAAAATTTGGCTAAACTTACAAAACGTTTTGAAAAAACATTTTGTGTAGTAATTTAAAAACAAAATAATGTTTCATTACTGACATATCTTGTGAATTCTACAGGTTATATGGAATTTTACAATATTTCTGAGAAAATAGTTTTTTTTCACAACGTGCCCGTAAAAAGCACCTGTTATTGTTGGCAGTTTTTTCACAGTTATGGGACTGTAAACTTTACTGTCAATATCTTCGCAAATTCACATTGTGATCCAAATATTTTTTTCAGTGTTCCCCTAACATCCTGTATGTAACAATTTCAGAGAGCCAGTCGACCAATACAAATTTCAAATTCCTCAAGACGTTATTACTCTCCGAAATCCTGACAAACAAACTGCGCTGTCCTAATATACTTCATCACGGGAATTCTTGGACCCGTAACATATATTCCTGCTGTGGAAGTGTTATCCAAGAATCTGATTAATCCATTTGTATGTAGAAGCTGCGACATAAAAAGGGGACCAAGGCTGTAAATACGGAGTCCTAACTCCGAATCCAGTCAGCTAATGTTCAAACTGTCCGAGTCAATTATAAGAAAATGTACAGTGTCAGTTCTGAATCCATACAGGTCGATCGAATCGAAATCATACGAAAACACAAAAAGGCCACAAGATTTTTTTTATTCATCGTTTCGATTTTACAGTAAAAATGTCGACTTTCAAGGAAATATTCAAAATCTCGAAAAACAAGTCGAGAATTTGGAAAAAAATAAAATTTTGAGACAAAAGTCGATATTTCGAAAATCAATTAATTGAAAGCATGAAATTCTTGGGGATGATATTCGACCAAAGACTCAATTGGAAACTTCACATTCAGTATTTGAAAAAATCCTGTCAGAACGGACTGAACCTGATGAAAACAATCGCCTCAAGAAAATGGGGGGTGTCTCCGCCACTCTCATGTTAATATATAAATCTTTAATACGATCAAAATTGGATTACGGTTCTATAGTTTATAATCCTGCGAAGAAATCAGTTCTGAAAGATCTCGACGTAATTAGCAACAACGCTATTAGAATTGCACTTGGAGTATTCTGCACAAGTCCAACTATCAGCATCCGTTGTGAATCAGGTGAACCATCATTATCATCCAGGAGACAGCTGCTTACTCTAACATATTCTTCCTCTTTATTATCGTCCCCAAAAAAACCTGTCCATCATAATGTTATCGCTAATAGATTCCGATCTCTCTATGAAAAGAAAAAGAGAACTGACATCCCCTTTTATGAGAGACTTAACCGGTATTTATATAGTATATACCTCCAAAAACCATGAACATTTCTCTCCTCAAATATTCAACCCTTCCACCTTGGAGTACTTCCAAAATCACAATTGACCAAAACCTCTCACAATTTGATAAAACCCAGATGCAGAATTTCATCGCCACTTGGAAAACTATGCAGAATTCAACTTACTCTACACAGACGCATCCAAATCTATTGACGGAGTTGGATCTGTCTTCACTATTGCAGGATTTGATGCTTCGTTTAAACTACCACCAGAAAGTACGGTATTCACTGGAGAAGCATACGCGATATGGAAAGCCTTGAAGTTCATAAACAAGAAAAATTGAAAAATGCCTCATTATAACAGATTCCTCAAGTACTCTTCTGGCAATAAATCAATAGAACACCCATAATACCATTACCAATTCCATCAAACGAGAGGTCTTTTCACTAAACCAAAACCACGCAGTGGTCAGATTCATGTGGGTTCCATCTCATTTAGGCATCCTAAGAAATGAAAGAGTAGATCAGTTGGCAAAAGCAGCCATCTCGGATCAGTAACTGAACCTAAAATATGCCATACTGATCTGAAATCGTTCTACAAACAATCGATATTCAACAACTGGCAACATCAATGGAATAGTTCCACTTCAAAGCTAGCAGAAGTGAAAACATCGGTACATCCATGGAAACATTTTCCGAGAAGTAGAAGACATCAAGTCATCCTGACACGATTGCGACTGGGACATACCCGCCTAACTCATGGATACCTCATAACAGGTGGTGATAAACCAAGATGTGAAGTGTGTGCTACAGACCTAAGTGTTAAACATATTTTAACTGAGTGTGTTCTATATTACAACGATAGACTTTCTCATTACATCCCACACACATACTTAGTGAGAATTCTGATACTGAACAATTATTGGCTTTCCTCAACGATGTACACCTTCTTCAGCATATATAAATCAATTTGTACATATCTGATTGAACTAACTGTATTGTGCCGTTGCTAATAACCTGAGCGGTTGATGCGACTATCATTAAATTAAAAAAAATCAATAATTCAGACTGGATCCAAAACAAATTTTTAACGCTTAAAATAAGAAAAAAGTAACAGGCAATGACCAGGTGGAGAATGTTGTTGAGGTTCTAACTTTAAGAAAAAACAATTAAACACTCAAAATGGTGAAATAAGGTTGAAGTTTATGGGTTGTATAGTATATTATGATACAAGTTTTATTAAGACACCATTTTGTCACACGCTTTGTTTGGAGTACGATGAATGAAGCGAGGAGTGCTTCAATTAGTCCAAGAATCGAGGAAGCGACCCAATGTTAAATGTGCAAAAATTAATATCCGAAATATAAAAATATCAGCGTATAGGAAATGATGAGTTTCTATCTCGTGCAACTCGATCCTGATTACCGAACATAACCTAAAAAATTGGCAAAGTTGCGGTTTTTTGTTGATAATTAAGAAACAACAGCTCTGATCAAAGAAAGGTAGGTATTGAAAAGATATATCAATCTATAATTTTTTGATATCTTCACTGAGGAAAATCGTGCTATTAAAGTTTTTGCTGAGATATTTCTTGCTATCATAATAAGAAATACTATTACTATGACAAAGTGTCGAATAGTACCAGCACATTGAAATCCTACGGCAGCGAAAACGATTTTGCTGGAGGTGATTTTTCTGCCACAGAAAAGTATACTGCTGTCGCTCTTAGGCAGTCGGTCTGGGACAGAAAGTTTTTTATCAGAACATTTTAATCTTATAACTGAATAATCACTAGCGAGTTACATGCCTGTGGCTGTAAGGTTTCTGCTTACTATAAGTGGAAAATCGCATAGATTTTCATCCACTTACTGTAATACAGTTGTCAACCAGCCACTAAAATATTACTGGATGAACCCACTCACCATTATTCTATGCCTTGCTATGATTATTCGATGTTTTGCTGATATTTCAACGGAAATTACCCCTTCCAGGAACACAACAAATATTTTTAGGTCGTTTAGTGCGAATGAAAACGAAGAAACAGAATCATTCTCTGGCTGGTGGTCGTTTGGACAAGACAAAGATTAGGTTATTGTTCTTGGCTTCGTGTTTGTGCACGTGTATGCTTTTGTTTCCGGCTAATTCATATTTCATAGTCTATGAGTACTGATTGGAAATAACGCCGCTGTATGGTAATCAAGTTTAGTTTTGTGTGTAAGGCCTCTTTATGCAGGTGTGGTTGTGTAGTTTGCGGTCTCATGGCAAAACATTGAGCGTTTCCGTGTGGTGCCTTGTACCTTTTTATGCAAGTTGCAACGGTTCGAGAAGCTTTAGTGCAGTATGCTATCAGATCAGAGAAACAAGTATTTTGTTTTATTTATTAAAATTTCGCAAGAAGCATTTCGTGCCGTTCGACTGCAAACCATACAACCACAAGTGCATAAATGAGGTCTCAGAGAGTAGGTACCTTTCCACCTAATGGCTAACAAGATAATTTTCCAAGAATGGGAGCTAGCGGAATTAGAATGTTTGCTCTTTATGAATTCTATACAAGTGGTTGAAATTGATGAACCTATTTTTGGGACATCCTGGAGCAAAAAATATTGCAACCATTGCTGGCAGGTAGCAAACTTGCAAATCTACAATTGAAACTATTACTTATAGTCTAGGTAGATGCACTCGTTAGCAGTAGCTGGAACAGTACCCCATTAGTTCTAGGTGGATGCATTCACTAGCGGTAGCAAAGTCAGATACCTACGACTGAGACAACCTTGTAGTCATAAGTAGGTGCAATCGCTAGCGGTACCAAAGTCAGATACCTACGACTGCAACAATGCATCATAGTCATAACTAGGTGCACTCACTTGCGGTAGCAAAGTTCGAGAAAATAAGTTATTCGACAAAATCTAGTAATCCCAAGCGAGTTGTAATCAGCAAAGTCGACTTTATAACCACAGGTGAGAACTCGCTTGTCCCCTATGCTATTAGAGTTTCTTGCTGGGGTTATTCGATTTCTAGCTGGGGTTAGTAAAATTTTTCCTCAGTGTTTGATACTTATCGAGTTATATCGGAAAAACCGTAAAAAATCGGGTTTTCTATAACTCGTTTATTGTAAGGTATTGAAAATTGTTAATTACAGTTTTGTGTAGCGTATGGCAAGCCAAAAAAGTCTTTTTCAAAAAAATTTATGAATATTGATTATTTTTCAAAATATATGAAATTTTTTCAAAAAAGACGCTCTCTCAATATGGCTACTCTTGCTCGGGGAATGATGCTACAGCAACGATTCAGGGTTTATTTTTCTCTATAAGAGTTGTTCTTTCATATTATCGAATAAGTATATTGATTTTATTTACATGTTTTATCTAAATAAATTTCTTAATTTTGTTTCTATAGAAATGACTTTTATGAAAATATATCTCTAGCATGACTTCACGCATTAAAAAATAATTATTCCTACGATCACTAGGAGCCGAGATAATTTTTTTATTTTAAAAAAAATCTGGAAGGCGCAATAATCATCGTACAGCAGTTACCTTCATGGATATTGAGGTTGAATACCTATATTTTCGATAATAAAAATAAATAAATATGTCTAGTTCATTTGCAGTATTATTAATTGATGAACAATGTGAGGTGTGCAGGCGCGGAGCGATGCAATTTTAGCGGATGGCGGATGCACTAGTGTACATTGCGAAAGAAAACGTACCTGAACAACAAGCCGAGATATTCAATATTTTTCAAGCACAAGCCACTTTGAACGCACGTGATAAGTTTTCAGTGCTATCCTCACTCTGCCACCCGCTACAGCAATCACGATCCGCGCCTGCACGCCTCACTTTATTAATCAATTAATAATACTGCAAATGAAATAGACTGCTGTACGATGATAATTGCGTCTTCCAGATTCTTTTGAAATAAAAAAAATTATCTTGGCTCCTAGTGATCGTAGGAATAATTTTTTTTTGTTTTTTGAATACTTGAAATCATGCTAGGAATTCATTTTCATAAAGGTCATTTATATAAAAGCAAAATTAAGCAATGTATTTAGAAAAAACATGTAAAAAAATGTGCAATTTTTTTAAAGTAATTTTTTGGCCGTAAAATTTGAAAAAATCAATATACTTATTCGATAATATGAAAGAACAACTCTTACAGAAAAAAATAAGCCATGAATCGTTACTGCAGCATCATTCCCCGAGCAAGAGTAGCCATATTAAGAGAGTATCTTTTTTGAGAAAACTTATATATTTTGAAAAATAATCAATATTCATCAATTTTTCAAATAAAGACTTCTTTGGCTTGTCATAGGCTACACATAACGGTAAGTAACAAGTTTGAATACCTTACAGTTAACGAGTTATAGAGAACGCGGTTTTTCCGATATAACTCGAAAAGTATCAATGATATTGGAAAATTATAAGTCATTCAATTGATAGATCTTTTTAATACCTACAATTTCCTAATTTGATTTTTTTAGATCGGAGCTGTAGTTTTTTATTTATCAACAAAAAACCGCTTTTCGCAACTTTGCCAATTTTTTAGGTTATGTTCTGTAATCACGATCGAGTCGCATGAAGTAGAAACTCATTTCACAATTTCGAAGTATCCGATGCCTCACCACACTCCCTCTGCAGTCAAAATAACTTTTCAAACAATCAGACCACTAAGCATAATTTTGTAAACCCAGTCCAAACCACAGCAGCCTTTCAGTGGCGATTTATTTTTGTAGCTGTAAAAAATTGTTTGCTTGCTGAAATGTATTATATCAGTGTACATAAACATGATTTTGAGGTTTTTAATTTTTTTTCATTTCATTAAAGAAAAAATTATATGGGTTCATTTGTACCCATCAGCACTCGAAAGAAAATTAATTCAAAAAATTATAAAACTTCAAACGTTTATTTTTATTTAAAAATATGAAACAAACTCTCAAATCCAAGAGTTATAACAATAAAAAAAATGGGTAATATTATTTTTGATGAAAATTCATGAAACAATTTTTAACTTTTTGAAGACATAGATGAATTTTACATTTTGTGCATTTCCATCTTGATTTCCCACACCACAATTTTGATTCTTGCACCTGAGCGGAAGAACTTGGCCGGAATGTTCAGGAAAGTGACCAACATTATCATAACGGACTTCATCTAGTGGCCTAACTTCAACATTTTGACGTTTGACTGTTAAAGGACTGGATTCATTTGCCGATGAAGGTCGCCCTCTTTTTCTGTGATGATCTTGTTCAATTAAACCCTACTCTAGTGTTTTTGGGTACAGATGTAGACAAGAAACAATGTACTCCAGTGTTTATGGGTACAAAAGTACCCATCAATTTTTATGACCACGTTGTCAGTCACATAAATAAACTATGAACAAAATGTATCTCCCATCCGTAAAATACAACATTTTTCTTTATATTCTAACAATAAAATATAAATGATTACTGTTAAAACAAACAGTAATGAAAGATTACAAATAACCTTACTTACTTAGACAGTCACTCACCTGAATACACTGACACTTTAACGGTTTGAACGTCAAAACGATTACACTTTTGTTGCCATCTATGTACAGGAAGTAAAATTAGATGTACAATGATTACAGTTTCCGTTAATACGACTACATAAATTGAATGTTTGAAGCTTTCATAGATTCCTAATTTCAACGGGTACAATTGTACTCATGGCCACTGAAAGGGTTGAGAATGTTCCGATATGAATCATTATCTATATGTACCTTCTCAACACTCTGTAAGTGATTGAACAATCGTGACATTAGATAGTGACAAAACACGATAGAAAATTATAAACAATAAGAAAAAAGTCACAGTTTTTCAATTGGAAATTGCTTCAGTTTCGT
Organism: Chrysolina oricalcia; assembly: GCA_944452925.2. NCBI lineage: Eukaryota > Metazoa > Arthropoda > Insecta > Coleoptera > Chrysomelidae > Chrysolina > Chrysolina oricalcia. The sequence goes on from OX101819.2 coordinate 18,170,128, forward strand.
TATTATATTAAAGCGAAAATAAAGTTGTTCAGTTCGTTGATTCCAGCCTTTTATTCACTGGTCAATATAATATTTATAAACGCCCGAGAAACCAGTTATATAACAATTCAAGTTTATTATAACTGCACCATTCAGGCAACAAATAACAACACAACATTCAAAAGTTATTCTTCTTCTTTGTTTAATATCTGAAAATCCCCTCCCTCTTATCTGACGTTCATCTGACATCTGACATTGTTAAACGTTAACTCTTAGCGAAAAATGTTCAAAGAAAAAGTTGTAGATAATAAAATAATCGAAAATTAACCGTCAATATGGCGAAAACCCGAGTTTTCACTTATAATTGCACGAGAGGTTTGTATTTTATCGGGTAAATTTTGGTTGTAATGAAAAAATTCAACTGGCGACGCGTAAAACATAGAAAAAAAAGAATGGATCACTAACAGGCTAGTGAATTCAATAACACAACACAAAAAATTATATACAAGATGAACCTTAATGAAACCTTTCGGATTCAATAAATATAGAAAAAATCTAAATAAACTAATACAAACTTCAAAGATCAAATACTTCGAAAGATAGATTAACCAAAACTTGAATAGCTAGCACAAATGTGCTGTGGAAAAGTCTCAAAATTATCTACGGAAAACAATCCGACAATGAACTAAAATCCATTGCAACAAAAGACGAAAACAATCTAATGGTGCGTCCATATGAGTAAATATTTGCGTTGTGTGTTAAATTTAGGATTCGCCATAAATATTTGTGCCGCAAATTTGTACGTTGTGTGCCGTGCGTCCCTGATCAACAAGTGTGTTGTTGTTTTGGTTGGTTTCCGGGTTTCGCCGTGGTCTTCTTTGGTTTAAATCTCCAAACGTTTCAACTGCAACTGCGGCAGTCATCTTCAGTGGCGTGGTCGAAGTACTCTTCTAGACGTGTCAACTGAAACTGAAGCATTCGAGTTTGCGATGTTATTCATAGTGATGTTTTTGCGCGCACTTTACCGCGCGATTCGGGTGGCATGGCTTCGTTTTGGCCCCTCTCAATGCTGTGTGCCAGATCTTTGGTAAATATGTTCTCTCTTCTTTTCTGTTGAAGTTATCTTGGTGTTTGTGCATTTCTATGGCTTCCAAATACATTCTTGTTGAATAATGATTCGACGTTGCTAGTCTCTCGGTATTTTCGAAAAAGAATCTTGTGTTCTCCGTCAGACAATGTATGCTCAGCGACTGCGGACTTCTCGGATTGTCCCAAACGACAACTCCGCTTGTGCTCGACTAGGCGGGTACCAATGCTCTTTTCGTTTGACCGATATAGACCTTCCCACAGTTACATGGAATTCGGTAGACTCCCGCTGATTTGAGTGGATCTCTGCTGTCTTTGGCTGATCTTAGATATTCCGATATCTTCTTCGTTGGTTTGAAGACGGTGTTGATTTTCTCCTTCTTTAGAATTTTCCCAATTCTGTTGGTGACACCTTCTATGTATGGCAGATAGACAGTGCCTTGGGGTTGCTCTTCATTGGTGTTCCTTTTCTTCTCCCTTGTGCGCGTAGTACGGATGATGTCTTTCTTGTTGTACCCATTGGCTTGTAACACAGTTGTAAGGCGTTTCATTTCCTTGTCGATGTGCCTTGGTTCACATATTCTCAAAGCTCTGTTCACTAGTGTGTTGATGACGGTTATTTTCTGTTTTGGATGATGGTTGGATCCATAGTGTAGATATCGATCTGTGTGTGTTTTCTTCCTGTACACCTTATGGCCTAGATGATTGCCCTCTTTGGTGACTAATACGTCAAGAAATGGGATTTGAAGGTTTTCTTCTAATTCCATGGTGAACTGGATTTTTGGATGAAAACTATTCAAATGGTTTAGGAAGTTTTGAAGTTCTTCTCTTCCGTAGCTCCAAACAACAAACGTGTCATCTACATACCTCAACCAGTGCTTCGGTCGTTTTTCTGAAGTTCGAATGGCCCTTTCTTCAAATTTCTCCATGTAGAAATTTGCTACTACTGGGCTAAGTGGACTGCCCATGGCGACTTCATCAACTTGTTCATAGAAAGTTTAATTCCACTGAAAATAAGTTGTTGTTAGTGAATGTCGAAATAAGTTGATATCTTGTGGAAAAATCGCCTCTATGTAGCTGAGGGATTCTTCAAGTGGAACATTTGTGAATAAGGATATAATACGAAGCTAACGAGAATGTCGTTTGGCTCCAAGGTGATTTCCTTCAACTGTTCGATAAAATGGGTTGAAGGAAATCACCTTGGAGCAAAACGACATTCTCGTTAGCTTCGATATTATATCCTTATTCACAAATGTTCCACTTGAAGAATCCCTCAGCTACATAGAGGCGATTTTTCCACAAGATATCAACTTATTTCGACATTCACTAACAACAACTTATTTTCAGTGGAATTAAACTTTCTATGAACAAGTTGATGGAGTCGCCATGGGCAGTCCACTTAGCCCAGTAGTAGCAAATTTCTACATGGAGAAATTTGAAGAAAGGGACATTCAAACTTCAGAAAAACGACCGAAGCACTGGTTGAGGTATGTAGATGACACGTTTGTTGTTTGGAGCTACGGAAGAGAAGAACTTCAAAACTTCCTAAACCATTTGAATAGTTTTCATCCAAAAATCCAGTTCACCATGGAATTAGAAGAAAACCTTCAAATCTCATTTCTTGACGTATTAGTCACCAAAGAGGACAATCATCTAGGCCATAAGGTGTACAGGAAGAAAACACGTACAGATCGATATCTACACTATGGATCCAACCATCATCCAAAACAGAAACGAACCGTCATTAACGCACTAGTGAACAGAGCTTTGAGAATATGTGAACTGAGGCACATCGACGAGGAAATGAAACATCTTACAACTGTGTTACAAGCCAATGGGTACAACAAGAAAGACATCATTTATTTTATTTTAACTTGAATTCAATTTATCTGTATTTTAAACTTAACCTATTGTAATTTGGAATCATTCTATGTACTAACATTCATGCTAATGTAACCTACACACTAGATATACAGTGAGGACCAAAAGTCCGTCGCCCCCCCTGTAACTTCTTTATTCTACATATTACAAAAAAATGTTAAATACATAAGTTGTAGGGTTTCATTCGATCTCTTTAATGGTTTAAGTTTCATTCATACAGAGTGTCTCAAAAAAGCACGGTGACTTAGAAGTTAATTTTTTTAAATGGGACACCCTGTATTTCATTGCATTATTACATTCTACGTTGAATTCTGAACAAGTTTGATAAATGGTTTTCTATCAAAAAAGTTAATAGTTTTGGACTTATGAACACTTGTAAATAATTATTTCGACTATACTTTTGCGCCAGTTCAATGAGAAAATCGTAACAAATGGATCACAATGTATTCCACTTTCCTATCCTAACTTTTTGAAAGCTATCCAATGTTGCAAACTGCTGATGGCACCATGTGTAACTTACCTCGTCGTACCATTTTACAATTGTTAGAGTTGTTGAATCTCACGAAAAACTAGTACAAATGAAGTTGAAACATTTTATTAACATATAAGGTAGTCCATAAATACAGATCAAGAAGCATTAAAAACTGAATAGATATTTTAATTTATAACTAAAAACGGTGAGTTTTTATCTATTTCAAAAGATGTTCGACATGTCCACCATGCATTTCTTGACACATAAATAGTCGGGTTGTAAACTCTTCCCTAACATTGATCAAGGTTTGAGGTGTTATTTCTGAACACACTTCAATAATTCGACGGCGCAGTTCATCTAACGACCCACAAACTGTCTTAAAAACTACGGATTTCACATAGCCCCAGAGAAAGAAATCAAGCGGAGAGAGGTCCGGTGAGCGAGCTGGCCACTCTGTTGTACCTCGACGTCCAATCCACCTACCTGGATACCTTTCATCTAAGTAATTTCTCACCTCCCGAAAATAGTGTGGTGGCGCTCCATCTTGCTGAAATGTTACATCCAAGTAAAATTCATGTGGGTTTTCCGCAACGATCTCATCAATACAGGGACTTATTGTGTCTTGCAGCATTTGGAGGTATCTGGGACCATTTAAATTTTCTTCCAAGAATATGGGACCTACAATGTGGTTACCTAAAATACCAGCCCAAACATTAATTTTCTGGGGAAATTGAGTATGCCCCTCGCGGAATTCATGGGGATTCTCATCACTCCAATATCTACAATTCTGGGTATTCACATTTCCATTTAGGTAAAAAGTGGTTTCATCACTAAAGCAGATGTGTTGCAAATAAAGTCGATTTGCAACAATTCTTTCTGCCATGGTCTCGCAAAATTCAAGTCGCCGGTCTGGATCATCTTCAACCAATTGCTGCAAAATTTTTATTTTGTAAGGATGGAATTTATTTTGTTTTAAAACCCTCTTTACTGATGATTTAGAAACATCACATGTCTCAGCTACTTGCTTAGTTGATTGTTGTGGGTTATTTACCATTTCGGCTAGTACTTGAATTTCAACATCTCATTTCAACATCTCGGAGCATCTTTCACGGTGCCAGTTTGGTTAAATTTTGCCACCAATTTCTGCAGATATTTTCGACACATCGGACGTTCTGGAAACCGTTCATTGAAAATGCGAATAGCAGCGTGGTAATTTCGGTTAGCTTCACCAAATATGATAACGGCTTCAACTTTGTCTGCTACTGAACGAGCCATATTAATCAACAAGAGAAATTGAAAACCGTTTGAAACAAAGTTTTGAAAACCTACAAAATGTCAATGACATTTGGCAAAAACAGATAAGATTTTTTTTTCGTTGTCATGGATAAAATGAACGCGCCTAGCGTGCATAGCCTACCTCATTAATTTATTCGTGAACTGGCGCAAAAGGAGTCGAAATAATTATTTACAAGTGTTCATAAGTCCAAAACTATTAACTTTTTTGATAGAAAACCATTTATCAAACTTGTTCAGAATTCAACGTAGAATGTAATAATGCAATGAAATACAGGGTGTCCCATTTAAAAAAATTAACTTCTAAGTCACCGTGCTTTTTTGAGACACTCTGTATGAATGAAACTTAAACCATTAAAGAGATCGAATGAAACCCTACAACTTATGTATTTAACATTTTTTTGTAATATGTAGAATAAAGAAGTTACAGGGGGGGCGACGGACTTTTGGTCCTCACCTCGTAGGTATTCCCCTATTTATTCATGCACTTGATTTTACTTCGTAATTAGATTAGATCTTAAGGAATTTACTGTAACTATACGTGTGTGAATAAATAATTTACTATTATTATTATTATCATCCGTGCTACGTGCCCAAGGGAGGAGAAAAGGAACACCAATGAAGAGTAACCCCAAGGCACTGTCTATCTGCCATACATAGAAGGTGTCACCAACAGAATTGGGAAAATTCTAAAGAAGGAGAAAATCAACACCGTCTTCAAACCAACGAAGAAGATATCGGAATATCTAAGATCAGCCAAAGACAGCAGAGATCCACTCAAATCAGCGGGAGTCTACCGAATTCCATGTAACTGTGGGAAGGTCTATATCGGTCAAACGAAAAGAGCATTGGTACCCGCCTAGTCGAGCACAAGCGGAGTTGTCGTTTGGGACAATCCGAGAAGTCCGCAGTCGCTGAGCATACATTGTCTGACGGAGAACACAAGATCCTTTTCGAAAATACCGAGAGACTAGCAACGTCGAATCATTATTCAACAAGAATGCATTTGGAAGCCATAGAAATACACATACACCAAGATAACTTCAACAGAAAAGAAGAGAGAACATATTTACCAAAGATCTGGCACACAGCATTGAGAGGGGCCAAAACGAAGCCATGTCACCCGAATCGCGCGGAAAGTGCGTGCGAACCGGCCATTACAGAAAGCCTACATTCCTACATGTGTGTTGTTATTCAGTGTTGTGATTCCTTTGACTGAAATACGTGGCTAACAACATTTTCTTTTATGGATTTAAACAAAGACGATACTATTCTTTTAATTGAAGAATACTATAAACAAAGGATTTTATGGGATCCAAAGGATAAGTGGCATTTTCACAAAAATAGAAAGAATTGTGCTCGGAACGAAATTGCAAAATCTATCCATATAGACGTTGAACACGCAAAGAAAAAATATCGATCCTTCTAGGATCATTTCCATTTCCTCGTCAGTAAGGCATCAAACATGCTCATATATCCCAGGAAAATGTTGCTTTAAAACTACTGCGTTCAGGATAAATACGTCCACATTACAACTATGTTGCATCGAAAATCCCTTTGATGTCAAAAAAACGACAACGAATCGCGTGCGCATGCGGCGAAAATTTTTGCTCTAGCATAAATTTGTATCGTACAACAAAAATTGCAAAATGCAAATTTAACGCATAACGTAAATTTTTGATAATAGTTCGCGCCTTAACAGATGAAAAGGAGATCGCGAAACACTTCGTTGACAACTACGTCACAGTCGGCAAGAAACTCGCGGAAAAACTACCCCGGCCTCGCCAATGAATAAACAAACAACTCGAATAACCAACTCAATATTCATAGAACTCGCAACCGCCAAGAAATTATTTGATCGCTAAAAACAGGTAAAGCTTCCGGACTATATAACATAAAATCTGAGGTATTGAGAGAGCACTCATATCTCATTTCCGCTCCTATAACTTACATAATAAACAAGTCCATAGATACTGGCACTTTTCCAAGTATTTTAAAAATGCTTCAATAAAACCTATACACAAGCAGGAAACAAAAAGCAAGTAAGAAATTATAGGCTAATTTCCTTAATGAACAGAGTTGCAAAGGTCCTTGAAAGTTTCTAAAGCAGAGAGTCGATAGCTTCTTCAAGAAATTCGTCATATCTGAAAAACAATACGGTTTCAATGAGTCCAAATCAACTGAAGACGCGATGATGGACCTGACTGAATAATTCTATAATTCCAAGGACAAAAGCAAACCATTTCTCTGCATCTTGGTAGATTTTGCCAAAGCCTTCGACATAGTCAACCATCGAGAGCTTCTTCAGACACCTGAAAGTGGCAATATCAAGTGGTCAATATCGATGGCAAGATAAGTTCAGAAGAAACTCTGAAATACGGCGTACCATGAGGTACTGAGTTGGGGCCTGTACTATTCAATGTATACATCAATGAGCAATTCAAAACTACATCACAAGTTTTGCTGATGACATTGTTATTGTCTACGAAAACTCAACGTGGCAAACTCTAAAAAGTCGAAAAAGACTTCACAAATGTAAATAACTTCTTTCAAAACCGACTAGTCACTATAAAGGACCAGGCAGCCGGCATATGAATTGTTAGTATATTGTAGTTGACGACTTTTTGAACAATACTGTCCATGGGCCCAACTCAATCCTATAACTACTTTCAGAATTACAGGGTGTTGAAGTTGAAAAATAACCATTTTTTAAAAGCATATGTTTCATATTTTCTTCAATGTATCAAGAATTTATTCCCGTGATAGTGTTCTCATGTAAGTAAATATTAGTCCCTCATGAGAAAAAGTTTAGTTTTCTACAGAGGTACTCAAAAATGTAAAAAACGGAACGTTGACTTGAAATATAATTGAACTTTCAGGAATTTCAATATCTGGCTGGATTTGCTTCTGGTTGGTTCATGATAATAATGTATTCGAATATTGTTCACAGGGTGAGTCAGAAAGATGATCATCCCTGTATTCTATTTTTAATAAAATTTTATATACTTTTTACTGCATGTTAGTAGGTGACATTGAGTTATTTTGAAATATATTCAATTTGTATATGATATATAGTGCTATTCAAAAGATATGTATGGAAGAAAATCCGAGAAGCGATTTTTTTTGGAAATCTCCCTGTAACTTAATATTTCCCTTGTGAATTCCTGTGATTCTGTCATATTATCTTCACTTTGAGTTTGTTGGTCGGTTGTAGAAGTTTTGTCAACTTGCTACTATCAGTTTTTTTATCCCAACAATATGATGGCAAGCCTATCATTTTCAAATACGGGTGTCCGAAAAGGAGAATGTAGATCATGGGTGCCCTCCTTGCTATAAAAACTTCCCCTGTGTAAAAGTCTCGCCGTTTTCGAGACATTTAATTATAATAAAAATTATGAATTTTTGCCTCACTCAGTAGTTTTTTTTTGCTGTTGGTACAATTTTTCACTTTTTATTCTTTCAGTCTGTAAAATATTGTTTAATGATTATTCTACCTTCTACGTTACGAAAATACTCTGTGAGAAATGTTTTCATCAAGAGTTTTGGGAGTGGATTTTTTTATGAAGTGTAGCCCATCGTAGTGAAAACAAAATATACTGGGTTACTGCTCAATAAATTGCCTTTTTCATGTTGATTTCAAAATTGTATAATACAAGAGATTTGTAATCGTGAAAAAATTAAATTGGGTATTTAAAGTCAATATTCAAATTCTTGATAAATATAATAAAATTTCGATACCCCATGATGCTAATATAAAGGAATATTATCAGATAGCTGGAACTCTAATAAATAAATTACATCCCCAATAACCATGCCTGGTACATCACAAACAGCGCAGGAAACATTAGATCAATTAGAAGAAGTTGATATTCTGCAAACAAGAGTTCAAGCTGAAAACCTACATTTAAAGAATGGTCATTGGACTTCATTAAACCACTTGCACGCATGTTAACTTGGCAAAAAGTTATATTCACGACAAACTTCAAAGAGAAGAAACAAATATTCTTCAATTCTATGAAATGGTGGAGGAGCCGAGCCTTTTACGAATGCGAGTTTACTCCAGGTTTCGTAATTCATGTAAATATATGTAGTGGATAGCTTTCACAGTTGAAGATGATATCGAAAAGCAAGCTTCGGAACTTCACTATTATTGTACTTGTAAGTCGAGAGCTAGAACTTTAGGTACTTGTGCACATGTGGCCAGTGTTTTATGGTTTTTGGATTATGCCAGATACGACCAGAATGTGAAATATCCATCCACTCATCTCCTAAATGGAATAACTGATGCAGCAAAAAGGATGGTACCAGCAGGGTTCCTTGATAGGGGGGTTATGATATGTCATCGATTTTGTCGGGCATATTGTTTTCGTCATTGGAGGGAAATTAAGGTGGCTATCCTGAAATTGGAGGCGCCAAATTTGAATTACACTAAAATATCCCACTTTGTTGGATTGAATTCGAAACCAATCGGTGGGAGTAAATTGGAAAACGTGCGAGTGATGAAAACATATTTGTATTAATATATTCCCTAGTTCGCGCAAGTGTCTCGAAGACTTCTGAGAGTTTCAAAGTTGATGAAAATAACAAATTTTTAACATTTTTTTATAGATTCTGAATGTTGGGCGTAGTTGATAATAATTATCAAATTGAATGAACTGATGAGAAAGTAAATTTAAAAAAAAGAAAACATGGAACAATCACATAATCTGGGATTTGAAATATATTTCAAAGATTCAAAGACTAATCTCAATTTATCTGTTGTAACACTAGTTGAATAAATTGCACCATTCAAAGAGAAATTATTTTCATGTCTAATGAAAGAAATCAAAACAACTCTCTTATGTTGACATGATTCCAGAACCTCAGGTACAAGAAGAAAGTGTGATTTGTTATATAATTGATCTCTATTTTTTCTAAAATGTATGAATGTGAAATGGGGTAAATGATTAAAATGATAGATAAATATTTATTCGTCCTTGAAGTTTACTCAAATATAAAAACTTAATAGACTATTATAGTCACTGTCATTCACCCTGCCTTGTTCACAAAACTAATTCACATTTCATCGACAAAATTTATAATATTCACAGAAATGATTTGAGAACTGTAATTTATGATATGAGTCAATGTATTATTTTATAAATTTCGGTATCATTTACACATTGTTTCATGAATAGTAATTTACAATTTCTTTACGTAGAAAAAATTTAACATTTCTATATATCTACCTAAAATCCTAATTAAATGGCAAGTACTAAAATTGTGCATATCTAATATTTTAAATAAAGCTGAACATATCATTTGTATTTGCAACGTTCCATAATAATTTTGAGTTTGGATAGTTCTTACACTTGGTAATAGGAACTTTTCTTTTAATTTTATTTCTTCCTTCTGATAATTGTTGTACAATAGTGTTATTGCACAGAACTGTTCAATGAGTTTCTCTCGTTCTTTGTAACATTGTTGTAAACAAGGGGTGGAAGGAGACGGTGAATCCTCATCTGAAATGGCATAAAGACCTATCATTTTGTAGCACCAGGAATAGAATATAATGAACAAACCATTATTTGATGGTAAACGATCAGCCATTGGTACAGATTCTAGCAAGTATCTCTCTATCTCCAATGGAACTCCAACAGATTGATACAATATCACAGTGGAGAGACCAGATTTTGACCAACACGTATTGGTAGGAATAACTAAAAAGAAACACCAACATTATATCATATTTTCATAGCAGAAATATTGGCTTTTAACAGTTTCTATCCCAAACCAAATTGAGTTCTGTTTATCATTAGAACAGTTTGAACTCACCGTTGTTCTAAGCATTTGTCTTGACTTCTCATGTAGGAGAGATTCTTGGAGATTGGTTTCAAAATATCTTTTATTAAAATGGTCTGAACAAATCCTGGAAAAATCAATGGGTACCCATACTACAGACATTGAAGCATGTTTTTTATTGATTTTATTGAATGATACAGACAATACTAAGTAGGCAAAGCATTTCTATGCTAATACAATAAGTTTCCACCCGTACCGTATTTGAGATGCACCAGGAATTATATGAATAAACTTCCTTGACCACTCGATTTTAGTTCATGGGCTATGGACAAGTTTAATGGGTATGCACACCTTGATCCCATTTTGTTTTCTAATCATTTCACTTTTCATAACAATGGCTTAAACAAACACAATTTCCATCATTATAGTGACGTGGATTCTCATTTTTTGCCGCACCCTCTATCACCAGAATTGATGTCCTGTTTAACACGTGTCTGGAGGAATTATAGGTCCACAAAATTGGCGAGCGAAATCACCGGCTATAACTTGTCTCGATTTTTTCCCATGGGAATACTTCAAGAATAAGGTTTACGATACTCTTCCACCGACTGTAGATAATATGACAGAGATAATAAGAACTGCTTATCGAACAGTGACACCTTCAATGTTAAGAAATATTTAAAACAGTGGCTCTAAGTATTCAACAGCACCTACTTTAAATTAACAATATTTGTGTTTCTTATTTTGTTGTTTTTTCTTATGAATAAAGAAAAAATTGTATAGTATGTTCAATGAACTGCTGCCTATGTATGATTGGAAATGATAATCTAATTTTTTCTTTATTCACAATTATTGTCAATGAGAATTGTGCCAGTCAATTGAATAAATGTGGTGTTAAAACTATTTCAATTTGAAGAATTATATTGAAATGAGAATAAGTAGGTACTATTTAAAAAACCCAATATACGAAAAACCGTTCAGGTTAGGTATAGGAATCCCCAATAGGTAATTAAATATAGATGAGAGTATTCGTTTTGAAATTGCAAATTTATCTTTGTTCGAAGTTATTAAAAAATCTTATCGATTTTTGAACATACTGAATAATGTTGAGAAACGGGTTGACACGATATCAATTGCCCCACACTTTAACGCATGCATTGTCAAATTTCGAAGGAATAATTTCTAAGATTTTGCAGGTCATGCTGGAAAGGAAGGTTGAAAACCATAGGCGTATACATACATTCACTTCTTAACACAAAATAATAGAATTGAACGGATTTGGTCGATGCGACTCTGCACATTCATCATAAAAGTAAGTACTAGCATACCAGGCAATTGAACTGGAAACAACTTGAGCAAGCTTGTATAGAGGCGCGTGCTACGTGCCAGCAAGGTAGATGGTAGGGGAAAACCGTTAAACAAGGATTTGATGATTTTTGGACAAATATAGACCTGTTCTCAGAAAAGCACAACTTTATTTTGAAGGCGCAGGCTTTGCTGTAAAGTAATTTTTAATCAAGGTAATGGAGAATTTCACCCAAACCTATGAATATTCTTTACCTGTGATAATATTTCTTTTTTCGGAGATTATGTCTTTCTCAGAAGATAATTTATGGTTAAGATAATGTATTTCCTTGCTACAAGACAAGCGTTTTTTCAGTGCATACAATTCAAAACAAGTACCTAAATTTTATTAACAAAAACAAAATAAGTAATGTATTTGAACAAATCTCCTGGCTCTCAATGTACGATTCAGGTAATCCAGACATTATAACCAATACATTTATATAGGGTTATGATAAAGTAATGCACAAAATTCATAAAACGTACAACGATCACTTTTGAAAAAAATGCAAAAACACGTCAAACTATTTTTTTTTATTCCGCTTTTTTTGACATAAGTTACAAAAATAACACGTCAAAGTTGTCAAAGTTATGACGTCATCAACAATTTTTTTTTAATGGGAAGCTAAGATTTTTATTACATTATGTGATAGAGCTTGTGTTTTTACACAAGGGAAAAATAGTTGTAGTAGGGCTCACATAAGAAAAAAAAACGAGAAAATGAATAAAAAACGAAATAAACTTAAGTTTTATAATAACTTTTCAATTAACTAAAGAGTCCATAAAACCAACTTTGACGTGTTATTTTTGTAACTTATGTCAAAAGATGCGGAATGAAAAAAACAGTTTGACGTGTTTTTGCATTTTTTTCAAAAGTGATCGTTGTACGTTTTATGAATTTTGTGCATTACTTTATCATAATACTGTATACATTTTTCAAGAGCATCAAAAGCATCTATTTCGAAGAAAGCATGACAGCATTGCATCCTGGATGACTGACGGTTTGCTAAACTCTGTTGATGAAATAAATTAAATATACCTAAATACCCAAAAAGAACACGACAACGTAGAACTAAGGAGAGTCTTTAAAATCTTCAGAAATAAACTTAAACCATTAGTAATAAAAATTGCTAAGAACAAAAAATTTTAAAACTCGAAAAACATATAAAAATTGACCCACTATTCTAGTTCCGTAAATCAACCATGTCCAACTCATTTGTATTCAATCCTGTTGATGAGAAAGAAATCGAAAAGGCAATAAAGGATCTCAAAAATAAAAAGGCAGTTGGTAGTGATGATCTGAAAGATGAAACCATCAAATTAATAACTCCATATATTCTGGATTCAGCATTCAAAGACTCAATAATTACAACACTGTTTAAACGAGGTGATATAACGGAAACAACCAACTATAGGCCCATGTCACTACTAACTCCAATTATCAAAAATTTGGAGAAAATAAAAAAAAAATCGGTTACATTCATACTAGAAAAAATATAGCATCGTATGAAACCAACAGTATGGGATTACGAAAGTAAAATCAATTGAGAATGTTATCCTGAACCTAACTTCGATGATCACAGAATCATTCGAAAGCCTTCCATACCGTCAGTCTCCATTTAATACTCTTGCAGGTTCTGAAAAATAATTGAATTCCAGAAAATTGTTTGGAATTATTCGAAAGTTATCTGACCAGACCCCATACTGTGAGGGTCTATGATGTCTACGGTAGAGCAAAAACGATCGAATATGGAGTTCCGCAACGATATACATTAGGCCATATACTATACATAAATATCAATGATCAGTTCCCACTAAAAACTAGGTAACATAACCGCTTTTGCAGTTGACACAGCTATGTTCTATAGTGCTGAGAATTTCTGTAACGCGAATTACGGACCTTAAGCTGTACTTCAATTGACACTCTCTCTTTCCGCAAACTTGAAATCAAGGTTGGCGCAGCCTCCATTTATATTTTACCAAAAAAAAATAAGTCAAGTAATTAGGAGTCATGTTTGATCCGCTCATGAAATGGAATCTTCACATAACCTATGTGACAAACAAATTAGTCCGTCAGAGCCCGCTGCCAAAATGTGTAATGATTTTTCCGCCGACCTCGTAGTAACATGTCTGTTTAATATGCTTCAATGCAAACGAATTCGACCATTAATGACCCCTATTAATGCTCAATTTGTCATTAATGATCGATTTCTCTGTAAATGCATGATTTTGCGCGTTGCATGGCAACCAGACATCAACGGATTCAGAGATTTTATGTGCGCTGTAAAATTTTGACACAATTTTCCAATCTTAATAATGAATATTGAAGATAATTTCACGTTGACACCGCCAGATGTTGCGGAAACCGCTAAAGTGGCAGCCATAGAAAAATATATTATATACTTACTCTAGAATGCTAATCCCACCCGTTTACGATGTGTGCATGCGCGTCGTCACTGTAGTTTGAGTAGATCGCTGTCAAGTTTGAAAATAATTTGGTTTTCCAATTCAGAGTTTTTTGTTATGAGGCAATAAAACACAAGTCATTTGAAAGAGAAAAATTTGACAGAGCATTCAGGACTTCTTAAAACCGAAAAGAACCTTTTAGAGATAGATTACTTTGAATTTTAGGCGCGAAAGAAACTTATTTAAAACAATAATGTACCCTAAAGCTACTGTCATTAAAACGACCATACAACAGTGCTTTTTCATCAACAGGAAGACTTGTCACTAAGATCTGTCACACTTGTCAGAGATCAGAGATGGTTTTTACTGTTTTTAGAATTTCAGATTTTCTCTTGTCGTTTTGTATGTTGTTTGTTGTCTTTGGTTATTCTTTCATCATTCGTGAATTTGCATTAATCTTGTTCCTTTAAAGACAATTTTCAATAAAGCCGTTTCTTCCTACAAATAAACAATGAACTGTTTAGTGTTGTGTTATGTACCTATATGCTTTGCTCTTAATAGCTTAAATATTATTTTAGCTTGACAAAAAAGGCATGATTTTTGGTTTTTGTTCTTAAGAAGAGACCCCAGCAGAACATTGGAGAGAGAAAATCGTAATTTGTGGCATACATTTTCCTCGTGAAGATTTATGTGAAAACGACAATAAAATAATTTGAAACCTAGTGCAGTACCAATACTGTGTCTGCGTAAGCATGCATGGCGAGTGATACAACTTTCTGCCACACCGCTTATATTATGAGTTCTAGATTCCTACAAAAAGTACTAAACATTCATATATAGAATCACCTCAGAAAAGTAATGTCAATATGGAAGTGCTTTTCGTTGATGGTAAGGAAAATGCTTCTGGCCTCACTATTTCATGCACCCCCATTGTGGAAATTGCACTAAAGTACTCGTAATATACAACCAGAAATAGCATGTTAATCTCTCCAAATGAATTAAATTAAATGCAGTTGCATATTTTGACATGAATCGTTCTATATAGAAAAAAAACCCGAGCTTTCAAGCATCCAATTTTATAAATCCAATTTGAGTTGAAATTATTCGTGATATTAGCTGAAATAAATTTTCATAGTTTTTTGTACTTTCAATTTATTTTCCAATCCAGTGCTTCCTTGAAATTCGCACCGACGACTTGAAGTGGTTCCGTAGGTTTTTGTTGGTTAACTACAGCTGAAAAGTGAATGTGATACCAAAAATCAGTCGCTTATCAGAGCGATAAATAATAATAATAACCGTACTCTGCTTTCTGATGGCCTTTGCTGAATTTTTGGGATCATAAATATGTGAAAATATGTGTTCAAATCGGCTAAATACAAATAACAGGTATAAGTACAATGAGGTTTCCAACCTTATTCTCCGAGATTCAGAATTAATGTTTGTCAATCTTCACAAGTACCATAATATTTTACTAAAACCGGACCTGTTCCGAAAATCACTTATGACGCGCATGCGTATTGTGGACTAGCCTGATCTTTTTACAACACTTTTGACATGGGGATTAGCATTCTAGAGTAAGTATATAATATATATTTCTATGGTGGCAGCTTTAGGTTTATTGCCTAATAAAAGCAGAAAAATCTATGAAAAATTTATTATTTTCATTATTATGTATAGCAAGTAATTTTGGAAAATGTAGCAAATACTCAACTCATCAAAACGCGACATTTTATACATGGGCTCCGTAACGCAGAGGTGAAAAGCGAGTGAACGAAGACAATCCGGATGTATAGATCGGAGGTTCGAATCCTGAACCACGAAAATTTCTCAACTTTTTTTTATTTTCTTTCATACTATCATTAGGTCGACGGAAAAGTATTGTAATCAACTCCTATATTAAAATGCGATTAATGATCTCGAAAATTAAAGTTAAAATATCTCGATCATTAATCGCCTTCATTAATACACTAGTTGATTAATAGTTATTTAATTGAATGAAGAAAAGTTGTATTTCGTGCAGAAATTTATTTATAAAATCATAGCAGAGCGCTTTCGACTATAAAGTCATCATCAGTGCGTACTCGTCAGGTGTACAAGAGCCAGACCATAAAAATATCATGTGTCCAGAGGACCATGTAAAATTTAAAAACGGGACATCATATTAATAACATTTTAAAAAAGTCCTTATTCCAGGATTCACCTGGATAAAAGTTTCAACAGGCAGAGTAACACATGTCTGTTTGAGCTTAGTCTACTGTTATTTAGTCAACTAGTGTATCGATCATTAATCGCCTTCATTAATTCAGTAGTTGATTAATAGTTATTTAATCAACTAGAGTATCAATGAAGGCGATCGAGATATTTTAACGCGTGAGCGAACGAGCGCCTTAATTTTCAAGTTCAATAATCGCATTTTAATATTAGAGTTGATTACAATGTTTTTCCGTCTACCCCACTCTGGTTCAAATGAAGGAATTCTAATTTATTTCTGGCAATAAAGTTAAAGATGCTACTTTAGCAGTTTCCGCAACATCAGGCAAAACATACATTTATCGTCAATATCCATTTTAGCGTCCATAACATCTGAATTCGTTTATTTTTGGTAGCCTATGCAACAATCATGCATTCATGAGAAATCGACAATTAATAATGTTCAGTCTACTCCACTAATTTAAATATAAGTTAGATAGTAAAAGTATAATATAGGTGTTTTACCCATCAGCAAAGAGGAAACTTATTTAGGCGCTAATTCTAATGTCAAAATTATGTCTATTTTACGCGTATTTTGAGTTGAAGTACGCACATTTTATGGAGCATGCTGATATTGTGAAATCGCCGTATTCTGTTCACGCATAAAAACAAAGTGAGACATCGGCGTCAAAATTGGAACCGAATGTCAGAGTGACGTTCAGAAAACTTGTCGATCGCAAGCCGCAATAAAAAACCGCAATACAGTCTACACAGGAGTTGAAGAAGTTACCTAGGTACTCATTAATTCGTCTCTGCAAGGATTTGGTGAGTGCTATTTCAACTTCAACCGATATTAATTACATTCGCATTTCGCTTACATTCAACAAATAAGAAATCGTTCATTAATGACCCCTATTAACACCTTGAGTGTCATAGCGGTCATTATGCCCGCTACGATACTTTCCTGTGGTGCCATAGCGGTCATAATGACCGCCGATTTTGCACCTCTACTACGGCTGCTTCAAACACTTTTTCTACAAAGGGATCGTGGTAATCTATAGGAAAATATTTAATCTTGAATTGGTATTTCTCAAAACTCTGTCATTGTACTGGGTGATACAGAATATAGGTCATATTGTGCTCGCAATTTTTTTGCAAGTGATGAATCAACACATGAATCGTTTGTGAATATGGTTGAAAAGAGAACGGTATCGATCTTTTATATGCACCGAATGGAACATCATCGACTCAGAAAGCTTAAATTGGAAGTTGGTTACGTTGCAGGCAAATTTGTCCACTTTTAAAATTCCCAGTTATTGTGAAAATCCATTTCCCATTTCAACTC
The DNA here is from genome assembly GCA_944452925.2 of Chrysolina oricalcia. NCBI lineage: Eukaryota > Metazoa > Arthropoda > Insecta > Coleoptera > Chrysomelidae > Chrysolina > Chrysolina oricalcia. Next base: position 18,187,905 of record OX101819.2, read on the forward strand.
CATTTTGATTCAACTCTCTATCTTTCTGGTTCAAATATTACAAAAGGAGGAGAGTTCTTCCGAACACTGTATAAATGATTGAGAACTTCACAACACAATTAATACTGGAGATGTAAGAATATTTTACCACACCGAAAGTAGACTAGGACAAGACTGTAATTGTAAGGATTGTTAGGTACGCCTACAGTCTATTACTAAAGATAATGTTAAAAATTGAATAAATTTTTCAGAAAAATATATGTCACTTCACTACTAAAAAATTGGGTCATACTGTTTTTTAACTCTCACGGCATTTCGTTCAGTTAGAGCAGACGATGGACTTTATTCAAAGATTTTTATAACTGATTAAGGTGTATCTTGTTCTTGGGTTACACGTAGGAGTTGTGATTTTTTGATGGGCTTTTTTATTTTAGGATACATCTATATTGGTGAACTAGCGTTATATCGAAAATCAGTAGTTCTATTGCTATTTTTTTTTTACAAATTCAGTGAATTTCTGAGTAGCTAATTATAACCAGATACATCAGAACATCTACAGAAGCTTTTCTTTTATGATGCTGTATAATATTGCTCCTGGTTCATCAAATGCACATCTAAATCATTTAATCTATTTGATTTTCATATCGCTTTCATTAAGTTGGGAATTTCTGACTAACTGATACCGTGTTTGACGGTGTTTGGTATTGAGATCGAATATATCCTATTTAACCTTCCACTAAATGACACAAATTAAGAGATTATTCTGTAATAAACAAAAATAATCTTGTCGCAAACTTTTGTTTTTGATTTCTTCAGTTATAAGTACCTACTCTTTTTAAGTGCCTGAAAAATTAGGATATAATGAGTTCTTTTACCAACAAGTTTGCGATACACCACTATCAAAATTATCAGCAAAGGATCTTCTTTTGGAATATGAAAGTTTATCAGACAAAAACAACACTATATTTGTTGCGACTGATGTAAAATAAAACACATTCGTTCACAAAATGTATTTTTAAATTTCATGTAGGTAGGTATGTTTATTTCCATAGCAAAGTTTGAATAGTTTTATTCCATACCTGGTAGGCTTTTCTGGGAAATATTGCTTCATAATCAACCGTCCTCTGAATGGAACTGGCGATATTTTCATATCCATATCCATAATGTTTCTCCAGTTATGAATCTCATTTTATGGAAAATGCCAGTAAAATGGAAAATTACACACTCTCAAGTCATGATTTGTGGAGCAAACAGGTTTCGAAAGGACATAACGGTTGGAGGTCCATTCATGAATCCTTGATTGGGTAGAAGTACCATGGTTATTCAACCAAATTTGATTGATACAGAGATAAAATCATAAAGGTGTTTCTTTACACTAACCAAACAGAATTCAGATATTCAGACTTTTCGTTTTTAAACTGCAAAATTTCATCATTTTCGTTATCGGCAATGGCTTCAGATTCATCCGTTATTTCATTTTAAAAATTGAACATATTTCCCTAATTTTCTGGTTCATCATTCATCATCATTTTGTATATCTTTTGGATTATTCAGATGTCGAAGCCCAAGAATTTTTTCAGATTTTTGTACCTGTATTGAATGGTTTTAGATATTTATTGGGAATACCAGAACCTCTTCCTTTCAATTGATAAATAAACTAAGTATCCCCAGAAATATTCAGATTATGTAAAATCACTACTTCTTCGTTATATGAATGACACTTACGTGTTTCAACAATATTATGATTAATCTGCAAATCATTGAATTTACTTTCTGGAATAATAACAACATTCTACTAAAAATCAATTGTAACCACTGACTTGATCACTGCAGCCACATGAAGAGCCACTGTGAAAATCCAATTTGGATATATTTCATAAACTCTCAGTTTGTAAAGTTTACTTCAGAATAGGATATCTTTCTGTAACACAATATACAATTTACTCATTTGCCCTTCTACACTTTTATAGATTATCTTGAACTCACATTGATTCATTTTCAGAAGGTTACGAACACACAAAATTCATTTCAGGAGCCGAATGTCCTCCTTAAAATCAAACTTCTAATCAATATGTTGAAGGTGTTCATGTGGCTTGGTCCATTCGTCCATAAAATTCACTAGAATTCAATATTTTATTATAAGAAGTCAGTTCTGAGGTACCTATCGGTTAATAATTGATTTACGTTTCAAATTTTATTCTTTTTGTTTTGGCAGTAAATACTAATTATTTTGAAATTTTTATTATTATTATTATTTTGGACTGAAAAGACAGAAATATGTGTATGAATCCATCCCTACACCCTACTCACTATACATTCGAATTGTTCGATTCGAATATTAATATATATATATAGTGGACGAATATCAACAAACCATACATTTTTGTAATGAGTATTCTGAGAAAATTGTTAAGCTGATGAATATGGACAAGGTGCAATTTTCTATAGAAAATTTGTCAGCACTTCTGACTCGTCCTGTAGGATTATGTCAGTAACGTTTCAATAAAATTTCGTATATTTCAATCTTATACTTCTACTCCAAATTTGAAATCTCTATGTGAAGCGATAACTGAATTGTTGGCTTATCTCATATCATTGTTATACAGTACCTGTTCCCTGTGGCACCATGAGAAAGTCAGTATGAATTTCTCGGCAGTCAAGGTGTTAATGAACGATTTCATTTACAGTGGAGCACATTAAACAGACATGTTAATAAGAGGTAGGCGGGAAATAACTATCAATTAATAATTAACTGTTTACTTAATAATGTTTTTATTTAGTGCACTGACCTTGAAATTTATTTAGTCAATAGTCCCAGTATGCTAGAACCATTGACTCACAGTGTGTACAATTTTTTTTTCAAAATCGGTGACACTATCGGATTGTGAATTGTGCCAAAAATATTTTTTAAAAATCAAGAACTCTGAATTCTGAATACAAAATTTTAGAACAAATATTGAATATGCGTGAGCGAAAGGATTGAAGAAAATTTATACCAAGAAGTCAAGATTCCCATCAGTCGAAATCTACAAAGAATCAGAAATACTAGACTTGAGATATTTCTTCTGCCCCAACAATAAATATCATATAATTAATAATTACTCACTACTTCCACGTCAGGATTACGGTACTCATCGGAAACATCTTTACGTCACACCGTCGATGTTAAAAACGGTTTCACAAAGATTATACTCCTTTTTTGCACCAAAGCTGTACAATATCACACCAGAAAATATAAAAAAATTTAACAAATCTAATAATATTCATAAGAAAACATTGAAAGAATTCGTTCTCTCGAGTTCAAGATGAACGAACTCGAGTTGTTTTGATATCAGACATAAGTTATTAATACCCAACATTTTTTTAATTAATTCATCTGTTTTTGCTATGTGACCATTCACAAAATTTATTTATATAACAATATTATTTCATTTCTGTAATCTGAAATTATATTTCTATAGTTTTATGATAAAAGTTGCCGCAGTGTCATTATACTTACGTTCATGAACTCTGTCTGTCCACGAATTCTTCTGCAGTTTTACTTGCTAATGAATTTCTATAAATTTATAATTGTATTCAATTCAATTTATGCTACTTTCATCCTTATTGTATTCCAACCAATTTGTATTTTAGCTACACTACATTTTATTCATATTCTCATTCACAATCATATTATTCATTTGCGACCTTTGATCATGAGCACTTATATTTTTTTACCACATGATCTTTTTATTTTTATTGTGAATTTTTTTCTGTTATATTTCATTGTATTTTATTGTATAACATTTACATCCATTTCATTTCATTGATTTTAGACTTATCGTTCACTAACTTTATTCTCGGTATTTTTCGATAGTTAGGTGTGTATTTTTTTAATAAAGTTATATCAATATTATTCATTTCGGTGTTGTTTAGTTCCCAACTGATCCCAACATTCTCACAAAATAAGCAATAACCCGAGAATGCTTAAAATTGGGTATGTACCTTAACTGAAATAGTATATTTTTTGACAAGAATTTCAAATTTGAAACGAAATGAAGGGTGTCCCATTAAAAAAAACACAACTTTAATATGTCATTGATTTTTGACCCACCCTGTATAATTCAAACTAATGTATTCACGTAGCTCTAATCGATAAACATACAATATTGAAGTGGGCAGATATCCGAAAAAATTATCGGTTTGGTGTCCAGAGATCGTGTCGTATAGGGCCCCACTCTGTATTTTATATTGTCGTTTACATTTCCTTTCAAAAATCGTATATCAAGAATGCTATTCACCAGATTCTCATCTTGCATGTTTCAGTTTTTGCGGATTTTAGGTATAACCTTCTTGAGTTACTCTGATATTTTCATCTTTTCATCACTCCGTTACTGATTACTCTGCTAATTCACGATTGGTTGAACTTGAAGCCAATTCTTTCTCAATTTCAGAACTGAAAATTATAATGTGATTACGAACTCGTGCGCTTTGAAGTGATATACGTCACTCCTCTTTTCAGATACACTCAGGGTGGCTACAGATGGAGATAGGGTATGGCAAGTTTTACTGGAACTGTTGATCTAACTGGCTGATTTGACATTTAGATTTTCAAGTCAATTAGAGGATAAAACGTTTATTTAATATTACCTACCTAAATTAATGCCAGGTGATGTAATCGAGCAAAATTCAAAACCGAATGATTCAAAATATAATAGGTACCGTAAAAGGTGGTGACTTGAAATGGTTTTAAATTTTCAGAAGTGATAAAAATTCGAGAAAAATCTGAAAATGAAACTTGATATTTTTATATCAAAATTTAGAATCTAATGAAGGGATACAGTTGAATAAAATATTTTTTTGTTGAATATATGTGTGCTTTTTTTAAAAAAAAAGGTGTCATTTCAAGTCACCACCAAAAAGGGGTCACTTGAAATACGGATTGTTTTCCATAGATATTGCATGTTTTGCTGCTGTATAGGCGACTTGAAATGCGCACCATGTTTTAAAATTTATACTGACTGAAAAATTCGTAGGGAAATATTTTAAAATGAAAGAAATGTGAATTAAATCAGAGAAACGTTTATTATTCAGAAAACTGACAACGTACATTTTTTAGTGATATTCATAGAATGAGTTTGATTTTTTAAATCAATGCAACATCTTTGAATCGAAAACTACCTCTCCGCATAATTTCAGGAGTAGAAAGAACCTTCTTAATCTCAGTTTTCCTGACTAGTGATTCATCTGGCACTTGGGGGAAAATATAAATATTCTGAATTTTAGTACTAGGCCGGAGGAAAGAACAATGGAAGGTGTCACCTGCCAGTACTTCCAGTACTTTCGCCACAAATTTCCTCGAAATTCCTTTTGTTGTTTTCAATTCTACTATGACGAAGTCGCCTTCTGAGAGCTCCTTGGAGTTGAAATCTTCAATCTTATCTGTTTCTTTAGATGCTTCTTCTGCCTCTTGAAGCTCCTCTTCAATCAATTCAACATCTTCTGAATTGTTTTCCTTATCACTTTCCACTTGGTCCAATATTTTTCTCTGTACTGCAGCCTTAGAAATAGACAATAATGTATCATCATCAGATGTTTCATTGTACTGAATGATTACCTTTGGGGGTTTTCTTTTGTTTTTGCGCCTGTTAGTTGTATCTTTTTCTTTAGTTGCAGACGCCATAATATCGGAGGCAGTAACACTTTGACCTGGTTCGAGATTTATCTTCTTCCTTCTTACAGTTGTATCAGCTGTCTTATATCGTGTTTCATTAAGAATGTCCTTAAGAACATTCATCGCATTCAACTGGGCATGTTCAGGTTCAACATATTTTGGCAATTTGCATAGAATTTTTGTTCTATCCAGTGGCACTAACCCAGTTGATCTGAATCCTGATTTTATATTTTCCACAGAAGCAACTCCCACTTTTCAATTGTTTGTCTCAATAAAGACGGAAAAATATCTTTTCTGATGACACCTTTGTGAGTTCTTTTCCATTCTTTCAAGACACGCCTCCAGGCTACTTTTATTGGCTTGAAACAACTCACGTCCAAAGGTTGGCATAGATGAGTAGAATTTGGTGGTAAAAGAATGAATTTTATGTCGTTTGCTTGGCATTCAGAAATAACTTTTAGGGACAAATGACTGGCTAGATTATCGCCTATTAGAACTTTCGGTCCGCGCGGCAACTTTTTGAAATAATCCATTGCAATTGTTAAGAACCAGTCTTCAAATAAATTTTGATCGAACCATCCTGACTTACTCCTGTTATATCTGGCTCCATTTGGACCACGCTCTGTCCAAGTTTGCCAAATATGATCTGCCTTGTATACAATATAGGGGGGTAACATTACCCCCGACGCAGTAACTGCGAACATCACGGATGTTGCTGATTTAGAAGTGTCCATTATTTTTTCGGCTCTCTTGCATCCTCGTCGCACGATAACTTTACTCCTGCCAGGATCGTCGCAAAAATTCGTCTCATCGTAATTTACGATACCCTCTGGTTGAATGCCATTCATATTAACCTCCAGTTTATCGAAATATTTATTGATGATACTGGGACTTATTGCTGCACGACTGGCTTTGATACACTGTGAGAATCTAGAAGATAATCCTGGGTGACGCTTCAAAAAATTTTTATACCACTGCTCCCCAGGCTTATTTTCGGTAAAAATTGGAATGCGTCTACCCATTCTGTTGAGATAAGATTGAACAAAAACCTTAACATCTTCGGGTTCAAATGGATAACCCCACTCTGCAGCAATTACTAGAGCTTCCTCTATAGCCCTCTCATCCTCTTTGGACAAATGAGTTTGTCCACCAGGTGTTTTGGGATGTTTACCTTTGACCTTTCGGAAAATTGTGGAAGCAGGAATACCAAACTCTTCCTCAAGATCTTTGTAGCTTGTTCCTACCGTTCTTCGTTTATTAATGGCCCGTTGCAAATGTTCTTCTTCGTAATTCACATATGGTCTGGCTCCAATCTTCCTTTTATATGTCTTTACCATTTTGTTTCAAGTGACCCCTGAAATGACGAAAATAAATAAAGCCGGTCCTGTGTTTTTTGTTCATGATATTGAAAGCTGTTCATGGATTATAATCTCTAGCCGACAGTATACCAAGTCGAAAAATAAATATTACTCAAAATTACAGTTCTTGGATTAGTCAGTACATATGGAAGTATTCACCTTTTATATTCCACACGATTTCACGTCAATACTACTGATTTTTTTCTGAGACGAACGATTCAGTTTAGACGGTTTAAACACAGTTATTTTAGGTTAGGCATGCATATACAAGGAATAGCCAGAAAATGGAGCTTCCACTACTCTCCCACAGATGTCAGTAGAAGTATCAATAAAATTGTATAGAAGGTTTCAAGAGAACCCCGTGATTTCAAGTCACCACCTTTTACGGTATTCATTTTGAACTGTGGAACACATAGCAAAAGTTATTTATGCACTAGCGGGCGGGCGGGCGGTAAAGTACACTTTACAGCCCGGTTTTACAGGCGTCAGTTGACATTTCCGAATAAATGTAGATAAAAATTTCTTCTTTTATAGACTCATTTCGAAATATACACGATTATTCAGCTGTCTTATTTGTGTAACTTTTTCTTGCATCACTAAAGGTATGTTTTGACAAAAAATATTGTCAGAGATCAAATATAGGATGTTATTCGATGAAGTGTATTTTCGTTTGAAACTTACCCTGTAGATAATTGAAAAATGTCACATTCATGTGTCAACATATTGTTTGGGATCATATAAATGGTAATAGCACGAAAAAGAAATCAATTGAGATTTCTGAATTCGCAAACTTAATCAAACGAAAACGGCCACTTTCATCTTCAACGCCCTATATCTCGAAAAGTACATCGTGTTGGGTCAACGGACTCTTTTAAAAAAGATACCAAATTCCACAACATACTGATATTTCAAGAAATTTAACCGAATGCCATTTTCCATACGAGAAGTGCGGGATCCTTTCGTACCTTGAATGGGATTATTTCTCCAAAAAATAGGGGTGTGCAATCTCTCTGGCTCACCCGGTATATGATCAAGAGGTCAATTTTAACAACGTATTCCTTGATACATGAGAACACAATGAAATATAAATGAGTCGTCATTTAAATTGCAAACGCTACATTTCATATTACCGATCTGTATTGTTATCAAATTCGTATTGCTTGTATGATTGAATGAAACTATTTCAATTTGTATAGATAACGTGCAGGGGAAACAATTTCATGTTTTTCCTTGCAAAGAACTCTATGATCATGAATAATTTGAAATGTATCCATCAATGCGAAACATGACAAATGGACAATAAGAATATCGTCAGTGTGCTGAAAACAGTGCCACTATGAAGATGCAGTCACAGTTTCTGAAGACTGCAAGGATTTTAATGACCATATGTGGTATGTGGAAAATTGATACAGAAAATGTTCCTTTCAAAGTGATCTACAACATCTTTGCTACGGTTCTTCAAGGAAACTATTATATTTTCGTTTTGACCACAGCAATGGAAGCAACTTGTCTTATGGATGAAAGCCTCGACTTCGATACTAAAAGCAATTACTTGACATATCTTCTCTTTTATATTGAAGTAATGTGGAAAATGATATTATTCCAAACAAAGAGGATAACGAAGGTAATAGATAATATCCACTTCATTGAAAATTCTGTGTTAGAAGGAGAAGACGCAGCAGCCAAGAATATTTACCAAGATTATTCTAGATACAACAACAGCATATTTCTTCTAATCGCATTCGGAAATGTTGCAGTATTCGGTAGCTTTATTTTCAAGGGCATTACTGATATTGGGTCATGGAAAAATTTCAATCTCGGAAATGGTACCATGACTAGATCGCTGAATTTTCAGCAATGGTACCCGTTTGAAGTCGAAAAATATTTTGAAATTGCCTATTTATGGCAGTTTGTAAACGCTTTGGTACCAGGGGTAGTCCACATAGCCTGCGATTCTGTGTTTTTATCTCTGATTATTTTTCCAGTAGTCAGACTAGATATCTTGGGATATCAGTTTGAACACTTTGAAGTTTATGCCAAAAATGCAGAAGCAAGTCCGGATAATATCTTGAGAGCTTTACTAGTGATTCACCAGGATATCATAAGGTATTCTATGGAAATCTGATTACTGAAACTTATTTAGAATCCTCATTTTTTGTAGATCAGTTGATGATCTCAATGATGCACTGCGATGGTACTTCTTTGGCGATTTTTTGGTGAGATCATACCAAATATCCTTGGTTCTTTTTCACATAGAAACGGTAAGGGTATGAATAAATATGGAAAAGTCAGATATGAATGTGTTTTGAGAGAAAAGAAGCTTAACTCATGATTTATGATTTACGAAGAAAATATAATTATTTTCAGCTTAAAAAGAAGAGATTTTCTCTATAAATTTCATCGTGCCAAGGTAGAGGATTTCCATTTCTTTAAATTCGTTTATCCTCATTCTTGTTGAAAATTGTAATTGTTATTGTTTTTTAAATTGTTATTTTCGTCAACCGATTGCACCCCTACGCGCAACCCTCAGAAGTCTTCGGGAGACTTGTGTGAGCTAGGAAAGACGAATCACTCACCTTTTGAAGTGTGATACCATGCACGAGACCGATAACTGTGCTGGGATTTGAACCCTCGACCCCCCGCTTGAGACGCGAACGTACAGGGTACATATTCATATACAAACAGAAATCCATCAAAATGAATATACACGTTCCTTCATACCAGTAGACCATGGAAAAATATGTAAAGAATCTAGTGTTTAACAGAAACATCGTGAAATATTACCGGAACTCCTTGGAACATTCACAAACCTTCTAAGATTTCCAAGGAGTCATCCAGAAACACTCATTCTTGTTCTATTTTTCAATGTTGTACATTCTTATTGTAGTTTAATAAAAATATAAGCAACTTTGTTCCACTAATTTATTCATACGTGAAATATAACAAAATGCCTTATTTATATGATCAAAATCACTGTTGTATATGTGACTCTTTACATCTCAGATAACGGTGATTTGTCTACGCTAACTTCAACTCATACTGCTGCCATAGTCGCTGTTTCTGCATTCATAATCACGTAGAAATCGTTCTGGATCGTTCGAGAAAAGATGACAGACTTAGTAGGTTTCTCTGCGCTTCGAGGCGCCACGGTGACTTGCATTCCAAGTTAACGAGATGGCGTTGAGACATGCTGAACAGGGCAGTGTCTAGCTATTTAGATTGCCCCCTTCTTGAAGACATTTTGGTCCGATATAATCCTCAAAGTGTGTCGATACCTGCAATCTGTACCGTGAAGTTCGATGAAAGTAACTCCCAACAGTCCTCATGTTCGGTCGTGCAATTGCTATATCCAACATATTCTAGTCCACCATCTCACCCCATTTGGTGATGCTTTTCCATATATCTCCAAAGGAGGATCTATCTTCAGAATCCGTTTTGGTGACTAGGTAGTTAATATTTCTCTTGCCCTTCTTCAGCTGTAGCACGCCTTCAACTTCTGGATTCTGTTCCCGAAAACTTTGGAGGTGACCAAAGTTCTTGGAGATCGCCTGCTCCTGGACATTTGTAGATCTACTGCCATACAGTGAGCTAGCGCATAATCAGCCGTCATCTTGAAATGGTCTCGTGGCTCTTCTTTAGTTACCCTATGAAGCACTTACTGTTCGTTTCAGTACAAGGATATAAACTTGTGGAACGTAATCTCATGCTCAGGTGAGTTGAGGTTGTAAACTCGGTTGTGATTTCCGACCTAAGGTACCAACCGATTGAAATGGACGACCCTAGGTTTTCCTCGGGGTGGCTTATGGAATTGGTAGACGATGTTGTTCATCCTCCTGATGATCTTGTATGGGCCTTCCCACAAATTCCGCAACTTCGGTTACTGACCACAGAAATAATTCGGGTTTTACAGGTAAAGAAGGTCACCGGCTTGAAATCCTCCAGCATCTGCTTTGATGTCGTAGGTCTCTTCCATTCTATCACTGGCACATTGGATGTACAAACGGACTCGTTCATGGATATCGTCCATTCTCTGCCGAAGTTTGTTGACATCTTCCTCCTAATCTTGTCCTAATGGTGTTCCATACTTCAGATCACAGGGACGTCATAGCTCTCGTCCCATTACAATACTAGCGGGGATTTGGCTGGTTGGATCATGCACTGCTGCACAATAGGCTAATAAGAACAAACGGAGGAACTGCAGCGGGGTTCTTATCTCTCGACTCGACAGCTGTCGTGTCGAATAAGCAAAATTTGCGATTCTCATGTTCCATATCGAGGAGTGAGTGTCGACTACAAATGTCATTTTTATTCGACATCTAAATAGGTGTCGAGAAGTCAATTTTCTGAGGTTATGCGGTGATGAATTTTGATTTGCAAAAATATGGTCATTTCGACCAAAAGGAGAACAATAGATATTATGCCAATTGAATAAATGGACAATCATCGAGATTTTGCTGCCACAGGTCGCTTGTGTTCCGCAAATGCGAATGGTAATTATAGAGAAATGAGACAAGAACTAAGTAATAAATTAAATGGAACAGGAATGTTACTAACAAGAGAAGCAAATTTGAAAATGTTTCTTCAGAAGTATTTAAGTTTGGTAGTATCCAAATACATGTTCCCAATTAAAGAAACTTTGTCAGATAAAAGGTTGACATCTAGTCCTTTTAAAATACTTAAAATATAAAGTTGCCTGATTGAAGCGGGGTAAATTGTTTATTTTAACAAGCATATGTTCGTTTTGGTTAGAATTTGGTTCTTGGCAATGTTCCTAAGAAAGTCCTAGTTTCACTGTATATTCGTAGTTTTCACCAAGTCATGTTAGAACCATTGCTAAAATATGAAGCAGAATGAAAGAAGCAGTTTTTATTTGATAAATTTCAAAATATGCTTTATTATACATGATGAAAGAAATCATATTGACAAAACTTTGTTGTTAATAGTAAGTCACGAGAATAAAAGAAATGGTGCATGCAAGGTCAACGTTCAGCACTTAGCACAAAAGAAGGTAGAATAGGCCCCCTTTCTGACCTTTGAAGGGAGAGTATCACATTTTGAATATTCTGAAATAAACAGTTGTTGTAAAATTTGATAGCTCTTCCTTTGTACACTCGTCTGGCTTACTTCCAGGTTAAAATCTACCAAACCAAACCAGTCGCATAAAGGTGCAAAGTTACCAATATATTTGGTTTGTTTGCGGTTTCGGTTTTCGGTTTCGATACATTCTTTACCTGGGTGCTGGAATATACAGTGTCAAAAGATTGCACAAATTGGCAACAAATATTTGTTTATTTAAAATTATTTCTGGAAACGGGCTTCTGGAATTTCAACGACATTGAACTCTCTTCAAATTCGTCTTCGACGCCTTCCAAATAGTACATATTCGTGCCAAAGTCTAATTTTGTTAACGTCATATCCTCAATATCTATTTTATATTTTTATTAATAATTTCAAGGAAACAACTAAAACCAACACATAATAAAATAGGTTAGAATGAAATGTCAAATGTTTCATTAGTCAAATTGAGACGACGACGTTTTCTGAGACAAACGACCTCTCGACTAGTTTTTCGACATGTGATGAGAATCACTCCTCTCTCTATGTCGAGAAGACTGTCGAAAGGTTTCAGCTAGTCGATTCGATGAGAATCCCTGTGCTGGTCCCAATCTCTGGTAGTCAGAAACTAGCTTTTATGGTGGTCGGTGGCTCAGCAGTTTAGGTGCCGGCGGATGAAACTTCTGCTAGCATTGGACCCGGTTCAATTCCGGTGTGCGAGAGAATTTTTGTAGAGTGTAATGGTACAGATTGGCGACCAGACACCTTATTGTAACGCAAGTGTGATGTTAGTTGCCACCCAGGGTGGTACTGTTCTCCTACTGATGAAAAGTGAATACGCCGGTACTTCAGTAAGTCACCCCAAGGCGCCACGGCTACTGTCATGTCTTCTACCCGTACAGGCTATGCCTTCGAGAACACTCTAGGAGTGTTATTGAAGGAGTATTATCATTATTATTCATTCGGTCCGCCATTCCATCAGACTGTGGACGGAGAACCGTGGTGCTTGTTTTTCGGATGATGAGCATTTTACAAATTTCCTTGTTTTGGTCAGGATGTAGCTCCAATGGAACACCGAATCGGCATATTCATTACTTTACCAAGAAATCGGTGACGGTGAAGGCCTTCTGGTTGGGCAGGGGCTGATGCTTCTGATTATTTACTGAAGGAATCCATTGCTACAAAGATGCATTCATTTTGGGAACCAGGAAGCCATTTGGGAGTTGCATGGTCAGTCCTAAACAGGAATCTTCTCCCATACACGTATTTATAAAATAGTGGAATAGGTTTATCCTTCCGAGATTGTGGTTAGTGATATAGGGATGTTGCAAACCCCAGCACATATCGTACACGTAGAAACCAAGGAAACTCCAGAGTTAGTGAATATCTATTGGAATGGGCCAGCCACTCGTTCTCTGCTTTAATCTTCTGCTCATCTATGTCTACTTCTTTCTCAGATACATCGTGACCGAGGAATCGTTCTTTTTTTGGAATAGATGGCATTCTTGGAGCTCCGTTCCAATCGGGAGTTTCTCATATCTAGGAATACTTCCTCCAGCTTTCTCACATGCTGTTCGAACGATCTGCCATCTACAATTATGACATCGTGATATACTAGACACATCTTCCATGAAAGTCCCTTGAGAAATGTATCTATTAATCTTCCGAATGTGGTCAGAGCATTTCAGAGTCGGAATGGCATAATGGTGAACTGCCACAGGTCTTAGCCGAGTAAAGCTGAGTTTTCGCAAAGTTCTGAAGCTATAGTTCTACCTGCCATTATCCACTTTTCAAATCTAGAGTTAATAAAATCGAAGAAGCGGTTGACTTATCTAGGGTGTCATCTATTCTCGGGAGAGGGTATAGATTTTCTTGAATTACATTTTTTTAGACCGTGGAAACTTTCTTATTTCAATACTTGTGAAGTCTATTTTTGACCTGAGCTAATATAAAGGCGGTTACCCAACAAGTGTACTAGGATCCCACAACCGATACATTATATTACCACGGAATATTGATCAAAGTTTTGTTTTATCTGAAGTAACAGCATTCAGAGCCTCATCCATTTTAAGACAATACGTAATATTTTCTCTCAGGACAAATCATTATTTAAGATCATGATTTGTAAACAACATGAACACTCATACTCTGTATGCTCAAAGAACAAAAAACTGATTTGCCAAACCCATTCGATAAATTTTGTTTTTCAGGATGAAGACTTAACTGAAGTTGCATTTCTTCTATCTACGTTGACTATGTTTCTTGTTCAAGTTTTCTACATGTATTTTCATGCGAACGAATTGATTTTAAAGGTGAGAATAATTTAATTAACGAGAACGATTACTTCTTTTTGTGGAAATCGAAGTTCACTTAGAATAAAATTAAATACTTTTGTCTATTTCCACGGATAGCCTTGTAATTATTATTATAACAAGCTTTCATTTAATTTGCCATGTTAGTATGTGTGGGTCAAATTTTGCAACTGAATTTTGAACCAGTTATCCCCAACCGATTGTGCTGGAATTTTGCATACACGTTTGGTTTGAAAGACGATACATTGCAGCTAAGTGACATAAATCTAAATGCAATATGGCGGACACCGAAAGATGGTGGACCAATTATTTTTATGCACCCCTAGATATGGGTATTAAGTGAAAGGGTTTGTTTAGAAGAATATGGAAAACAAAATTAAGTGACTAAATTCAATATGGCGGCTCCAAGATGGCGGACTAGTTTTGTGATCATGGTCAGATTCGATTCAAAATTGGTATTAAGGGTTTTCAGGGTCGGAGATTAAGAGGTTTTTTGTCAGAATTCATAAATTCATTATGGCGACTCCAAATTGGTATGGGAGTGTTGTGATTATGGTCAGGATTCTATTCAAAATTGCTATAATATAGGGATTTTTGGCGTCGGAAGTTTTGGAAATGTTTTTTGAGTTTTGTGATTATGTTCCGATTCTTTCGAAAATTGGCATGTGAGGATTTTTGATGTCGTATATTATGATCACATCATCAACAATAATCCAAGATAATGGCTTTCATACGTTTGGCTTGAGAAATGAGAAATTTAAAATGAAATTAGGTGAAGAATTTTTCAAAGACAAGCTTTTATTCAGATGTACTGAAAAATGAAACATAAATTCTTTAGATGATCGTCGGAGGATTCCAGAAATGTGTCAAATTAAAAATTGGACTAGTGCAAATTTGAGGAAAATTTGATTGATCTGGTTAGAACACATTCATTTGATCACAAATAGTACGTTTTTCTGAATAATCTGTTATCAAAGAAATAAAAACCAGAGTTTGCCAAGAATCAGTTTTGGGACCTATTCTATACTTGATTTACGTGATTGATTTCAAGACATATGATGACTCTGAGATTACGCAATTTGTTCCTTGCAAGTTATTCTGAAATGTACTGGAAGTATTTATATCGCGTATATCACTCAGAAAAATTAGTATTGCAATTTAAAATGTATTAAGTTAAAGTTAAATACCAAGTTTCTTTTGAATTCGTTTTCCCCGTTTATCACTTTTAGAACACATTTGAGAGCATTTCATCTTAGAGATTTTTTACTGGTATTTCAGAGGCGTGTTCTACTACTAATACTAATACTTATTCCAAAAGTCATTCAATGGGAGTCAGTAAAATCAGTACATTTTTCTCAACCACTTATGTTAAGGGACATATTTGCCCTGTAACGTAGTCAACGCGTTGGTGATAAGCAATGTTGTGCCCTTTCTTCATGAAATCCCAAATGTTGGAATATTAAAAATTTCTAATTCTCCTTGTTTCGAAGCATAAATTGAAAATAATAATTGGAATGACTAAATAAAAGTTCTACTGACCTAATCAAATTGCTGTTTTCAGAGTCAAGATATTGGATCTCGTATATTCAGAAGTAACTGGTATGAACAACCGGCTTCAATAAAAAGTACTTTGTTCATAACTATGATTCGTTCGGCTAAGCCATTAGTTTTACATATCGGTAATGTGGATATCATGAGTAATGATGTGTTGATTAAGGTAAGTCATCTAATACTCACCAAAAACCAACTGACAGTTGAATCTAAGCATTATAGCTTTTATTTTTCACTTGTCCATTAATGGTTTATAATACCTTGGCAACGGTTGCTATTATCAGACCCATAACGCCCGGGGCGTTAAGGAGGGCATTATGAATCATAACGCCCGCTAGATGTTTTTTCTGTAGTTCAATAAATTAATTACTCAGAAAAGTTTTATTGATAACTGTACATAAAAAAGGGACTAATTATTTTCTCTTAAATAGAAATTACAATTTTCAAATATGTGCCTGAAAAATTAGTACCAAGTTTCCAAGTTTGAAGTTCTGTGAGTTGACCGATGATGAACTCCTCAAAATGCATTCGGTTTCGTTCGGAACGTTAACATTTTCTTTTGCGGAAACGGAATGAGATATCACTGTAGCATTTTGTTCTTCGAGTAGATACTTTCTTCGATATAGCTCTCCGCTACCGTACTACTCTTCCATTTTCCATGTAATTTTAGTGTTTCAATGGAAGCACCACCTTGAACAAGAAGCGTTGGCGACGTACGGTGTAGACAATGTCCAGTGGAACCTTTCGGGTTTTCCAAATTAAGGTATTTCGGTATGATAGAAGGAACGCTTCCTATAGTATTTTTACCTGCAGGTAACTCAATGCATTTATTATTTCTGTAGGTTAAATTAAACCTACGTTGTTTACATCCTTTTGGTCGTAGTGCAATGTACTTTTTAACTGAGTTCAAGGCTCCTATTTCACTTTCTTCAACAATGGTGAAACTTTTTGAGGTGCAGGTCTAGGTTTCTGGTACCTTGATCAGTAAAATGGCTCATCTGTCTTCAATGTCATCAATTGTCATCTTGACCCTTTCATCACACGTCTTAAGCCTCCAAATACGCCTATTACCAGAACAACTTTATGTAGCAGAAAAGTATCATCTGGAGCTTTTCTTATGAAAAGTAATACTTGTCCACCTTCCAACATCTTTGATTATTTAGGAATGTATCTTTTTGATTCAACTTTCAGAAAGGCCATCAGTTGACTGAATGCTGATATATTAATGTTTTCTTTAACAATCAATGTTGATTTCAGCTGTGAGTATTTGGTCCATAGACTATTTGCACTACATTTTTCAGACTAAAATAATGTAAAATAAATAAAAAATATTAATATTTTTCAAGAGATAAACTCACCAGTTCCTGGAAGTATGCCATTAAGACAGTTTCATTCACAGTATTCATTCTGTTTTCATCTTTCCATTTCAAAAACTGGTCATACTCCTTCTTGTATAAGTATTTGGATTTAACATCAGGCAGTAAATTTCCTAACGCTTCTTCAGATTTGACCGTCACATTCTGAGGGATTTCCATAATTATTATGAACACAACCGTTTATAGTTTCCTCCACTAACAAGCTTGTCAATTCTTACAAAAATGCAGCGTCATTTTATTAAATAAACAACCCTTAGCAACCTCTTCAATGTTTCCATGGCAATTGCATAGAAGCTCACTTGTGCTCAGTTGCCGAACGCAGTAAGTACTATGAGAAGAAATTTATGAAGTAAACAACGTCGTTTAAGATAACTTTTTCGTGAAAGATAAAATCTTGTACGCACCACGAGCGTTACTAGATCCTTACACCCACCGGATAACATTCATTCCTCGAGCCAAAGGCCCTCGGGTGAATGTTAACCTCCGGGCGTTAGGACCTACAGTCTGTCCATAAAGTAACCCCCCCCCCTGTTAACTTTTGAGCGGAGTGGAATTTTCCTTTGAATTTTTTTTTGGTTAAATGGTAGTTCATAAGCTACTTTTTGACAATGATAAAAAAATTCTATCTTCCAAAATGGCGACCAGGCGCCATTTTGAAATATTTTTTTTAATGGCATTTTTTTTAATGGGTCGAGTGATACCTCATTCGATTTGTTTTTCAAGTGTCTATTCGGCAGCAAAATTTCAAACAGAAATATTGGTCCAAAACAAAATGGTGGTACATTATTTGAGAACTCTCACGAGAGGATCCTGTGGAATAAATGGCTATTAAAGAGCTTTAGTGCGATGATAAAATATTTTTTCGTTTCTGCAAGAGCTTCTTGCCACTCAAAATGGCAGATGGGCGCCATATTAGAAAAAAATTCAAACAAGTCTTAGATGAGTAGTGTAATACCTCGTTTTATTGAATCTCAGCAAATCTCAGTAATCAAGTCCCATATACGATTCTGAGGGACAGAGAATATTTGTAGATATCAAAAAATATTTTTTCATTTCAATTGAGCTCGTTTAAAGCCATTTATTCAAAGAAATCGCGTATAAAAGTTCTAACATAATGTGCCTCCATTTTGTTTTGGATGAATATTTTATTCTGAAATTTTGTAGTGGTATGGAAAATCAAAAGACAATTCGAATGAGTTATCACTCGACCCCCCATGCCATTTAAAAAAATCTTTCAAAATGGCGCCTTGCCGCCATTTTGAAGGATAGACATTTTTTATAACTGTCAAAAAGTAGCTTATAACTACCATTTCACCAAAAAAATTCAAAAGAAAATTGCACCCTGTTCAAAAGTGAACCGGGGGAGGTTACTTTATGGACACACTGTATATAACGCACTTGGTACATAAATAGCTATAATGAATGCAATGATTTGTTTTTCACCTCATAATAATTATGAAATTGGAAATGATTGATGATGGGGTATTATCATTTATTTTATTTTCCAGATCATCAAGGCTGGGTATACATACATCCTACTAGCTAAAAAATGAAAGTACCTTCATACCTCCGTAGTTGGATATTCTTAAGCACATTAAATATGAATACATACTTATATTTCCAAACTGCACAAACAATTTATTTGGAAATTGTTCAATTCGGATTAAAGATTGTAGCATGAAATGAGTTTTGTTCTCTTTATTCAGAAGTTCTAAACGATAAATTAAAGAAGATATTCCCATATCAAATTTCATATAATAACAATAATAATAATAATAAATCGTCTTCAAGTATCTTGCAAAAAATATAAATTCGTACATAATTAGGTATGTTGTGCTGCAAATATGAAAGGGCGAAGTGTAAAAGTTGATGTTGTTTACAACTTGACCCTTGAAAATAGAGAGAGAAAAAAGTTCACCAATTGTACAGAAAGAAACAAAAAATATCATTGAGATAGATAAATAAGAAGAAAGAATCAATGAATTGAACAAGCATTGTCAAGAGAATATGTTCAGTTATACAGTAGTACTTTTAGTTCCTTTTTGAGGTTGATTGAATCATAGTTCCGAAAATTATTATGTAAATGGGAGCTGTGTATGAGAAGCTTTGTTTGTACAAACTGGTTTTTAATTTGGGAATGACTATGATATTTTCGAAGGAAGAAGAGGAGACCGATCGCCAATTCTTCTGCTGTATTCCGGAGAAGTAAGGAAGTCCTTGAGTAACACATCAGCGACAAGACAAATTTCTTATTTTATACTTTGTCAAATATATTTATTTAATGTTTCACTTATTTACCAATCTATCTACGACCCTGTATTTCTATTTATTCGTCTTTCTTTCACATTAACTATTCTAATTGATTCTGATTTGATTGTCTCTCAGATTTTTGTGCTGTGTTATTCAAGGGGGAATCTACATAATTAAATATCTATCTCTGAGAACCAGAGATACACTTGTTTTTTGCAGGGGGTTGCATCATGTATCTTACTTACTGTATTATCAGAGGACTATTTTTGACTATTTCAAAATTTTCAGATAGCTGAGACACTTCCTGGGACACTTTTCGGGTATGAAATCACTATTTTTGGTAGTTGCAGCTTCAGCTACAATATTTGATGAGGGACAATAACTGTTCTATGCTATTGAATTATAAGAAGCACTCGTGGAATATTCCATACATATCTGTAACATATCACTAACTATCCGTCGCAGCAGTAGTCTGGAGAGTAGTTGTCTTCTGTCAGATATTTGCCTCATATTCCTACATAGTAGGATTTTTGGAAAGTGGAGTGTTTTGAGTTCATCAGATTTCACTTTACTGTATTTACTAAAAATAGAAGTAACGCAAAAATACGAAACGTTCATGAAATACTCGATACAGTCTATCTACAAGACTTTGTCATAATTTTCAAAAATACTTTTTTGTTTTACTATACATCCTGGCAATATTCGAATTCATTCAATAATTCATTATAGGTACTCTTCTAAGTTTCATACCTACTTTTCCTTTAATTAGTGAATATTATTAACGAAGTCAGAGTACCCTTCTTTCTACACAGTCCCACAAAGTGACAAATATATGACAGAATTCATTTACTATCCCCAACGGATATTGGATTGCATCTGGCATAGAATCTACAACACTTAGATAATTATCTAAAACACTAAAATTTTTGTTTGACGATCCATTCTGAAAATATTCAATAACAAACAATAATTCATTATAGCTTAAGTCGTATACCTTGCCTTTATTTGTTGCTAATTATTGTTGTTATTTTTATTAATTAACAATATGAAATAATAACATTAACTGAAACAAAGTCGAAATAGCACTTTCTCCACACATTCCCACAAAGTGACAGATACGAGGCAAATATCTGACAGAACTCAACTACTTCTCCAAACGGACATTGAATTAACTCTGACATATACAGTGTGTCCCACGTTGAGCAGCACCACCTCCGTGTTTCCTTATTCGACTACCGATTACAATTTTTTTTTCAACATTCATTTCTAAATGAGATCTACATTTCTGATTATTTATCTACTATGATCAATTATTAAAAATGCAAAAAATCGCTTAGTAATATCAGGGATTTTTATCAGATTTTCTCAATACGTTGAGAACTTTCTGAAACACATGCTTTTGAATTTTCACTTCTGTGTCATATTCAGGGCGATTTTTATTGAGAATAAGCGTTCCATGAACAAAATTAATCAAAATGGAATAATATAATATCATGAATATTTTCACATATTTCACATATTTTTTCAAGCTAAATTATTCTGAAATTCATGGGCACTAATCATGTTTTGATGTTTTCTGCTATTCCTATACAATTTGATAGCTACTTCGATTACATTTTGATTATTGAAAGAAAATGATAAAGAATCGTGAAACTAATGAAATTTATTACTATTAAAACAAAAACAAATAAAAACTCATGAATGCACTGTGTTATTTCTTTTTGATATTATTATTTCTCCATAATTTTTCATACATTAAAGAATTTTTTTTCTGTTGTTTGTAGCCACCCTCTTTAAAATATTTGGAGTAATGCTAATGGAAATATTGCCGTTCACAGTTAATCACCCAGTGGGGGTTCTCCGTGCTAGAATAACGGTATGAAGTTCCCGAGCTGTTGAATATTTTGCTTATCCAACTCACCGTAGTGTGATTAATGACATCCCGATCTTGATACCTCCTATTGAATTCAATAACTGCTTCTCTTGATGACCTGGTATCATCCCCAATGATATTAATAATCTCTATTCTCTCCGAGAGGGTGAGCTTTCGTTGCATAGGTATTGCTCCACAAACAGTTATGATAAACCCTACACATCAAACAACAATCGTTATCGTTCAAGTTATTTGAAAATGTGAATATCGTGTTACTTCCATAGCCATCATGATGGTATTACCTAAGGGCTATTAGCATTTTAGTTACGAGACCTGGGTAAGAGAGAGTTGGAGAGAGATATTTGAAGGGTTGTGTTTCCATGGCAGGATTGATCATCAATTTGTGAACTCTCTGGGCATTCTGCAGTCGTGGAAAAATAATTATTATATCGGTACCTTTCTTTAATTAAGTTCCAGTGAAACTTGATATCACGATATTTATTGCCATCTTATACTCAACGGTATTGCTAAACATTTTTACTACTTTATTATTCTCTATTCGTGAAAATATAACTTGTCGAAGCCTTATCGACAAATAATGAAAACCGAAATTATTTCGTATTTTGGCATTTTATCTGTTGATTTAGGTGGCCGGTGGTTCAGCGGTTTGATGTGTCGGACATTGAAGGTTCTGTGCTAGCATCTAAACCAGTTCGATTCCGGAGTATGAAAGGATTTTTCTCAAGTGCATCGGTATCGATAGGCGACCGCATTCCTTCTTGTAAATCAAGTGCGATGTTAGTTGCCTGGATACCAATCCCGATTTCAGGTATTTGTTTGAAATGTGCACCGACCACCCGGGGTGGTGCTGTAGGTTTTCCGGGTTTTCCTGCAGCTGAAAAGTGGACACGCCACCAAAAATCAGTATGTCGCCCCTAGATCCACGGCAAATAATCCGTCTTTTACCCGTACTGGCTATGCCTTTGGGTACACTCTTCGAGCATTTGTGAGGAATTATCATTATTTTCATTATTATTTGCCACATTGATGCTTTCATTGGCTTTTAGTGGCGGTCTTTTTATCTCTGTGAAGTTGAAAAAAAATTGCCACAACACATCTCATAAGTAAAGAATGCACATTCGTGTACAAATTATACATATAAAACAATTGTGAAGTTCAAAACTACTGTACATTATTGTACAAAAACGAAAGAAAATGATAGTTGATATTGGATTCTAGAATACACAAATGGGTACAAATGAATTAACGCACAAAAAACATAGTTGATTTTAATTTAGCTAAAAAATGTCTCCAGTGCATCATTTCAAGTATATTTAGCAATAATCACATTTGCTTTAAATTAGTTGAATACCTGTTCTTGCCACTCGCAGTACTTATCGAAGAACACATTTATTCTTAGTAGCCATGGTTTACAGCTGTTCTTCCATCTATGCTTGGGAGGACTAATCACATATTCCGCATATTGCAGAAACCTATATCTATCTGTAAAGTGGGTAGTAAAGAATTCTAAAATTAATTAATATCTTTTCTGATCAACAGAAATTGTGTACACAATTGTGTACAAAAGGACTCACGAGGACGTTACCAACCATAAGTAAGGAAAACAATTGAAAAACCAGCCTTGTCTCACTCGGTAACTGACTAAAAATCTGTTTTACCAACCGTACTAATTTATTTCGTTACGAGATTGGATATACTGGGAGAAATATAACCATAGGGTGAGCCACAATAGGCCAGTGAACGCAGTTGAGGGCCTGATAGGGCCAACTCACGTTCAAACCTAACCTAACTTATCTCGACCAGGTTGCGAGGTAGGTTGCCATTGTTGAAGATGTAGACAACTTTTACTGCAGGTTTGCCAACTCTCTTTATTTTTCGTTTCTCTATGGGGTAAACACACAGGTTGCGTATATGCATCACTGAATAATTAGAGTAATTTTTTTTGGTGGGTGTCAGACAAACAAAAAAGTAACAAAAAAGGAAACGTTGAATGGGAGCAAGGAGCAGTGTAGTCAGAATGTTTCCCAAATTTTAAAATTTTACTCCCCTATAATTTATTTAATATTAATTAATAATATGAATCCCGGTTGGGATTCTTTTCTTATGATATAAAAATCTTCTCTAAAAGTTTTTTACAATACAGTATTTTTCTTCAAGTTTTTTTTATACACAAACAGTATTTTTGAATCAATAAATCAGCTTTGAAGCCAAGACTACTGAGGAAGACTTTTTTTTAGTAATTGCCTACTATGATTAGCTTCAAAAAGTTATTATTACATTTTATAACGCTGTTCAAAAAACTACTTTTCGAAAACCCACGTAGTTTTTAATCTGGCAAAAAAACCGCTAACAGAAAACAACACAGGAAATACAATGATACCTTATAGGCTTCTGCGGGAAGGCATTATGATTACTATTTATAGATATCCGTGGAATCGTTATGAAGCGTAAAGATCTGGATACCGAATTTTCGCGAAGCAGGTGGATATCTTCTGAAGAATATCATTTTTATTTATATTTCAAAAACCAGACATAAAAAATTAATGAAACCTACCCGAGTGTAGGGTAATTTACTTTGAAGTATAACTGAAAAATAAGATTTAAATCGGCAGATCCATTCAAATATAATTAACAAACACATATATTAAGTACAAAACCGATTTCAAGTAATATTTGTAAACGCCCCTATTATATAATGTGATCATAACTTTCTGAAGCTAATCATATTAAGCAATTACAATAAGTCTTCCTCAAGTAGTAGGATTTATTGACTCAAAATGCTGTTTTGTGTGGCTATTGTTAATAACATGTAGTATAAAAAACAAACATTTGAAAAAAAACACCGTGTTGTAAAGAAGTAGAAACTTTTCGTCACGTCTACAGGCGCCAAAAATACCACACATTAATACAACCTTTTCTAGCAACCATGTATGATCATCTGCATCCAACAGAAACTTAGTTACTTCTTCAGACGAAATTTTTGCTTTCTTTGGTGTGTATCCATCAGACTTTCGTCTCAAGAACAAAAATAATTTTCCAAATCTGAAAATACGATTTCTGTAATATGGTGTACGATTTAAAATAACTAACCATGAAATGTCAATGTTGTCATAAATTTTCAAAGCAAGTATCAACATTGAAATCTTGGTCCACAGCGAGTTAGGAAAATAAACCTCTGATTTTCCTTTCGTATAGGTTAATAATACATCTTTATTAACCACCTTTACATTCTTGCTTTTACGCCACTATTCAAAATTTTCATATTCTTTTTGATTTTCGGCAGTAAATCAACACTCGCTGCACATGATTCTCCCAATATTTCTAAGGAAATTTGATTTTGTTCCTCAATTTCTTCAATTTCATCTATGGTCGTTGTTAAAGCGAACTCGCGAACATAAAAAACTGACGTTGTTTATATTGTCAAGCTATTCCATGACAACACGATGTTGGGATTTTTCTGTAGAATTACGAGGTAGTGGTTTGTTCTTTCCTCGGAATCAAAATGTAATCTTTCAGCGGGAGTACGAAAAGTCTTGAACGACACACGGCCGATACGCAAATAACGGATTCGGTTGTTATAATCCTCGGCTGCGCCTCGGATTACAATATTCAACCTCATCCGTTAATTGCTACATATCGGCCTTGTAACGTTAATAACTATACTAATCATCTAAAAAGTAATACTTTTGAATAAGTTGGTAAATCAGCAATTTCTATGATTTTCAAAAATTCATATCTCCGAAACTGGACATAGAAACTAATTTTATCTTCAAAATTTGCCCAAAACCAATTTCTCATGTACCTATTTGGTGCGGGGTCCTTTTACTCCTTTATAATTGATAAGAATAAAATCGTCAAAGTCGAAGTACCCTTCTCTCCAAATATTTCCACAGAGTGGAAAATATGAGGCAAAAATCTGACAGAAAACCCTTCCCTGGCTAATGCCACGACGGATATTGAACTACATCTGAGAGATATTTGTGCAACGTTCTTCCAAGAAGACTCAATTGCAAGTGCTCATTGCTGACAAACAAAAGATTATCCTCAATTTGGCTGGGGATGACCACCAGCAGACATGTTTCAAAGTTGTTCAAGGGTAGGTCCGACAGCTTTGTGGGAATTATTAGATAAACAATAGAATGTAATTCATTTGGCAGAGCCTAATAGCACACCATGTCCCAGGGACGTCCCCATTTGGTACAAATCATGTCCGAATGTCCGGGACTTAAAATCATTGTCCGTGGGACATCCGATTCAGTGCATTTCCATGAATTTCCCCAAAGGAATTCCTATGGATGTCCCAAGGTTGTCCCAATCGGTACATCGTATAAAACGTCTCTGAAAGGACGTCTTTGGGATGTCCTGGGTCGGATATATTCTGTTATGTTTCCTAGGACATCCATCGGACGTCCTTGTTAGTAGGTATTCTGGCATGTCTTTGAAAAGATGTCCCATGGTTGTCCTGGTACGGGACATTCAGGAACATCCCACATGAATAAATATTGGACGTCCCAAATCTTAGAATATCTCACTGCGGAAACTTCCTTGGGATGTCCTGGTTCGAATATATTTTGTAGAATTTTGTAGGATATCCATTGGATGTCCTGGTTGGCATGTATTTGGCATGTCTTCGAAAGGACTTCCTATGGTTGTCCTGGTATGGGGACATTCTGGAACGTCCTTGATGGATGTACATCGGACGTCCCAGTCAGTGAATTTTAGAAAATGTCCCTGCGAGGACTTCCTTGAGATGTCCTGGATTGAACATTTTTCGCAATGTTTCCTAGGTGCATCCATCCAAAATTGAATGATGGATGATCATAAAAATAAATTAAATAAAATTCTAAAACAGTTACGATAATCAGGCCTCCATGTTTGACCATTACCCATCCCATCTAGTGGTTTTATAGAAAAGGTATGAAATGGATCGCATATTTACAATAGGGCTAAACATTATAGCGAAAACAACCCATCTAAAATAAAACCCTTTTCAATATCAATAAGGTAATCAGGGGCCATATTCTCGAGTTTGTGCGTATGGCAATTCGATTTACTGTTTCACAAAAATGAAAATGAAAAATGTATGTTTGTCTCTCTTGTTCGTATACGAATTGATACCGAACAATTCCTCTATGTATGGATTCCGTGCATAAAGCTGTTTTCTGTGTTTTGTGTTCTATGTTCAAGTGAAGTGTTGACGAATTGACAGACAATTGTTGAGTATTTTCCAGCTGTGGCGGCTTTTCAATCATCTTTTGTGATTGGTTAGTTTAGTGACTGTTGTGGAAGTTATTTTGTGTTCATTCAGTATAGTTATATCTATAAATGAAAATAAAAGTTTTGTTTTACTATTCAATAGTTATTACTAACCTGTTCAACACTGTTTTAAAAAGGTGTTTCCGTAAGTAGAGTTGTGTGTATCCTTCAAACATACAAACGAATACGAAATATATCCTAACGCCAGCGCAATAGAATCGCTAAATGATTTTCAGAAACTTTACGTAGAGAAGTCTCGACTGATTTAGATGTATCCAAAACCGAATTGAATGACTCTGAGAGAGTGCTGAGCTTACCTAGTAAGTACATCTGGTTCCATCCAAATTGGTATCTCCAGTAATCCACAACAATATCATAATCTCAGTCCTGAAATAGATGTACGAAGAAACACATCTGATAATTCTGCACATCCTAAGGACGTCCAATGAACATCCCAGGTGGATATCGATTGAATATCCTTATAGAACGTCCAATTTTGGTGAGAAGTCGGTACTTTCTACGGATGTCCAATGGACGTCCGCGGTACCAATACTGCACGTCCTAAGGACGTACCAATATTGCACGTCCTAAGGACGTCCCAGATGTACTTTCGATTGATATAATTCGGGGACGTCCAATTAACATCCCTGGTGAATGTCCACTGGATATCCTTATAGAACGTCCAATTTTGGTGAGAAGTCGAGACATTGGTACTTCCCACGGATGTCCAATAGACGTCCGCGGTTCCAATTTTTCACATCCTAAGGACGTCCCGAACGTCCTGAGAGGATGTCCTATGGATTACCATCGGACTTCATGGTGCTATTAGGGATGATAAGACAACTCAACTCAAAGTTGTCGAACCTACCCTTGCACTGATGAGAGGCAACAACCTCGAAGCATGTCTGCAGGTGGTCATCCCCAGCCAAATTAAAGATAATCTTTTGTTTGTCTACAATAAGCACTTGCAATTGAGTCTTCTTGGAAGAACGTTGCACAAATATCTGTCATATGTAGTTCAATATCCGTCGTGGCATTAGCCAGGGAAGTAGTTGTTTTCTGTCAGATTTTTGCCTCATATTTTCCACTTTGTGGAAATATTTGGAGACTTTGTCGATTTTATTCTTACCATTTATTTGTACTCTCCGGCAAAACATTCGAACTTGTTCTAATTTTCTCCTTTATAATTGTTTTATTGATGAACAGATTCCGATGAAATGTTGAACAGTGATATCTCGAGACCTCCTTAAACCAGTGGTGTAGTCAGAACTTTGATGATACTTCTGAAATTGAAGTGGTGGGTTGATAAAACAGCACATTTTTCAAATTTTTTTCACATATAACTTTTTTATTAATGGTTGCATTTCTACGTAATTTCGACATAAACCATTTGGATACGTCGTGAATCCAGTAGCATAGTAAGATTTATTGTAAAAGAGTCGCTGATATATATATTTTCACTTGATAGCTTTGAAAAATAAGAATAGTTGGTCCTGAAAATGATGACTAATTCATGAAATTTTGTGTCCTAGTAGACTTTTTCAATATCCTCCTAATCGAAAAAGGATCATATCTCAAATAGGCCACACTGTATCGTAGTAACGTAGCACTTCACAGGTCAAACAAAAAATTGCTCAGCTCTTAGAAACCGCGATAATAAAAGGCAGATACCGGACCTTTTTCCATCACCCGCCGACGCGACGTCCTGAAAATTTGCCAATAGAATTAATGCCGGAAAAGGAATCCTCAAGAATTGTCATAAATTATGCAAAGTCGTCGTTACATTATCGTTGTTCGCACAACGGAAAGTGGAAATATATCTGATATATTTCACCAAGCTGAATGTGGGTTTCTCTAACGTTTTGCCTGGTGCTTTTCACATGTAATCCATTTAGTATTCCGCCAAGGGTTCACACATCTATCTATCACAGATGGGTTGAGTGTCGAGTTATTCCGATTCAGAAATTCACTCGGACCTCTCGCCGCTCGCCAAAAACTTTTATAAACATTATTTTACGTTGAGTGCAAATAACTTGGGGATAGTAAATGATAGAAATACATATTATCATACAGTGCTTTTCATCAGGCCCCCCCTTTTATTTTTTGACCGGGTAAACTCAAAAAATTGAAACTTGAGATAATGAAATTGATGCATGAATATATATATATATATATATATATATATATATATATATATGTTCCAGTGACTGTAAAACAGTCGAAAACAATCCTTTAGGAACTCACTATACCTTTGTATAGATTGTATGGCATATGTCTGTCGGACATATGCCATACAATCAATACAAAGGTATAGTGAGTTCCTAAAGGATTGTTTTCGACTGTTTTACAGTCACATGCTGAATACTTGTTTCAAGGAGCAATAAATGTTCCAGTGACTGTAAAACAGTCGAAAACAATCCTTTAGGAACTCACTATACCTTTGTATAGATTGTATGGCATATGTCGCATCCGAAATGTCCTTCTGGAGCGCTCTCTAATCTGTTGCCGTGGTGGATCCTGTAAGCGATTGCAGTGTTCATCCCGGCGAACGATGACGGGCACCGGGCCCCCGCGTGTATACAACCGTGATAACCAGGACTGCACTGATGAGGGACTTCATCCCGAAACCGGTCTGCAGTTGGTTCCTTGTTTGGATCAGGCGGTGTCCTGCTGTCTGTCTCTGAGAGCTCTTGCAAAGTTGTTCCTTCAAAGTAAGGATCTTTGCACATATTTCTGACATATATAATTCAATATCTGTCGAGGTATTAGCCAGAGAAGTAGTTGTTTTCTGTCGGACATATGCCATACAATCTATACAAAGGTATAGTGAGGTCCTAAAGGATTGTTTTCGACTGTTTTACAGTGACTGGAACATATATATATATATATATATATATATATATATATATATATATATATATATATATATATATATAAATAAGGATGGATATAGCGAGGGGCAATATATGAAAATATAAGTAAAAAAGTTATTGGGTATAACCCTCAAAATGTTCTGCAACCGTAGACACGTGTTCGAGCTTAAGCTCTCATCAGTACGGTAAAATCAAGTGCGAAGATGTACAACACTTGGATGTAAAAATAGAAACAAAGGAAGTCAACAACAGGAAGCCAACCACACATTTGTGGCTTCGGTTAGAAGACCTTGTGCTTACAAGGCAACAACTAACGTCGCCACGGAGGCAGCTATAGCTACCAGCGTGACTTTTTTACTTATATTTTCATATATTGCCCCTCGCTATATCCATCCTTATTTGTATTTTCCTGGGTAGGATAGTCACGCTGGTAGCTATAGCTGCCTCCGTGGCGACGTTACTTGTTGCCTTGTAAGCACAAGGTCTTCTAACCGAAGCCACAAATGTGTGGTTGGCTTCCTGTTGTTGACTTCCTTTGTTTCTATTTTTACATACAAGTGTTGTACATCTTCGCACTTGATTTTACCGTACTGATGAGAGCTTAAGCTCGAAACACGTGTCTACGGTTGCAGAACATTTTGAGGGTTATACCCAATAACTTTTTTACTTATATTTTTATATATATTGTTATGAAAATTGTTTGAAAATAAAATATGAACAAAATACAGTTAATAATAAAAAAAAAAACTTGCCTGTAAAATTTCAACCCTTTTGTAAGGAGCAAAAGTGCTTTCCGATGTAGTGGTATCCTATTTCGGAGGGAAAAATTTGTCGGTCAGCTTTCTGACATGACTATCTGCTTTGTCTTTGATATATGCATGAAACAAAAATCATCGATATGCCTGAAATGAACATAATAAGTTTGGATATGTTTTATATGTATGTATTATATTGATGAACAACCCTGTATAAAAAAATTGATATAAGGTAAAACAACCAGTAGCTGACAAGTTAAGGAAAATTTCAGAATCAATACGAATTTTCACTGGTTTATTAATTTTTTTTAATAAAATTAATACGGTGTTGATGTGTCTCATGGTGTTTTGTACCATGTACAACCGTTAAAAAACCTTACTGATTTGTCTTGGAAAAACATCATAATTTTTTTTGAAGTAGTGTAAAATACCCAATAGCTGACCCATGCAAATTTGGATATACCCATTTCTTGACAACATTTTGAACCAAAAGCTGACATTTCAGCCAAAACTATTTTATTTATTTATCTGAACTAAGTGGTTTAAAGCATTATCAAAATACAAATATTTGTTAATGTCTGTCATTCTAAATTTATTTTTAAAAAAATTAGAATTAGTTTAAACCCAAAATTTTATAAGCGTTTTCTTTAATACCATTAGCTGACAGTCTTAGATCCATTGATTGACACCTTGTATTTCAGATATAAATATGAGTGAAA
This sequence comes from Chrysolina oricalcia, assembly GCA_944452925.2. Classification (NCBI taxonomy): domain Eukaryota; kingdom Metazoa; phylum Arthropoda; class Insecta; order Coleoptera; family Chrysomelidae; genus Chrysolina; species Chrysolina oricalcia. The sequence continues at coordinate 18,218,936 of OX101819.2, forward strand.
ATCCAGAATACTTGTTCAATGATACATATAATAATAATAATAATAATAATTTATTCACAAGAAAAAATAATTACAGAGTAGAATTTAACAAATGCAGCATTATATGTGAATAAACAAAATATACCACGGAAGCAGTAGGTACTGCTTGTGTGTGGGCGTATACACCATGAGTATATACAAACAAATTATTCGAAAATACTTACTAAAATTACTAAAAATAAAAGTTAGGGATACAATTACTGTGAGAGCAAAATATGTATATGTAATTATTATCAATAATACAGACTACAATAAAATATATTTATATAAATACACACACGCTCATATCACATGTACGCTTGGACACATTGAATAATCGTAGGAAATATAAATACGAATTATAGATATTGCATATATATAATGTAATTGGTTCTGAACTTTCTTTTAGGTGTTAATAATGTAAAAGACTTTCAAATGTAGTTTTTATTTAAAATATATACATATATATACACACATATACACACATCTTAAATTTTAAAATACTAGAATATACAATTATATATACAAGTACTAAGTGCATTTGGGATAACATTACGAATATCTAAAATTACTTTCAATTTTCAATTATTGATCGTATATAATGACGAGGCAATTGTTTTATAAATATTTTTAAATCTTTTTTTAATCTGAATGCTGACGTTTCGTTTTGCAGTGTTTCGGGAAGAAAATTGAATATTTTTGGTGCTAAAAATTGATAGCATTTTTGGCCTATTGATTTTGAAGCGAAAGGTACTAAATAATCATTTTTTCGTCTCGTAGCATAGGTATGAGAAGGTTTAATAAGTTCGGTCTTATTCAAGAACTGAGTTGTAGCGATGTGATTAAAAAATATTTGTCTGATATCAAAAATCTCAGACTCTTCATAGAGAGCATCACTCGCGTATCTGTTGTTTTTGAAAAGTATCATTCTTAGGAATCGTTTTTGAGTTATTTCAAGTGGCTTTAAATAGGTTTTAGAAACCCCTCCCCACCCAACTATTCCATATTTTAGGTGTGATTCTATCAAACTTTGGTAAAGAATGTTAAGCTGTTTGGTACCAAATATGTCTGCTATTCTCCTGAATCTATATAGAATACATCGTAATTTTTTTACTAGATAATCTATATGTGAGTTCCATTTGAGGTGCTTATCAATCACTATACCAAGATACTTAGTTTTATCTGCCGACATAATGATGAAGTTATTACCGATTGGAATTTGATTGAAGTGTGGTGAATAAGTTTTATTGCTGCTGAAAGGTAAATAAATGGTTTTTTTGAAATTAATTGACAGTAATCTATAATTCAACCATTTTACTATATTAGGAAAGTCATTTTCGATTTTATGTTTTAACTCCTGCCATGTGTCACTTTCATAGAACAGGACAGTTTATTACCATAAAAACATAATTTAGTTAATAACCTAACTTTGATAGAACACGTACAATACAAATATCCACAAATATGCAAAATAAAACTCGATTCTTTGGTAAAATGTTGATAAACAACAATTGGTAAGAGAAACTAACTTTAAATGTAATTAATTACCTATTACATTAAGTGAGTAAGTACATAGGCGAATATCTGCAAATAAGACAAAATATTTTTAAATTACACAATAACATTTGGAATTTCATAGAAAAACTAGCCATCAACAGATAATTGCTCTTTGAATTTATATTTTAAACGATCTCCGCATACAATCATATCTGGAATCATAAGTTTTTTCATTATCTGTTTTAAACTAATTATGCTCACGTCATCTTCATTAAGTTTAAAGAACTCTGTATTTTCACATTGTTTCATTGCGACAACTTCTGCTTCGCTCTCTGACAACAGTCTTTGAATCACACAGACATATCTATGCTGTCGCTTTTTTCCAGGAAACTCGACTAAAACAAAATCACTCTCCTTGTATACATTTTCCTGGTTACGAATGTTTGGTAATAATTGTTCTTCTTCATCGTCATTTTCATCCATATTATCATTCTGAATTTCATCGCTGCTTCCAGAAGACTTCCAAGAATCAGATGTTTCAGAATCTGATGTAAAACTATACCTGAAGGTTCGTTTTTTCGATAAATGGTTCTTAGCTTTTGTTTTATTCTCTTTTGCTGCCTTTTTCTCTTCTTTTAATTTGATCTGCAATTCTCTCTTTCTTTGTCGTTCCTCGGCTTTCTTTCTCTTCAGTTCTTCTTCCTCCTTCTTTTTTTTTCTCTTTTGATTCGTGATAATCCTGCCAAGCTTTGGAAGTAACTACCGATGGAATTTTTTCTTTTGCTGCTCTCTTTTTTTTGACCGGCTTTGGCTCTGGCCATGTAAGTGCCCTCTTAAAAGGATTGTTATCTTCTTTGGGGTTTTGCTCGGGGCTTTGTGATGAATTATCACTTATTATTTTTAAAGGTGTTCTTTCCTGAGAGGTCGTCGGTTCTTCACTCGGATGTTCACTAGGAGATGGTACATTTTTTTCGTTGGTAATTTTTATCAAAACATTGCTAATTATTTTAATTGGTGATTTTTCTTGAGAAGACGATGATTGATTGTCGTTTTGTGAATCAATTTCTAGTAATTTGTCCTTTGTTACTGCATCCTCACTTTCTCCGTTGTCTGTGTTTTCTTTTTGGTCGTCTTCTCCCCATGCTTTCTTCCTCAAATTTTTTACTTTCTCTTCAATTTTCTTGTAAAATTGAAAAAGAGATATATCTTCTATTGCACCATCCCATCTTTCCATTTTTCTAAAGTTGGTAATTTTGTCTTTATCTATATGGCTTTCCAAAAACCTCATTCCGTCTTCAAATTTTTTGATTTCGGCAAAATCTGTTTTTTTTTCATTATCTGTTTTAACGGAAACGTTTTTCAACTGTACTTCTTGAGGGTTCCATGGACATAGACCACATTTCCTGAAACCATTTTTCAGGATATTAGGATGCAGCCTTTCGTCCATAGTAAATTTCAAAAGTTTTGCGAAATCAGTCTTTTTTATATATGGATTTTGACTGCGTTCCAGTCTAAATTTTTTGGTGTTTTCTCTCCAGCCACCCTTCGGGGTTCTGAACACAGCTACGTCCATAGGCTGTATTAAATGTGTCGCGTTTGGGTAGAGGGCTACTAAAATTATACCTTTTTGTTCACAAAAACGGCTAGTATGAAGTGTAAGGTGTGATGCATGACCGTCTATAAATAAAATTACTGGTAAGTCGATTTGTTTATCTATAAGCCATGGGTAAAATATATTTGCTATGAACTCATAGAATGTCTCCCCCGTCATCCACCCCGAGTCTGATTTTCCAATAACCCATGATTCTGGGACACTAAAGGCAACGTCTTTGGGAATTCGTTCATACCTAAATAAAATCATAGGTGGAGGCATATCTCCGGCAGCATTTCCGGTGACAAGAACTGTTAAGCATTCTTTTTCATCATTATTAACAACTTGGTATACGTTTTTCTCTCCTTTTCTCGCAAACACTCTGTCCCCCTTGGGATTAAGGAAAAATGCTGCTTCATCACAGTTAAAAACTCGTGCAGGGTAATCAAGAATTTTATCGTGGTTGGAATTCTGCAAGTATTCAAAAACCTCTTGAAACCAAGCACCAAGCCGTTCTTGAGTGACTGAAGCTCTGGAATTTGTTAGATTTTGTGGCGTCCTTAGAGAAATTTGGGGATTTCTGTTTAAAAAAAGTGCACACCATTTTTTGCCTGGACGATCGCTTTTAAAAGGTGTTGGCCGCTTCAGTTCTCTAATGAGCTGCTGCACACTGTCTAGTAGCTGAGTTTTGCTAATTGGAAACCCTGCCTTTGCGGTATTAATTATCCATTCACAGAGAATTCCTTCTTCATCTTTGCTGAGATAGGATTCTGGGCCCATTTTCGAAGTTCGGGGATATTTTCCATTTTTTTATACAGTAATGTAATTCTGGGTACACCATGTTTTTTGCCGATGCAGCTACTGATAATCCCCTATCACAATCTGCCAATGCTGAAAGCATACTCTCTTCTGTGTAGTTTTTAATGGTCTTTTTTTTTGGAGTAGCCATTTTTTCCACCTTCAAGACCTGAAAGGATCAAAAGCTGACTCAGCAAGCACCAAAAGTTGACAGGGGTTGTCAGCAATTGGATATTGGCACGTTAGAACTGCGAAAGTCAGATTTATGGATAATGTATTTCAAAAGGAATAAAAAGAGATGAAAAACAAATTTAAATTATATAAACCGCTTAGGAACCAAAAGTTGACACCTCTGTCAGCTTTTGGAGCCTTATTATATTTGGAAACCAATACTTGACAACCCCCTGAATAACCGAACCTCAAACAAATTAAAGTTAAACAAATACAGCAAATAGTTACTAGTACTTCCTACTATAAGCTGAATTAAACTTATCATAAAAATATGATACATACCTTGGCTATCACAACTTTTCCACTAAAGATTTCTTAACAAATTAACTAAGATGCACCGTTAACGATCACAATAACGTGCAGCTGTTGATACAACATGGCACCATTTTAGCCGGTGAAGTACTGTCAAGGCTTAAATCGTACATTGGATAACAGATGGAGACAGTTGTCTACTAGGCATATTTTGGTTGAGTTCATTGCGGACAAGCTCTTATTTTATCAAGATTATGGTAAAGCTGTCAACTATTGGAGATGTGTCAACTACTGGGTGTTTTACCTTATTTTGAAAAATCTTACATTTTTGAAAAGGAGCAGAAGAAAATCTGTGAATTATTTGGAAAGGACAACAAATGTAATTATAAGATGATTGTTAAAACCTTTGTTAGTAATTTAAGGACATTGTTTAAATAATTTTTAATAATAATGCGTGGTGAAAAGGTAATATATAACAGTGATGAACAAATTTTAAATCTCGTGATCGGTTACTATGGATATTGGAGGAAAAAAGATAACAACTCAAGAAGCGGTTGGAAGAAAAGAAATCAAAAGTTTGTTGCAAGAAAAGTTTGAGTACAAGCCGAGAAAAATAAGAATTTCCTACCTTGAATAGAATTTTGGAGGAGCCTGATTACCACAACGAGGTTACACCACTTGGAACATTTCCATTTAGCAGGTATTTCTGTTTGAAATTTGTTTCTGACGTTTTCCACTTCATGACAGTTCATTTATAACTCTACGGCAGCTTTATTTGGAAGAATTATCACTAGTTTCTACTGAAGTTTCTCAAGTGAACTTTATTTCATCAGAAGAGTGAAGTTTCTGGGTACTTTTAGGAAAAATATAATCTTATTCGGAAATACAGTTTTCTGGGTCGATCAGAACGATTTTGTGCGTGTTTTTCGAACTGTTTTGGGTAATGGTTGTGCTTCTGAACAATAGAGGGCAGCACACATTTCAATTTTGAACATATTGTCTGCCTTTCTAGGAATTTGTACCTTTATTTAGTCATAAAACTTTAGCAAACAGAGTAGGGTATTTCCCAGGTTTTCATAAATATAATTTTCTTGTTCTTTCCAAAAGAATTTATTGATTAAAATAAATTTACAACATTTTTTTTTAACACATATTTTATTCAAAGCAGTAAAATAAAAAGGTGATGTTTCCTGAACCGGCACCACTGAGATCAGAGTTCATGCAGATTTCATCCGACGAGCTGGAAATGAAAGGTTTGTAATTTTACAGAAAATATTGGAGCAGTTATTAGTATCAAAATTTCACTTTATTTTACTTGAATTTGTATAAACCCTGAGATTTGTTCATATAGTTTACAATAGATTTTCCAAATTTAAATACTATATTTTTCTACGACATCCAAAGTTGATCATTTCAAATAAAAACATAACTTTTTCATATATTTTCAACTTTTTATATCAATTGGGGCAAGGGAAATTTCTATAAATCATTTTTTTTTAAATCTTCATTCAAAATATTACATTTCATTACAATTGGCGCAGCAAAGTGGGGCAAACAGGAAACGGGGATTTAGACTTGCAAAAGATTGAAAGTAAAGAGTAAATTACTATGGATTTGAGAGATGGAAAAAGAGTGGGTATGGAAGAACAATTGGGGAGAGACAGTGGAGATGTGGATGAAATGAGTAATGTAATGGAAGAAAGTGTGAGTGTGGAGAATCAGCAGACAAGTGAGGTAGAACAGATGAAAACAGGGATGGATATGAATACACAGTTACTGATGGATTTTATAGCCAGTAATATGAGAGGAATGAAAGAACATATTAATGAAAACATGAGAGATATGAAAAAAATATACAAGGTGTTAAGCAAGAAATGAAGGAAAGTATAAAGAGGATGGAAGAGCAAATGAAATTGAGGGTAGAAGAAACAAAAAGGGAATTGATGGAACATAATAAAGAATTGGAAAAAAGAATAGAGGAACAAAATAGGAAATCTTATGAGGATACAAGATATAAAGTTTTGAATTTGAATCAATTACAAGAACGAAATGCAAACAAATTGGGAGATTTAAGAAATGAATTTGAAAAATCAGAACAAAACACTAGATTACAGATAAACAGAATGATAAATAAGGTGGAAAATCAACAAACAGAATTGAAAGGACAAGTAAAAGTTGTAGAAACGGAAATATGCAAGGTTAGGGAGAACATGGCTGAGTTTGATAATACTGCTTATCAACTTAAATTTATAGAAATAGGGAAAAAAATAAACAAAGTAGGGTATCAGAAAATAATGAAAGTAGGATAATGAACAATTACAATACAATACAGACTAACAGTAAATTCGATGGAAATATTCAGAAATTACATCCCATCACTTTCATTAAGTCTCTTAGAAATAAAACTAAAAATATTAAAAATACTGAAGAGTTGAAGGACTTTATAAGAGAATTTTTGATAAATCAGCCAAGCATATTATGGTTTAATAGCCAGGATAAAAATATAAATAGCTTTTCTGATTTTGAGTATCTTTTCATAAAACAATACTGGGGTAATAACATGCAGCTCATGGTGAGAGACAAGTTGCAGTTTGGTCGTTTTGATGAAAGTAGAAATCGAAATTATAATAATTATGTAATTCAATTATATGCCATGGTACAATATATTACACCACAAATGAGAGAAGAAGAAATAGTGGGGAATTTGAGTAGGCATTTTAGGCAAGAGATCTTTGAGGCCATAAATATGCATGAAATAAAAACTATGGCCAGACTTAGCGATTATCTTTTGAGATTAGAGAGAACACTATCTTGTGGAGATAGGAATAATAGGAGTCAAAATAGTAATGTGATAGAGTATAATACTCAAAACAACCACACAAATGGATATTATAATAATAATAATAGGACAAATAGAAATTCAAATTTAAATTTTAACAGGGAAAATAGAAACAATAGAGAGTATTATCAATCTCAACAAAACAGGGCAAATTATAATAATTACAATGATAGACCACAAATTAATCAATATAGAGGGAATTATCAAAATTCACAGAACACCAAAAATAATAATCATAATCAACAAAATCCACAGTATAATAATAATAATAATAGCTACAATAATTATCAAAATAGAAATTTTTCAAACGACAATAACAGATACGGCAATAGATTGGAACAAAACAGATCAAGTAGAAGAAATTCTTTCAGTGACAATGACAGACATGACGAACGAAACAGACAAGTACATTTTCAAAGAAGAATGCATAGTTTAGAGAGACCAAGGGAACAGGAACCAAGGGCAGAAACACATAATGAAGGTAATCAGGAAGAAACAAGACCAACCGAAAGACAAATTGAAATGACAAATTTTTGCTAAACAAACCATATGATAAGCTGGAACAACCGAAAGAATATATTATGTTAGATGAAAATATGGAAAATAATAATTTGATTGGTTTAATAATATTGAAGGGCAAAATTGGGGAGAAACAAGTGAAAATATTAATTGATAGTGGCTCAGAAGCATCTTTGATAAATGAAAACTGTTTAGACAGTATTGAAATACAAAAAATTGTGAAAATGCCAAAAACTGATTTATTAGGTATATCAATGGGAAGAAATTATCTGACACTAGTAATTTTATAGATATCAATTGGAGATTGAGTATAAATTATATGATTCACAACTATTTGTGGTACAAAACATGGAAATGGATATAATAATTGGTACAGATATACTTGAAAAATATAACGTTATTATCAACTATGAAATGAAAAACATAAGACTAGGAGAACATTGGTTTGAATTCAAAGAAATCTTTGAAGGAAAGGAAAACAAAGAAATTAATCTGTGTATTGAAAGTATGAATGTGAAGTATGAATGTGAAAATAATAATTATGATAATAAATATGAAGAGGATGATATGAAGAATTATGAAGGTAATAAGAATATTATGAATTATAAATGTAATGAAAAATATGAAGATTTTATAATTGAAATATTGAACAAATATAATGAACTAATATAATGAATGTATGAGTCAAGAATGTCAGAAAAGTATATACACAGAATTGAAGTAATTGAAGAGCCAGTCAACAGTTATAGATTGATAAATCATTTGAATGGAAAAGAAAGAGGAATTTTCAATATAGAAAGTGTTTTTCAATTCAAAGAATAAATAAAAAAATATATACATATATATATATATATATATATATATCATACTCACTATGTCTGGAATCATGAAAGAAGACAATTTTATATCTTATGAAATGAATGTCGTGGCATTAAATAAAACCTGAAACAAAAGAATATAATTAAAAAAAAAAGGAAAATTAATATTCTAATTTTGCTAATAATATATCAAAATGTAGAATTTTAATTTTGGGGAATTGTTATGAAAATTGTTTGAAAATAAAATATGAATAAAATACAGTTAATAATAAAAAAAAACTTGCCTGTAAAATTTCAACCCTTTTGTAAGGAGCAAAAGTGCTTTCCGATGTAGTGGTATCCTATTTCGGAGGGAAAAATGTATCGGTCAGCTTTCTGACATGACTATCTGCTTTGTCTTTGATATATGCATGAAACAAAAATCAGCGATATGCCTGAAATGAACATAATAAGTTTGGATATGTTCATTATATTGATGAACAACCCTGTATAAAAAAAAATTGATATATTTTGAAAAATCTTACATTTTTGAAAAGGAGCAGAAGAAAATCTGTGAATTATTTGGAAAGGACAACAAATGTAATTATAAGATGATTGTTAAAACCTTTGTTAGTAATTTAAGGACATTGTTTAAATAATTTTTAATAATAATGCGTGGTGAAAAGGTAATATATAACAGTGATGAACAAATTTTAAATCTCGTAATCGGTTACTATGGATATTGGAGGAAAAAAGATAACAACTCAAGAAGCGGTTTGAAGAAAAGAAATCAAAAGTTTGTTGCAAGAAAAGTTTGAGTACAAGCCGAGAAAAATAAGAATTTCCTACCTTGAATAGAATTTTGGAGGAGCCTGATTACCACAACGAGGTTACACCACTTGGAACATTTCCATTTAGCAGGTATTTCTGTTTGAAATTTGTTTCTGACGTTTTCCACTTCATGGCAGTTCATTTATAACTCTACGGCAGCTTTATTTTGAAGAATTATCACTAGTTTCTACTGAAGTTTCTCAAGAGAACTTTATTTCATCAGAAGAGTGAACTTTCTGGGTACTTTTACTAAAAGTCTTTTAGTAAAAATATAATCTTATTCGGAAATACAGTTTTCTGGGTCGATCAGAACGATTTTGTGCGTGTTTTTCGAACTGTTTTGGGTAATGGTTGTGCTTCTGAACAATAGAGGGCAGCACACATTTCAATTTTGAACATATTGTCTGCCTTTCTAGGAATTTGTACCTTTATTTAGTCATAAAACTTTAGCAAACAGAGTAGGGTATTTCCCAGGTTTTCATAAATATAATTTTCTTGTTCTTTCCAAAAGGATTTATTGATTAAAATAAATTTACAACATTATTTTTGAACACATATTTTATTCAAAGCAGTAAAATAAAAAGGTGATGTTTCCTGAACCGGCACCACTGAGATCAGAGTTCATGCAGATCTCATCCGACGAGCTGGAAATGAAAGGTTTGTAATTTTACAGAAAATATTGGAGCAGTTATTAGTATCAAAATTTCACTTTATTTTACTTGAATTTGTATAAACCCTGAGATTTGTTCATATAGTTTTCAATAGATTTTCCAAATTTAAATACTATATTTTTCTACATCCAAAGTTGATCATTTCAAATAAAAACATAACTTTTTCATATATTTTCAACTTTTTATATCAATTGGGGCAAGGGAAATTTCCATAAATCATTTTTTTTTTAAATCTTCATTCAAAATATTACATTTCAATATATATATATATATATATATATATATATATATATATATATATTGGAGTAAAATTGACAGATGAAACTCACAGGATGGCGCCTGGGCGCCATCTGGGAAAAAATTAATGGATAGGGGTCTTGTGGCACATACTTCTGAAGCTCCTGATGAATACTTCACAACCCTAGAATATAAAGTCAGTATCTTCACCCACTAAAAATGGCGGAACATTTTATAATTACCTGAATACAAACACATTAATATCGATATTTCTAGAAATATTTGATTTTCTCTGCCATATGGCAATCCCAACAACCCGATAAGGTTTCATATGTTATCTTTTGTTAATAAAAAACCATAAATTGTCAGTACGACAACGAATATTATTGTTCAGTTAAAATATTCTCATTTAGTTTCCGGTTTTACTATTAGATAGGTACCACGTGAATTATCTCTAAAATGGTCAATTCTCGTCCATTGGAAGACAAAATGGAAGCGATTTTTATTCACGGTGCGACGCGTAACTTTCACGAATTTTCAACGATCGTTTCCCGAATCGTCCTATCTGTAGTAAATATTTAAGGGAACTTGTATCCAACCCTAATAGCACACCATGTCCCAGGGACGTCCCTATTTGGTACAAATCATGTCCGAATGTCCGGGACTTGAAATCATTGTCCTTGGGACGTCCGATTCAGTACAATTTCATGAATTTCCCCAAAGGAATTCCTTTGGATGTCCCAATGATGTCCCAATCGGTACATCACATAAAACGTCTCTGCAAGGACGTCTTTGGGATGTCCTGGGACGGATATATTTTGTTATGTTTCCTAGGACATCCATCGGATGTCCTTGTTAGTGAGTATTCTGGCATGTCTTCGAAAGGACGTCCTGGTACAGGACATTCAGGAACATCCCGCATGGATGAATATTGGACGTCCCAATCAGTTAATCTTAGAATATGTCCCTGCGAGGACTTCCTTGGGATGTCCTAGTTTTGGATATATCTTGTAGAATTTCCTAGGATATCCATTGGATGTCCTTGTTGGCATGTCTTCGAAAGGACTTCCTATAGTGGTCCTGGTCTGGGGACATTCTGGAACGTTCCCGATGGATGTACATCGGACGTCCCAATCAGTGAATTTTAGAAAATGTCACTCAAAGGATTTCTTTGGGATGTCCTCGATTGATCATTTTTCGGAATGTTTCGCAGGTCCAAAGATCAAGGATGAATGATCATAAAAAATAAAACAAAAATTCGAAAACAGTTATGGTTTTACGAAAAAGGTAGTAAAAAATGGATTACATTTACAATAGGTCTAAACATTATAGCGAAAACAACCCATCTGAAATGAAACCCTTTTCACTATCAATAAGGTAATCAGGGGCCATATTCTCGAGTTTGTACGTATGCGAATTTGATTTACTGTTTCACACCAATGAACATGAGAAATGTGTGTTTGTCTCTCTTGTTCGTATACGAATTAAAACCGAACGATTCCTCTATGTATGGATTCCGCGCATAAAGTTGTTTTCTGATTTTTGTGTTCTGTGTTCAAGTGAAGTGTACGATGAATGTTGACAAATTGACAGACAATTTTTGAGTATTTCACCTGCTTTGGCAGCTTTTTTCTATTGTCTTTTGTGATTAGTTAGTTTAGTGACTCTTGTGCAAGTTATTTTGTGTTCATTCAGTATAGTTGTATATATAAATGAAAATATACCGTTCAACACTGTTGAAAAATGTGTTTCCCTAAGTAGAGTTGTGTGTATCCTTTAAACATGTACAAACAAAACCGAAATATATCAAAACGCCAGCACAATAGAATAGCTAAACGATTGTCATGAGCTTTGAATAGAGAATTCTCGACCGATTCAGATCTATCTGATGTTTCCAAAACTGAATTGAATGACTCTGAGAGAGTGCTGAGCTTACCCAGTACATCTGGTTCCATCCAAATTTGTATTTCCAGTATTCCACAACAATATCTAATCTCAGTCCTGAAAGATATGCCAATTCTGCACGTCCTAAGGACGTACCAATATTGCAAGTCCTAAAGACGTCCCAGAAGTACTTCTGATCGATATAATTCGGGGACGTCCAATTAACATCTCAGGTGGATGTCCACTAAATATCCTTATAGAACGTCCAATTTTGGTGAGAAGTCGAGACATTGGTGCTTCCCACGGATGTCCAGTGGACGTCCACGGTACCAAATCTGCACGTCCTGAGGACGTCCCAGATGTACTTCCAAATGATGTAATTCGGGAACGTCCAATTAACATCCCAGGTGGATGTCCACTGAATATCCTCATAGAACGTCCAATTTTGGTGAGAAAGCGAGACATTGGTGCTTCCCACGGATGTCCAATGGACGTCCGCGGTACCAATTCTGCACGAAATAAGGACGTCCCGAACGTCCTGAGAGGATTTCCTATGGATTACTATCGAAATTCATGGTGCTATTAGGGAAATTCACAACTACTGGTAATGTCCAGAACGAAAAGCCTCCAGGTCATCCGTCCATTCCGGAAGAACAGCAAGTTCAAATTATTGGTGAGATGATCCTCAATAATCTACTTCCTCCAACGCGAATGTTTGTGAGGTGTGTCCTGTTACTGTGGGGAGACTTTTGAAGAGGAATAAGTGTCATCCATACAAAATCAAAATGGTACATCAGTTAACTGAAGATGACCCTGATGGAAGAACAGAATTCTACGAAATAATGACGGAAATCATTGTAAGGCATCCTACCTATCTTCACAACATTTGTTTCAGTGACGAACGTACATTTTTTCTCAACGGCAATGTTCACAGACTAAATTGCCATTATTGGAGTGACACCAACCCTCACGTTTTCCAGGAAACTCTTACTGAATATGCAGAAAAAAAATAACGTTTGGGCAGGAATATTGGGAAACCATATTATAGGACCTCTATTCATTGAAGAAAATTTAAAAGAGGAACTGTATTTGAATATTCTGGAAAGTACTGTTGACCCTCTAATCGCCGAAAATGTCGAAACGAATCCTAATGAATTCGATATGGATATTGTATTCCAACAAGATGGAGCACTACCACATCACTCCAGACAAGTAAGAAACTATTTGGATAATACTTTCCCCGATCGTTGGATTGGCCGTCGAGGTCCTACGGAATGGCCAGCCCGTTCGCCAAATTCTACACCTCTAGACTTTTTGTATGGGGCTATTTAAAGCAAAGGGTGTACGAAACTGACCCTGCTTCAATATTGGATATACGGCAGAGAATGATCAATATTTGTAGAAATATCGACGTTACTGTGTTCGAAAATGTTCGGCGTGAAATATCGGATAGGCTGTTCTTATGTCAAGCAGTTCAAGGCAACCATTTCAAGCATCTTCTGAACTGAACTCAGCTTATTTCCTCAAATTATGAAGTTAAACGTCGATGTATTCAGGTAATTATTAAATGTTTCGCCATTTTGTAGTAAGTATATTGAATTTATATTCTAGGATTGTGAAGTTTTCGTCAGGAGCTCCCAAAGTATGTGTCACAATTTTTTTTTTTCACAATACGGTAACGAATAATTTGTTATTTCATTAAAATGACTTACAAAATGATTATTGAATTAATTTTTCTTTGTTTGATTGTCACTATTATAAAATGAAAATAGCTATTGGGCAAGTCAAAGGTATAACTGTCTAAAATTTATCATTCAATTTAAAATATTCATAAAACTTATCCACTGTTAAAAAAAATAGTTGTTCCCATATATTTTATATTTGATTCCAATAGTAGATATAGAAGAATAGAATAGGAGAATAAAAGTTATTATATAGAAATGTTGAGTTGATAGATGAAGCTCATCAGAAAAGAACAAAAAGAAAACCTGCCACAGATAAATGAAATAGAGGAAGATGGAGGAGGAAATTAATGAATTAGCAGAATAACTGGAAAAGTTAGAACGTGAAAATACCTATAAAGAAAATTTAAGAATTTCGGGATTTAAGGTTGACACAAATGATGATAAAATGTTGAAAGAACAGATGGAAAATTTCATCTCAAATGAGCTAAAAATAAATGTAACATTATAAGAAGCGCAAGAAAAGCTGGAGAGGAAGTGTGCGTGGTTGGAACGTAAACACGTTCCCATGAAAATATATACAGTGTCTGTTTTTGTTTGATTGCCTTTTCCTCTTTTTCATCGCCATTTCTCTTATTTGTTTTTGTATTTCTTGCTCCTTTTTTGTTAATTCAGAATCTATATACAGTGTCCGCCAAAATGTTGGAACCATATGGGAAACTTTTTTAATTATAGATTCTCAGAAAATTTCATTCTTCAGAAAAGTTGGTTCATTCAATTGGACTGAGTACACGCATATCGGTTATTGCCAGTGGCTTACGGCTATGCGTGAAACGGCCGATATTCTGAATTCACCAAAGACTAAAGTGACATCAATATGCCAATTATCGAAAAATGTTATCGAAAGAAGTGTTTGCAATTAAATTATATTCCCAGTTATACAGTTCAGTCTACCAAGTACTAATTTTGATATCTACTCAATTTTTAATAGGAATAGGGGCCAGGTAGCCGAGTGGTTGAAGCGACATTGTTTCAATCACTTTTGGCTGCCAGTCAAAGGTTCAAACCCTAGCGACCGCAGAACTTTTTCTGATGGCCCGAGAATTGCTAGGAATCGCACGTAAAAAGGTAAGACCTCATTAATCCTTAGCTCGCACAAGTTTCGACTTCTGAGGGCTGCCGTTTGTAAGGGGACGACAGCTGGTTATTGGAAAAAACAAACAAAACAAACAAAAATTATCCACAATAATTTTCGAGTAGTAAGTTACCGAATTAGTATAAATTATCTGTCTTAGCAATTACCTGATCTGAAAAAATCTTGATTATGAGTAAAAAACAGTAATGGAAAGATAATGAAATAAAGCCGGTATCATCAAAAAATTTAAATTGGTTATTGGTAGACTAAACTGGATAACTGGGAATATCATTTGATTGCAAACAACTGTTTTCAACAACATTTTTCGATATTTTGCATATTAATGTCACTTTGGAATATCGGCCGTTTTCTGCTTAGTCGCACACCACTGGCAATAATCGATATGCATGTACTTACTATAATTCAATGCACCAACTTTTATGAGGAATGAAATTTTCTGAGAAACTATTAATAAAAAAGTTTCCCATATGGTTCGAACATTTTGGCGGACACTGTATATAGATTCTGAATTAACAAAAAAGGAGCAAGAAATACAAAAACAAATAAGAGAAATGGCAATGAAAAAGAGGAAATGACAATCAAACAAAAATTGGTTATAAAAAGGTGACAATGAATGGAAAAATATGGAAATGGAATGAGGAACAGGGTGGACTGGAAGAAGAAAATGGAGAAATCGTTTCAAGAAACTGAAAGAAAATAAAAAACATACGAGGAAAGGGGAAAACCAATAGATAAGGAAAAAAGAGAAAGGGAAATAGAGGAAGTTGACAATAAGAAAAGGCAGAGGCAGAAAAGCAAAGAGAATAGTGAAATGTCAGAAGAAAAACATATGTGGAATATAAGAAGTCTACAGGGAAAAGAGCAATAACTAGAAGAGGAATTTGAAAAAAGTTCATTGGAGATAATAGCAATATAACAGAAACGAAAAAGAAAGGACAAGTATTAATAGAAACAGACAAATGTAATAACGTAGAGTGGGATATCAAAAGATAGAAGAGCTGCAATGGGAGTAGCATGTTTTATAAATAGAAATGTGCGAGAAGAAATTCACAAGTGGAAAGGATGGACAGAGCTAATACTCACAGTTGATTTGAAAAGAAATGACAAAAATACAAAAACAATTATAATAGTATATGAACCGAATTAAGACGATACAGCTGAAAATAAAAACAACCTTAGGAAAGATCTAACAACAATCACAGAAGAAGCAAGAGGAAAAATATTCATATTGGGAGATTTTAACAGCATGGTAGGAAGACGAGATGCAAACTATATTATAGTAATATGACCACATGATGGAGAGATCAGGAACAATAACGGAGAGAGAATGCTAGAATTCTATCAATGCATAACCTAATGGGTTTTTCGAACATCGAAAAATAAAAAAAAATTACTAGTGAGATAAAAAACGGATTATTGATTATATTTTAGTTGAAAAATTATCTAGAAGAAACGTAGTATACACGAGAGTAAGAAGAGGACCAGAAATTGGCAGTGCCCACTATCTGTTACTAACAAAAATAACATAGAAATTACAAGAAGCGAAAAAAACAGCAGTACGTAAGAAATTGTCGAATTTGAATCAATTAAAACAAAACTATAGCAAAGAAATATAGAAAGAAGATACATTTGAAAAGTCCATAGAATCAGTAAAACGCAGTAATCTAGAGGCATTGTGGAAGTACTTCAAGAGGCCATGAGCACGATCATATTTAGGGCGGTTTTTTTTTGGTAAAAGAGTCGATAACTCAAAAACGGTTCGTCGTATCGATTTCAAACAAGGACATGCTTCTAGAGGACGTTTGATTCTATGTATCTACGTCTGCGGGAGCACCTCACGATACTTTTCACGGATAATCGAGGAAACTGCAATGGTATTTCTCTTCCATTAAAATTTGAAGCAATCTTCATCCACTCGAAATAAATTTGGTATCAAAGAAAAGGTGAAAGACGATCCATGTACGTGCTGTAATGTTTTTTTGAAATGATTTGTACGTCTACCCAAAACATTGCTTCAAAGTAACTGCATTTTTAAGTTATCCATCGACTCTTTTACCCTAAAAATCGCCCCAAATATGATCGCGCTAATGGCCTCTTAAAAATGCGGTCTTAGTGGCGAAAGAGATAATATGTGGACTTACAAAAAAAAGGAAACATAAAAAACAAATTGCTTGGTGGACAGAAGAAATAAAAAAACAAGTAAAGATAAATAAAAACAAATGGAAAACTTATCTGAATAATAAAACTGTAGACAATTATGAAAATTACAAAAAGGAAAGCAAAAAAGTAAAAGAGCTAGTAACTAAGACAAAAAAGAAAAAGTGGGAAGAATTTGGAGAAAAAATGGAAGCCGATAGCAGATCAAACCAGACATTATTCTATAGAACACTAAAAACACTGAGACGAGAAAACACCGGAGGTTCGGAGGTAAATAGCTTTAAAGACAAAGAGGGGGAAATTGTAATGTTCAGGGTGAAAAAACAAACTCCGACGACAGATTCCTCATGTCATTTTGAGGTGAAAAGTTCCCATCAAAGTATGTCCTAATATGCATTTTCTCTCAGATATGATATAAAAGTACGAAATAAAATTAGATTTTTTTCTTCTCCAAAACTCCTGAAGGAAAAAATATCAAACCTGGTACACTAATCAAAGTTTATTAACGTAATAATTTGGAGTTCAAATTTAATTTTCGTTAACTACTGTCGTAGTTACGATGGTATGTGGTCATATTTTCCTTCATATTTTCTTTGAACAAGAGAATGGACAAATAAGCGTTTGACATCAGTTAGACTCATCGATACTCGTCCTAAAAGTCATGACATTCCATGTGCCTTAAAGTGGAGGTTTCTGAGATAATTGAGGAAAATTGAAGATATTTCTGAGTATCAACGTAATTTCATATGAGCAATAATCGCATAATGCTAATGTCTTACAACAAATCAGAATATTTGTCAAGCTCCTGAACACTTTTAATGTTGGAAGAATCAGAAACATAGTATGGCTGAGTCAGAATGAGAACAACAGCTTCATCTTTTCATTCATCATATTATTTCATAAAATCGATGTCGTGGAATCAATGAGTTACGTCTCATTCTGACTCACCCGTACTATGTTTCCGATTGTCCCTATATTAAAAAATATTCAGGAAGTTGACAAATACCCCAATCTGTTGTGGGAAATTAGTGTTATGCGATTATTATACAGAGGAAATTGTAATGGGACTTAAAATATATCTTCAGTTTTTCTCAATTATATCAGAAACCTCCACTTTTAGGTTCATGGAATGTTATGACTTTTAGGTTGAATATCGATGACCACATACCAACGTAACTACGCCTCAGGTTAACGAAAATAAAAAATTATAACTTCAAATTATCACGCTGATGATGAGCCTTGATTGGGGTACCAAGTTTGATATTTTTTCCTTCAGTTTTGGAGAAAAAAAGATCTAATTTTTTCGTACTTTTGACACCCTGTATCTCAGAGGAGATGCATTTTAGGACATACCTTGATAGGAACGTTCCACCTCAAAATGTTGATGTCGGTCTTATTCTGACTCGCCCTGTATATAATGACACAAAATCTTATTTATTTGCAAAAACACTTTTTACCCAAACGGCGCCTCACTCACAGTATTCCACTCAACTTCATCCATAAAGGCTTTGAAAAATAACGTCATGGGGGTCTATTCTCGAGTTTCAACGTATACGAATTCAATGTTGTATCTCTTTCCAATGCGCGGTGTTTGTATCGCTCTATGTTACTTCAAACGTTTGAAAATGATTTCGCATGAACTCGAGAATAGACCCCCTGATCTGTGTTCTGTATTATATTTTGATTATATTATATAAATAGGCAGGGTCTTCAAGTAGCGTCAGATAATTACCGAGAGAAGGTTGTGATCATCTGTGTTCTGTATCATATTTTGATTATATTATATAAATAGGTCTTCAAGTAGCGTCAGATAAATTACCGAGAGAAGGTTGCGATCTCCTAACGGCAAGCGGAATATAATCATGATCATATCCAGAGCTCATCACTCGCTACAGTGGATCAGTTAAGACCCTACTGAAGACAAATGATCTACGCGTAGTTCAATTATACAAAGGTATTTTCAAAGCTACAACCAGTAGCGCTAGCCTAGCGACATCTTTGATGGAGAAGCTAAAGCAGGCGCAAGCGAACCGATCGATTCTGACTTGCTTAGTGTGGCGGCAGCGAGTTCTACATCTATACCGGGTCCGCTCAATATCTATCAGTTCTCTTAAAACAATGCTATCAGATGTAGTTCAATGTCAAGCGTGGCTTTTGCCAGGGAAGTAGTTGTTTTCTGTAAGATATTACAAAAAATATCTTCTTTTCTTTCAACTATCTGAATGAAAATGCAAATTTTCACTTTCAGATTTTCTCTCAAGTTATATAGGGTCTTTTACAATATCTCTCAGATGTAGTTCAGAATCCAGCGTGGCTTTAGCCGGGGAAGTAGTTGTTTTCTGTTAGATATTACAAAAAAGTAACTTCAATTTATCGTAGGTTTTTTCCATTTCCAGAGGAGTCATGTTTTGGATCAATTTTCAATTGAGAATGTTTCCCTTTACAACATGAATCCCTTCCTTGTTATCTTGTACGATGGAAAATTGAGATTTCAGTCTTTGAACATGCTGTTCATATTTTCAATAGTAATACCACAAGTGATTGAATTTTTGCAATAAGTCTGTCGATTCATTTCTGAACGAAACTGAATTGCTTCGATGTTTTCATTTATCAACACAAAAATTTCAACCAATCATAACACGCTATTAAAGCATAAGTGAAATAATCGCTATAATACAAGTTGTCTTTGATTTGTGATTGGCCAGATTACGTGAATATCTTGAGAAGAGTGGAATAGTCAGTAGTAATATCCCGACAAAATACTGAATTTTCAAAAAATACTTTCACCTTGCTGTTACAAAAACTGTGTTGCTTAGAAACACCACGAGAGCTTGCTCGAGTGGTGTTTTGTACAGCAACACAGTTTGAGCGACTGGCAAGGTGAAAGTATTTTGAAAATTCTGCATTTTGAAGGGATATTCGATCAGACAATTTCACGAATACATTTAATTATCATGGACTAAATGCGTATTGCAGGAACGGTTCATCATGTGTCATTAATGTCAGTTGAAGAGTTGAACCGTCAAACTGACGTTTTTCTATTCAAAGAAATTGTTGTAACTATGGAAAGGTATAAATAAGGAAGAAGCGAAACACCGATTTGAAAATACCACGGGCTGGAGACAGTGTTATCGAAAAGTCCTTTTCTCATTGGTTTGAATTCATAAAATAATGGCCTTTGGTTGGTTTATATAATATGAGGGAAATTGTCACTTGTAATCTCCCAAGTGCTTGAATTATTGCCGGAAATTTTTCGAGTACATGAATTTTTTGAAAATTACCCGAGTCGCGCAGCGACGAGGGTAATTTTCTTAAAAAATTCATGTACGAGATAAATTTCCTGCAATTAATTCAAGCACGCGGGGGATTCGGTAAGAAAATTTTACACCAAAATATATCCAACAATTCATAAGAAATAACTAACTATGGTTCACCTGAACTATTTATATGCATAGTACAAAACACACTTAACAAAATTTCAATTTGATTTTTTTTAAATTTTTAATCAAAAAAAAAGTAAAAATGTTCTTGCTCCACTGGGAATTGAACTGTGACCACACGACCACGAGGCGGACACTTTACCGACTCGCCACGGGCCTTTGATTTACATGTAGACAACTGGTGTATTGAAGTGTTTCTGAAATTTGATTTCAGAATTTGCAAATTCTGCGATTATCGTGAAGAAAATATTCAGACACACTCGAAATATTTAATAAATACATAAATATGAAATATTATCTCATTTCAAATGAAAAATACAATTCCATTTGTACATCAAAGCAAAATATAAACTATCTCCTGTCAAATATTTGACAGAAAAATTTCCACTTATTAATTTCGGCCAGGGTACCCAGGAGGATAAAAATTTCTGGAAATTTTTTGGGTTGCCAAGGCATCTAAATAAGAACGAATGTTTTGGTTCTCTCTAAAAGTGAGGTGTGAAATTTTCAATAAAATCAACCTGAAGGAAATTTTGTTTTTTGTTTTATATTCAAATAAGACTGCTACTTTGTTTTTGTTCAGCAATGAATCTGTATTAGTTTCAGATTTTTCTGTGTAAAAAAATTGTATTCGGTTGATTTTAAAACTAAAAACTGTTAATTTGTTTTAAGTTTTTGTGATATTTCATATTTTTTAATAAAAACACATTTTATTAAAAATATTCATGCGTTTTTTAACTGTCATATACACGGATACTTTTATAAAACATAATCGGTGGGCAAAGTTGAAATAACATGTGCTAAAATGCTTAACGATGATTTTTAAATGAGAGGGCAAAGTTGGGAAATTCGCTGACAACTTTGCCCACTCTTTTTTTCGGATACCTTCTGGAACTAACGATTCTTGATGTAGATACATAACTTTTGGAATGAACGCAATTTCAAAAAAAAACTCCCAAAAATGTATTAACCAAAAACTAGATTTTCATGGGCAAAGTTGTAAGGTTTTACCTAAAAACAAACACCAAATCATGGATCCAACAAATATCTCAAGAATGAGTACACTCGGTTTGGCAGAAGAAATGCTATGCAGGTTCTGTCAGGAAGAAGAAGAAACATCAGTGCACATACTATGCCAGTGCGAGGGCTTGTCTAGGCTGAGTTTTTATCGCTGGGAAAGGACAAACCAAGAGCTCCCAGATGCAAGGAACTTTTAAAAACTAGCACTCAATAGATCTGAAAAGGTCGCGGGCCAGTAGCACGAAAGCCCCAAACTGTCTAAACTAATCAGCAGAGTGAATAATTTTTTTTAAATTCCATAAAAAATCAATTGGAATATTACTCTTTGAAGTGAATATAAAAATACACTTTGAAGTGATAATAAAAATAACTGACTTACACAAAATGGGTAATGCCCTATCAGAAAGTGAAAATAACACGAGTAGTTTCAATTCAAATTTTTTAGTTATGAAACCTACAAAATGACTCATTTTCATCATTTGTAAAGGTTTGATACGGGCATCGTCTCACCTACTTCCTACTTGAATAAGTGTAGTTTGACACGAAGATTACTTTAAACTTTATTATTATTCAACGTGTTCCAAAATAACAAAATATATGGTTCATTTATGTTTTGTTAGGTAATTTGTGTTTCTGTTATTTTATTTGTAATAAGTTAATAGTACAGTTATTTTTGTTATTAGTTCTTTGTGATTAAATAAACATTATTTGAATGACTTTTAATTTCATTTCAACCTTCTGGAAAATGAAGCTTATAATTTCTGAACAGAATAAAATATAAAGAAGCGAACAGGTTGAAACTGATGCTAATTGTTTTCTTATTCCGTTTGGATGTTATGTGCCTCAAGTGTATCCTTATTTCTTGAAATTATAAATGGTGCCTATAAAATTTGGCGTTGCTTTATACACAAATATGTACAATATAACTACACAATTCATGTAAGCCGAGTACACAAATTTGTGACATTTTTTCATCCTATATTTAAAATACCTACACAACCTGTACAAACTAGGTACACAAATTGTTGCCATGTATTACATTTCATCACAATTTATGCATAAACAGTACACAAGTCGTGTTTGTTTTTAAAACAAAACATTTAGTTTTTATTAATTCCTTGTATGCGGTAGGTATATAATATTGGTTCAAAAAATTAAACAAAACTATTCAGAATAATACAACACTGAAGTGTATCATTTATACACATTATCTCTAATACAATAATATTATAGAAGAAAAATTAACAAATTGGTGCTATCAACGTTTTGGAAACAAATTGTGCTAAAGTTATTCACAATTGTGAAGAAAACATACATTTATTTCTCTCTGTGTATGTACCGCAGCGATGTTTGAGGTTAAGTGGAAGAACAATCAGTATAGTGACTTGTCACTATAAAAATTGAACTTCGCCTCTTTTTTCCATTTCTTATTACTGCATGTAAGTAACTCTTGTGTTTGTAAATATAGGATGATGGAAATAAAAAAGAAGTTAATTATTATTATTATTATACACACACTCTACTAGTTGACAGAAAATTGACTTTTTTTCAGAAATTTCTTTGTTTTATTTCTCTATTCCCAGATGAAGAAAAGTGCCTCAACAGAGTACAAAATCAAAAGAACCTTGAAATTACCTAGAAATGTGGCGATAAATGCGGCCTCTCTTTAAAGTTTCTCAATTATGTTGTTAAGTACTTATACGGACTGAATTTTAAATAGGCAAGTGGTGGTGTTTTTGTTCCAGCGTTTTCAAAGTGTACGACCTCTCTCACATATTCATTTTATGTCGGAATTAATTCTTGCAGTGGAGCTCAAAACCTTATTACTAATTTAAGTTTTCAAACTCACTTATATACCGCCTGAATATTAATAACTGATGAAACCTTAATTATTCCGCTGGTGCAGTAGACGAAGTTTTTCTTGAATTATGTAGGTGTATTTATATACACGTGGCTGTTGCGAGGACCTTCTGTATGATTTCGTATGCTGTATGTAGTTTCAAAAGCGAATTTTGTTTGAATAAAGCTGCATGCTCGTTCTTGCGTTTCCACGAAGCTAACGGAGTTGAAATCATATCTAATTCAGCCACGATTGTGGTTTTCTGTGCATGAAAATGCTGACAAATATAGTCGTGTTGGAAAGAAATATTGGAACTTCCTATTGATTAGAAAAATCTAAAGATATTTTTCCAATTTCATTCAACGCAAACAAAGAAAAAACAATATTGAACTTTCGTTACTGAGAAAAAAGAATTGTTCTATTATTCTGCTATGAAATGTACACGGAAAAAATGTTCCAAATAAAACGTATTCCTGACTTTTTTCCGGTTGTAATAATAGAATTAATACCTGTAATTAAAAAACAATCATTTCGTATCTAGAAATATAAATGAGAATTCTGAACGCATGAACTTGTAGCTATAATACTATTTAAACATAGCGAATACTTCGAACGTTAGATAATTTATTGTATAATGTCAGGTCAACATTTTACTAAGGCTGGAAAAGTGTATTTTCATATTTTTCAACTTTGGATTTTTAAAAAATATATCATTACAACAGAAACTCGTGTTGACGGCATAATCCAACAATTTATATGCAGTAGAACTTGGTGTTCCTACGAACATGTAACGTGTTCAACTACTTTTGTTGATTTTCGATCAGTTCGGGATCAATCGGGAGTAACTGGGGCGTGTTCATCAACGTTTTCGCAAAACTGGCTTCATTCTAATTGCAGCATTTAATGTACTTGAGTTGTATGTTACATCGTGTGTGAAATTATACTGCTATTACTGTTGTGAGATGTATAGTGTTGGTACGATATATGTATTTCAATTGTTTTTAAGGAGAATGTGGATTTCGACCTAACATTTCTCGAGTATTTTATGTATAATAGGATCAGGCGAGTTTTCCAAAAGACTGAACAACAGTTTTGTTTCAATAAAAATATCAAAAACTTACATATTTTCATTTCCTTTCTTCATTACAGACCTTACGTTTTGTACTCCTGTAGGCTGTTATTGGACTTTTTAATCTGTTGGTGTATCATTACTATAAATCCTCAAGCGTAGGGTCGTGGGTTCGATTCCCAGTTTTGTCACTGGTCTCGTTCATGGCATCATACGTTAAAAGGTAAGGGCTGCATCTTACATAGCTGGCACAAGTTTCTCGAAGACTTCTGAGTGTTGCGCATAGGGCTGCAAGAGGTTGACGGAAACAACATTTTAATTTTCAACAATTTTTTAACTTCATGTCCTACAACTGCAATAGCTACACCTTCACTTCTCAAAGGCTTTTCTCGTTTATGTTTTTTATTTTGAACTGATCCTGATTCCATGAACTTGTTCATCAATTGTAGCACGTAGGTACCGATATGATATGTTTTTTCTGGATGAATTTCATTGAAAATTATAGCAGTAGCTTTAGCACATCGTCTATTTTTAAAATACGCAGCTACAATTGACATTATCGTAGGTAATACCACAAGTGTATCGGTGATTATCGAAATAGCAATTCTTTTGAATTTGAGAATCAAATTATGTTGCTTGGCAACCACACGAGCGCTTGCGCGAGTGTGGTTGCCTAAAGCAAAATAATTTGATTCGAATCCGAGAAGGAATTAACGATAATCGCCGATAACACGAGTTGTATTTGTTAAGATTATTTCATGAATAAAATCGAAATCATTTTTATTTATTTACTATTCAATTTAACTAGGAACATTTAGTTCTGAAATTATGCAATTAACAAAACACTTACTTGATAAGTATTGAATGAAAGTTTGTTTTTGTGGAGGATATTCGTTTCTTGACATACCTTTTTGGGAATTTTAACCTTCCACAGTCTGAAAATGAAAAAATGTTAATTCAAAGAAATCTGTACAAGTGTAGAGGGGCAATAATCAATTTGCCCCGATCAGTTACTGCGTTTAGAAGACTGTTGTCTTGAAAACAGTTTATTATTTCGTCAGTAACGTATCGAATACTAAATTTGCCTATATGACGAGAAAAAATTTTAAATTGACTAAAAGTACTTCTCTTTATTGAAAACGTTGACGTTTCGGAGACTAAATCTGTCTCCGTTATCAAAACTCGAAGGATGAAGACTTGCTAAAATTCTATTTTTGTCAGCTTGGATATGAAAACAAATCCTTCAAATTTAGTATTCGATACGTTACTGACGAAATAATAAACTGTTTTCAAGACAACAGTTTTCTAAACGCAGTAACTGATCGGGGCAAATTGATTATAGCCCCTCTACACTTGTACAGATTTCTTTCAATTAACATTTTTTCATTTTCAGACTGTGGAAGGTTAAAATTCCAAAAAAGGTATGTCAAGAAACTTACTTGTTATTTCAAACATCCCTCTATTTCAGTTACCAATGACAGAGCGCGTCATTCGTAGCTTCGTCATTGCATGTCTAGTCTACTGCTTCTCGCTCGAGGTTATGTTTTAATAACATTTTGATTTAGTGATTTGATTAATCAACGAGTATGCAAAATTTGTCGAAAATTGTGAAGTTGATATGAATTAATAGTGAGTGCTTATTTAGTTTTGGTCAAAGTTGGGTGTTGTGTCATTATAGCAGCTTGCTAGTGGTAAGTTTTTGTTTTGATAATAACCAATCAGGAATCGAACTACAAAATCGAAAACACATCATATACATATCCAGTAGCCAATCAAGAGCCGAACTACAAAGTCGAAAACATGATGTTTTCATTTATCAACACAAAAATTTCAACCAATCATAACACGCTATTTTAGCATAAGTGAAATAATCTCTAGTACAGTATAAATCATTTTCAAAAGTTTCCAAATGATTGAAAAAAGTAAGTCGAATACATCAAATTACCAACGGTTGTTCGTAGAGAAACACAGCGTTATCACCGTTAGACTTCTTTTGTGCAGGTTTTTCAAATAAAAAATACATATCAATTGTAATTAGATGCGTATATCGTGCAGTGATTTCACAAATGTTGAGAAATGTGTGAATACGTATCGAAAATCTCTTATACTTCTTCATCGTACTGAATGGTTGAACCTTTCAAATGATGATATCAATTCATGTCAAATCATCTTGATATTCACTTATTTTTCATAAAAGCTTCCACTACAATTTATCGATTCTCAATTACATTACATCGATGTATTTGTGATTGAATTCCATTCAAAATGATGTATCGCAAGTATATTAGTCCCATTCAGAATTCTGAAGAAGGGGGTGCTGGGGATGAGGGGGTTGACAGCACAATGATGACGTATTTGGTGGAAGAGTTCCCCCTCAACATAAATATATTTTCAACATTGTGCCGTGTCGAGAAGAAATGTTTAGTAGGAGCTAATTTTTCATAATCTCCTAGTAGAAGAGAAAAATTAAAACAATTGACAACGGTAACATAAAAAACAATATCTTTATCACACCTGCTAATTTTCAAAATTCACAGCGCAAGTGACATGAGAAAATGTCTATTCAATTTATTGAATTTTCATCCTTTTGTTTTCACAGACTACTCCTCTTCAATGGAATCCTCTCAAATACAAAAGGAATAAAAACATTATCATTGTGAAAATGATTCAATGTTCTAGTGGCGGAAAAATCATACAGTTTCACTTCCCATGGAAACACCCTCGTATCTACAGTAATTGAAACACCCATTTTTCCATCGCTGCTCGTGTGCAGTGTATATCACGTAGGATGACTTTTTTATGCAGTGAGTTCATTTCTAGTGTATACTTTATCCAATCTCAGTTGAATATGACTTCATTCAACTCAATATATAGGGTTAGTTCAAAATAGCACATGGTCTAATAACGAATGAAGGATGAAAACGGAAAATTAAATAAACATTATTCCCTATATAAAGAAAACAGTAGACCAGATTGAGTATATTTTACGTGTAACCGTTCCAAGCGTGGAAAGCAATCAGTAATGCGCTGACCGCCTGTTGCATAAATTACCGTAACTCACCTCTTAATATTTTTATTGCTGTCCAGCAGCCTGGTGACATTCATGTACAGAAGAAGAGTAGCGTAGTTAATGAACGATTAAACAGAACTCAATATTTTCTCTCTACTTTATTTGTTTTGCCGTTAGATTAGGTATAAATGTGATTAATTATTGACAAACACTATTTGTTATCATAGAGTTATCCGAAAACAGCTATAAAACTGTTCCCAAATTAATTAACATTTTGGGAATATACAAGAAGGACATTGTAATAGTATAACTCAGTATACTTACTTCTGCCTAAAGAATCCATTGCATTTGCAAAACATATGCCGCGGTTTTCTAAACTAAAAGTGTGAAAATTAACATTAAAGTTTTAGTATAAACGTTTGTGTAATTAGTGTTGCAACATGGCATGTTGGCGACCATTCCAAGAACCTGATGAACAAGACTCACAACCTGATGAACAATTCGAAGAAAGTGACTAACAAGACTCACAACCGGATGAACAATGGGAATTTCAAAACAAAGATCGTCATGTTGATTTCATTGAAAATATGAACAGGATGTTCATAAAGTCAGTTGTGGAATCATCTGCGACTGAAAGTTGGAATTTAGTCGCTGTTTTCCATCGTACAAGATAACCTCTCTTGGAAGGGATTCATGTTTTAAAGAGAAAAAAAAAGTAACTTCATGATTCAATTTTCAATTGAGAATGTTTCTCTTTAAAACATGAATCCCTTCCAAGAGAGGTTATCTTGTACGATGGAAAACAGCGACTAAATTCCAACTTTCAGTCGCAGATGATTCCACAACTGACTTTATGAACATCCTGTTCATATTTTCAATGAAATCAACATGCCATACCCATGATAGGTTTTATGTCAGAAAAATATTTTCAAAGTTTCATCGCACAAGAAATAGTCCAACAATTCCTCATTACAGTGTGAAATTGCTTTTGAAGAGAATGTTTTCCAATTCTTCCGACCTCCCTGATGGTCTTAGAAGAGTGAAAAAGATTTTTGTCGACCAAAATGTATTGGAGGCCTAGCGAAAGTGATGCAATCCACGCGTCAATGAAATGAGCGATTTTCTGTGAAGGAAAAAAAAAAGGAATTTTTTAATCGAATAAACATCCTACCACCCTTGTGGTCTGTATAAAAACAAGGAATACTAAATACAATAAAATAAGTTGATAGAATAAAAAAGAAAAAGGTAAAAACTAAGTAAACTAGTCAATAAACTTAAAATAAATAAATATTTTGTATATACACATAAATACATATATATATATATATATATATATATATATATATACATATACACATATATACATATATACACATATATATGATTTAAAATAAAAAAACTAAGTAAATTAATCAATAAATTATAAAATAAATAATGATTTGGTATATATATATGATTTCTCAATATCTTCACAGAATAACGAGCGATTTTCTGTGAGTGATACTTCTGAATAACATTCTCCCTTATCTCATTCATAGATAAGAATCTCCAATGGAAACTGGACATTTAATAAATAATCTACTAACTGAATGAAAATGCAAATTTTCACTTTCAGATTTTTTCTTCAAGTTATATAGGGTCTTTCTCAATATCTATCAGATGTAGTTCAATGTCCAGCGTGGCTTTTGCCGGGGAAGTAGTTGTTTTCTGTTAGATATTACAAAAAAGTAACTTTAATTTTATCGTAGGGTTTTTTCCATTTCCAGAGGAGTCATGTATTGATTCAATTTTCAATTGAGAATGTTTCTCTTTAAAAAAGATCTTCATGTTCAGACCCAAAGACTTTTTCTAAATATATAAGAAAAATCTTAGACGACAAATGTCACAATGAAATTTTCGGAAGGATATATCTCATCTCACCAGTTTGGGGCATTCAACAATTTACAGAGTGGTTGAACAAGGGGATGCTGTAGATCATTATCGTAAATGAAAACGAGAAGATCAGAAATTAAACAAAGTTGATGAGGCTACAAAAGATTTTCTTCGAAGGCAAGTTTATGATTTCTATAAACGAAACGAAGGACCTACCTTGGAATCAATCAAAAACAAATTATCTTATTATCCTGAGTATACATATAAGTCGCAGGAAACACTACGCCAAATTCTTTTAGACTATAGTTTCAAACACAGAAAACTAAATCAGCGAATTGCAATTATGGAATCACCACGGCTCGTTCTGCAAAGGCAAGATTATTTGCGACTAATAAAAGAACATCGGGAATCGAAGAGACATCTTGACGAGACTTGGTTCGATAGTCATGATATGATTCGGTATGGTTGGGTAGATATCTCCCAAAACGGTTGTCTCCAAGCACCATGTTCCAGAGAAAAACGTATAATTATTGTACTCGCAGGTAGTTAAGATGGTTTTGTTTCGAACGCGTTGCTGTTGTCAGCAAAAGAAATAAAAAAATCTTCAGCAGATTATCATGAGGATATGACTGCACCTTTTTTCGAAAAATGGTTCAGAGTGAACAATTACTACCAAATATATACCACCAACTTCTGTTATTTGGATAATGCGTCATACCACTCGTGTCAAAAGATAAAAATACCGACAAAAGCAACAAAAAAATGAGTCATTTTGGAATTTATGGATTATAAAAAATTGAATATTCCCCAAAAAGCCACAAAGGATGTACTTATTACTACATATAATTAAAAATAAAAATTTTGAAAAAGAATATATTATTGATGAACTTTGTAAACATTCTGGTCATACGCTTCTGAGGTTACCTCCATATTATTGTGTTTTCAACCCCATTGAATTGCTTTGGGTATTTATAAAAAACAAATTGAGAAAATCCAATCAATGTCAAAATCTAAGCGGAGAAGTAGTAGAAAACGTTAGGAGAATCTTAAGAGAGGAATATAAAGATCTTTGGACAGAATGCATTTTAGATGTGATTTCAAAAGAACGTGAATATTTCCTTTTGCCATCCATTCAAACAGTAATCATATACATGGGTAATTCGTCTGATTCGGAGGATTATGATAATTTAGTCTTGCCACGACTTTGATGTGTATTTGAGATAGCCGTACCAGCAAATAAATTATCAATGTTTCCTGATGTTTTCTTATTCTATTTTATTGAACGACTTGTTTTCGGTGTATCAGATAACTTGTCAATAAGTTACGAGCAACGTCCCGTACCCATACCCGCGCAATCCTTTCCAATCCAATCCAATTCTATTCATTATATGAACAAGACACATTATATTCGCAAATTTCTATACAGCAAGCAATACGCAAAGTAAGAGAAAATAACTCCGCCTATGGTCGGCAAGCACGTTCAAAGAGGCGAAGTAATTGACGTGTTAATCCGATTTTACAGCTCATTCAACTGAGATTGGATAAACTATATCTGTCGATCTTGGAAATTTCATGGTTCTACTTCGAAAGTTACGTAAGATACGAGGGTGTTTCCAAGAGAAGTGAAACACACTGTATATCAATTTCAAAACCACTTTCGACATTTTTTTACCGATATACACACACTCTAGTAGTTGACAGAAAATTGATTTTTTTTAGAAATTTCTTTGTTTTATTTCTTTATTCCCAGATGAAGGAAAGTGCCTGTCTTAACAGAGTACAAAATCAAAAGAACCTTGAAATTACCTAGAAATGTGGCGATAAATGCGGCCTCTCTTTAAAGTATCTCAATTATGTTGTTAAGTACTTATACGGACTGAATTTTAAATAGGCAAGTGGTGGTGTTTTTGTTCCAGCGTTTTCAAAGTGTACGACCTCTCCCACATATTCATTTTATGTCGGAATTAATTCTTGCAGTGGAGCTCAAAACCTTATTACTAATTTAAGTTTTCAAACTCACTTATATACCGCCTGAATATTAATAACTGATGAAACCTTAATTATCCAGCTGGTGCAGTAGACGAAGTTTTTCTTGAATTATGTAGGTGTATTTATATACACGTCGCTGTTGCGAGGACCTTCTGTATGATTTCGTATGCTGTATATAGTTTCAAATGCGAATTTTGTTTGAATAAAGCTGCATGCCCGTTCTTGCGTTTCCACGAAGCTAACGGAGTTGAAATTATATCTAATTCAGCAACGATTGTGGTTTTCTGTGCATGAAAATGCTGACAAATATAGTCGTGTTGGAAAGAAATATTGGAACGTCCTATTGATTCGAAAAATGTAAAGATATTTTTCAATTTCATTCAACGCAAACAAAGAAAAAACAATATTGAATTTCGTTACTGAAAAAAATAATTGTTCTATTATTTTGCATTGAAATGTACACGGAAAAAATGGTCCAAGTAAAATGTATTCCTGACTTTTTCCCGGTTTTATTAAGAAAATTAATATCTGCATTTAAAAAAACAATCATTTCGTCTCTAGAAATATAAATGAGAATTCTGAAAGCATGGAACTTGTAGCTATTCCATTTTCGTTATTTTTAGCTGATATTGATAATTTTTTATGCAAATGATGCTCAAGGGGTCAATATAGACGACAGAGTGTCAGGTCAACATATTACTAATGCTGGAAAAGTGGATTTTCATATTTATCAACTTTGGATTTCTGAAAAGTTTATCATTACAATAGAAACCCGTGTTACAAGCATAATACAACGATTTTATATGCAGCAGAAATTGGTGTTCTAACGAAAATGTAACGTGTACACCTACTTGTTGATTTTCGATCAGTTCAGGATCAATTGGGAGTAACCGGGGCGTGTTCATCAAGGTTTTCGCAAAACTGGCGTCATTCCAATTCCAGCATTTAAGTTAATAGTGGACGTGTTACATCGTGTGAGGAAATTATACTGCTATTACTGTTGTGAGTTGTGTGAATAGTGTTTTTATGATAAATTTACTTGTTGGTATGTACAATGTGGATTTTGACCTTACATTTCTAGATTATTGACATTTGGGTACAATAGGATCAGGAGAATTTTCCAAAAGACTGAATAACAGTTTTGTTTCATTAAAAATATTGAAAATTAACATATTTTTATTTCCTTTCTTCATTACTTTTTTTTTCAATTCTCAGAACGCTCCAATTCTACTTTATGTTATACATAACTTGGATTTGTTATGATGAAAATAGGAAAAGATATCAGTTTGCCTGCTTGTTCATTCATTTATACGGAATACAGATTCAGCAACGTTCCGAAATTTATAATTTTGGAACAGGTTGTACCGGATGATCCAGAAAGGGTGGCCAGAGACGATGAAATCTTTAAAAGAACCATCAAAATGTTGTATAGCTACTTCTTTCAATATCAAAAAATAGTACACGAAAAAATATTCTCATAAAAACTGCAATCATGTCGGGGCGTGGCGCAGTGGTTAGAGCATCCGACTCTGAGTCGAAAGGTCCTGAGTTCGAGCCCCAGTTGCGGCTGGGATTTTTTTATTTAATTTTTTTACAACAAAGTATACTTTCTTAGAGTATAAACTGAATCATTGCTTCCTTAGTGCAACCGAACCATTCATCTCATTGTGAATTTAAGAATGAAATGAAAGTATTGAAAATAAAGCTCTATAAAATATAAATGATCCATTTTTGAAGAATCAATAACTGCAAACTGGGGGCAAATGTTTTTATTGAATTTTTAATCAAACATGCGGAGAAGATTTGCATCGGGTTTGATGAACGTTCCAGAAGACAAGAAACTTACCAGTGACAAACAAATGTTAATTGATGATGAGGCTTTTGCTTAAAAATCTACTTCAATGAGACCTTATCCTTACTGGCAGTCCCGAGCCGATAGTATTGTAGTAGATTTATACTCTAATTAACTGACTAAAATAATTTATTTAACGAAATACAATGATTCACAATACTCTAATTTATATAATCACTCTACTATTTATATTCGACTTTCACTTCACTAACTGACTGTCTGTCCGCTGCGTAGTTATTTTTATATCCGACGTTGACTTCTCTGAATGCTCCAGAATTTTTCCTTCGAATCGCCCAGACTCACCGAAACGTCCAGATTCTTCTCGGTGCAAGCGCATCGACAGTCTCCCGCGATTGGTCGCTAGCTATACGTGAGAGTTCAGGTCCGGCATCGCCCGCAGCTTCGCCACATTGCCCCCTTCTTAGAGATATTTCGTCCCGAAATGTCATCCTTGGAGTGTGTCGATATTTGCAGGATTCCCCATATCTGCATCGTGAAATTCGATGGAAATAACACTCCACAGTCTTCAAGTTAGGTCGTGGAATAGGATTACAACAAACCAAAATCTGGATGCCGCTGGATCGGAATATCGTCTCCAACATACTTCTTATAACTCTCCAATCCAGCCCATCAATACCACAGGATAATTTTGGGATTGCCAAGTCCACCAGATTCTGGTCCACCATCGCATCTCTCAGTTGGGTGAGGCTCCTCCAGACATCTTCATAGGACGGTTTGTCTTGGGAATGCTTCTTGGTCACCAAGTAGTAGATGTTCCTCTGGCCCTTCTTCAGCTGTAGCACACCTCCAATTTCTGGATTCTGTTTCCGTAGTGTTTGGAGTTGGCCAAATTTCTTGGAGAACACCACAGCGATGCCCCTGGACATTCGAAGATCTTCTGCGACGCAGTGTGCTAGGGCGTAATCGACTGGCACTTTGAAAAGGTCCCGTGGCTCCTCTCGAGTTACCCCGTGTGACACTTTCTGTCCATTTGAGTATAAGGACATGAATTTCTGGAACGTCATCGCATCCTCTGATGGTCTGAGGGTGCGGACTTGGTCATGATTTCCAGCGTAAGGGGCCAACCTGTTGAAATGAACGACCCTGGGTTTACCTCTGGGTGGCTTGTGGATTCGGTAAAGCAGGTCGTTTATCCTCTTGATGATCTTGTACGGACCTTCCCATGAATTCCGTAATTTCGGTGACAGGCCCCGGCGACGCATCGGGTTGTACAGCCAAACTAGGTCACCAACCTGAAATCCTCCAGCATCGGCATTGATGTCATAAGTCGCTTTCATTCGGTCGCTGGCACTCTGGATGTTCAAACGGACTCGTTCGTGGATGTCCTCCATTCGCTGCCGGAGTTTGCTGACGTAGTCCTCTCCCGCGGTATCCTGTGCTGGTGGCATCCCAAACTTTAGGTCACAGGGAAGTCGCAGCTCTCGGCCCATTATGATACTTGCAGGAGTTTGGCCGGTCGACTCGTGTACTGCGGAACGGTAGGCCATCAGGAACAAATGGAGATACTGGTCCCAGTCTTTTTGATGGTCAGAGACTACCTTGGACAAGTGGCGATTGATAGTCCTGTTCATCCTCTCAACCATTCCATCGGACTGTGGATGTAGAGCTGTGGTTCTCGTCTTTCGGATGTTCAGCATCTGGCACATTTCTTGGAACAAATTGGATTCAAAATTTCTGCCTTGGTCCGAGTGCAGCTCCAAGGGGACGCCGAATCGACATATCCACTCTTTCACCAAGACGTCCGCGACGGTGATGGCTTCCTGAATGGGCAGGGCATAGGCTTCGGCCCACTTGCTGAAATAGTCCATTGCCACAAGGATGTATTTATTTCCGTGATCTGATACGGGGAACGGGCCGGCGATGTCAATGGCGATTCTTTCGAATGGACTACCTACGTTATACTGACGCATCGGGGCCTTGGGTCGTGTCCGAGGTCCATTGCTGGCAGCGCAAACAGCACACTTTCTGCACCAGTCATTGACATCAACTTGACAATTGACCCAGTAGAACCGTTGCCTTACTTTCTGCAGAGTCTTCGTCACACCCAGATGTCCTCCAGCAATTCCATCATGGATCTCTCGGAGTACTTCCTGCCTTCTGTTCTTGGGCACTACTATCTGACGTCTGTCTTCCCCACCATCTTCGGACTCCAATACACGTTTCAGGACCCCATTGTCCAGGGTAAGGGAATTCCATTGGGCCCAGTAAGATTTGACTGCTGGGGAATATCTTGCGATTTCCTGCCATGTCGGTCTTTGATTACTCTTTTTCCAGCCGACGACTAAACCAAGATCTGGATCGCTTTCTTGGTCTTTCTGGACCTCGTTGTCATTCCAGTTGTTGTCAACTGCCGTGGTTCTACAAATCGCTGCTTCCTTCTCTTCTGCTCGTCGGCAGTGTGAGCAGTCGTCTGGGCATGGTCTCCTTGACAGAGCATCTGCGTTCTTGTGGCCACTCCCTGCTCGATGTTCGATCTCGAAGTCGAATTCTTGGAGTCTTTCGATCCAACGTGCTACTTGGCCCTCGGGGTTTTTGAACTGTAGAAGCCACTTAAGGGCTGCGTGGTCGGTTCTTAACAGGAATCTTCTCCCGTACACGTATTTATAAAAGTGTTCTACTCCCTTGACAACAGCCAACAGTTCTCGTCTGGTGACACAGTAGTTACGCTCCGATTTACTGAGAGTTTTACTGAAGTAACCGATGACCTTCTCTTGCCCATCCTGGATCTGGGACAAGACAGCTCCAAGTCCCACGTTGCTGGCATCCGTGTCCAAAATGAATTTTCCACTCGGAAGGGGATAACTTAGAATCGGTGCATTGATCAATGCCCCCTTCAGCGTCCTGAACGAGTCTTGGCATTCTTCGGACCATTGGAATTTTGTTTGACCTTCCGTGAGCCTGGTCAGTGGTTTAGCGATGTTGGCAAACCCCAGCACATATCGGCGATAGTATGTGCACAAACCAAGGAAACTTCGTAGTTGGTGTATGTCTTTCGGGATAGGCCACTCCTTCACTGCTTTAATCTT
Organism: Chrysolina oricalcia; assembly: GCA_944452925.2. Classification (NCBI taxonomy): domain Eukaryota; kingdom Metazoa; phylum Arthropoda; class Insecta; order Coleoptera; family Chrysomelidae; genus Chrysolina; species Chrysolina oricalcia. Next base: position 18,255,235 of record OX101819.2, read on the forward strand.
CTCGTCATCCACTGCTACTCCGCGCCCAGAGACAACATGGCCAAGGTAACGTACTTCTTTTTGGAACAGGTGGCATTTCTTGGGGCTCAGCTTCAATCCAGAGTTTCTCAGTCGCAGGAATACCTCCTCCAGGTTTTTAACGTGGTCTTCGAACGATTTGCCAACTACAATGATGTCATCGAGATATACCAGACACGTCCTCCATGAGAGTCCTTTCAGAACCGTCTCCATTAATCTCTCGAATGTTGCTGGAGCATTACAAAGTCCGAATGGCATGACGGTGAAATGCCACAGTCCTGAGCCGATGGTGAAGGCTGTCTTTTCTCTATCTTCTGGAGCCAGTTCTACCTGCCAGTATCCACTCTTCAGATCAAGGGTCGAGAAAATCGTGGAGCCGGCCAACGTGTCTAGGGTGTCATCTATTCTCGGAAGAGGGTAACTGTCTTTCTTCGTCACGTTGTTCAGTTGACGATAGTCTACGCAAAAGCGTGTTGATCCATCTTTCTTCTTCACCAGAACGACTGGAGAGGACCATGGACTGTCGGACGGTTCAATAACTCCATCTTTCCCCATATCACTGACTATTTTGTCAGCCTCTTCCTTCTTGGCAAGAGGAAGTCTTCTAGCTGATTGACGGATTGGTCGAGCGTCCCCAGTATCAATTTTATGTTGGACTACATTCGTTCGACCCCCTTTTCCTTGTCCGGTATCGAAGATGTCTTGGTACTTGTTGACTAATTCTCTCAATCTGGGCTGTTGGGCTGGTTTAATGCCCTTGGAAGAGATGGTAACCAATTTTTCCAGTTCCGCTGTCAGGTTGTTGTCTTGACTAACAGTACCGTGTACACTCCTGATCACAGAGGAAATTGACGAACAGTGCCCCAAAACAGTTCCTTTCTTCAAGGTCACTGGGTAATAATTGACATTCATTACCCTTACTGGCACAAATTTATCAGCACGCAACAAAGTCTTGCCTAGTGCAATACCTCGTCCAATTTTCTCATCATGAAGCTTGGGCTCGAACATCACCACGCTTCCATTGCTCGCACCTCCGTCCAAGCGAGCCTCCAGTATGGTCTCAGCCCTCTCGGGTACACTTACATCTTCAACCAGCAGAACACGAATCATCTCTTCACTTCTTCCATGTAGCACCAGCTCTTCTCCGTTCACACGTAGGACGCCATCTTTGAAGTTCAATTCAAACCCTCTGGAATTCATGATGTCCATTCCAATAATTGCGTCGTCCTCAATGCCCGCTACTAATGCCCGATGTTTCACTTTTGTGCTGCCTAGAATCAGTTCAATCGGTAGCTCACCATGTACAGTGGCCGGCTCTCCTGTTGCTGTGCGTAGCTTCCAGGATGTTGGTTCCATTCTCTCTGGTGTTTTAATAAAAGCAGGTCCAAGGATTGTCCTAGTCGCACCTGTATCCAGCAGCATTGCGCAAGGCTTGTTGTTGATGAAACCGTCTACAAAGGCTCCTTTGTTCTGTCGTTGGAGGACAGCGACATATGCGTTGTTCACCGGGGCTCTCTGAGTAATGGCCGACGATTGCCCCTTCTCAACAACCTTCGTTGGTTTCGACCTCTTGAGGGTTGGACATTGACTACGCACGTGTCCAAGTTTCCTACAGTTCCGGCATCTCACTAGTCTTCTCTCAGGCAACAATTCCTTCACCACCTTCCTTATGGCAGCTTCCAGGTTAGCAGGCTCCTGTGGGTCTCCTTCAATAACTCGGACTTTACTTTGGCTTCTGCAGGATTGCTTCGCCGCCTCAAATTCCAAAGCGCGTGCCAGTGCATCCACAAGATGTGTTGGACGAGCTAGTGTCAATGCTTGTCTGGTTTCCTGGTCACGTAGTCCATCTAAGAATGCCTGAACTGCTAGTCGCTCCATTACCTTTTCCGGTGTGGCTGGGTATGCAAGGCGAACCAAGCGTGCAATGTCTGCTTCATACTCCTGTAGGGATTCGCTTGATTTCTGGCAGCGGTTTTTGAGCTGTGAGTGGTATACATGTTCTAGATGGGTCTGTCCATACCGTAATTCGAGATGTTTAATCAGCTGCTCGTAGTCCTCTTGTTCTTGTGCCGTGAGGGTTTGTAAGATATTTGTTGCTTCTCCACGCAACGCCAGTGTTAATGCTACCGCTCTTTCTCCTGTATTCCATCCATTCGCCTTTGCTGCAGCTTCAAACTGTCGGCGGTAATTTGCCCATGGTGTTTTTCCATCAAACTGGGGGGGTTTCATGGAGAGTTTTTCTGTTTCCGGACTGATTTTCACATCTTTCAAACCCTTTTGAACATCATCTAAGTTCAAACTCAGTTCCAGCACTGAATTTTCATTGACAGATTCTGTGGTGTGGGTAGTGTCAATTTGCTTTTTCAACTCAATGATTGTTTCTTTCATTTTGCTGATTTCTTCCTCGATTCCGCCTCTGATTTCATCACTGATTGTTTCCTTCAATTTTCCCATCTCTTCCTCAATTTCATCTTTGATTTTCTCCATCTCTGTCTCGACAGTTCCCATTCTTTCTTCTAATCGGCTCGCCACGCCACAAAGTTCTTCTTTCATGGTATTCGAATTTTCTAGCAGCTTTTCTTCCAAATTCCTCGAACTTTCTTGAAATTCTTCTTTCAGACTATTCGAATTTTCCAGAAGTCTTTCTTGAAGTTTTTCTTCCAAATTTCTCGAACTTTCTTGAAATTTTTCTTGAAGATTTCCTTCCAGATTATTCGAATTTTCTAGCAGCTTTTCTTCCAGATTTTTCGAACTTTCTTGAAGTTTTTCTTGAAGTTTTTCTTGCAGACTTTTCGAATTTTCTTGAAGTTCTTCTTTCAAAGTACTCATTATGGAAGTCATATCCATTCCAGAAACTTCGAATAAAAATGTTTCTGGATCCTCGCCCTCCTGGATTAATCCCTCAGAAAGTCTTGCCTGAAGCACGGCCTTTTTACCACTAGTATCAAGTTCCCTCTCCTCCAGTTCTTGCTTCAATTCCGCAACCTTCAATTCAACCAGGCGAACTTTCCTCGAACACATTTTGTCTTAGTCTATGTCTATTTCACAGGTCACCAGTCTATTATTATTATTATTGTCTATCTCACACAGTCTATTTCCCGGACACTAGTCTATTACTATTATTATTGTCTATTTCACACAGTCTATTCCACGGCCACCAGTCTATTATTATTATTATTGTCTATTTCACACGCGAAAATAATTGTCCGAAATACACAAACTTTCTGCTTACACGAACACTCTGTATTTAAAAATCCCACTTCTGACACCAGATGTAGTAGATTTATACTCTAATTAACTGACTAAAATAATTTATTTAACGAAATACAATGATTCACAATACTCTAAATTATATAATCACTCTACTATTTATATTCGACTTTCACTTCACTAACTGACTGTCTGTCCGCTGCGTAGTTATTTTTATATCCGACGTTGACTTCTCTGAATGCTCCAGAATTTTTCCTTCGAATCGCCCAGACTCACCGAAACGTCCAGATTCTTCTCGGTGCAAGCGCATCGACAGTCTCCCGCGATTGGTCGCTAGCTATACGTGAGAGTTCAGGTCCGGCATCGCCCGCAGCTTCGCCACAGTATAATACTCGATATTTTATAGGCCTAATGAAACTTCTGTGGAACATAATTTTCTCAGAATAAAAATTGAGAATCTTTGTATTTTGAGTATTTAGATCCACCGACAGCTCAATGGATACTTTTACTACTTTAGGGATGGATCCAAGAAGAACCAGTAATATCGCTTTTGCAAATAAATTTGTCAATGAACACGTAAAGGTTGGAACATATTCAGAGCTTGATATGGCCATTGGGGAAAAAAGTTCAGACACGTCGATTTTCTTTTTCAGTTGCGCATTTTTTGTTCTTTTTATATTTTTGATGACGTCATCACTGTTCTAGTTATGAGGTCATTGAGGATAATAGACATTTGAGAATAGGGCCGAATAATAGAGAGATATTGCAATAACGACAGGCAGTATTTAAGGCAACTTTATTTTGATAGTGACTGCCACTATTTTGTTATTAAAAATAGAGATAATGGGCTTGTTCAGCCGTGCTCAACAGTTTATTGATTAGTCAACTTGTTTGGCTGAACGGTCCGCTTTTCCATTGACTCTGCTCTCACTGGTGAACAACGGACTCAACACGCAAAGAGACTAAACTAACAGGAGGGTTTAATAAGCTCTAGCCAATCAGAATCTTGTAGCATCAACGCGTTACAGTAACGTACTTGGACATGAGTATGAATCGAACTCGAACCAAGCTGTCAGCAGTAACTCTCATATACCAAGAGTTAGTCCGTCACTGTCTATAGAGAACGGCGGCCATGACATGTCCAACCAAGGAGACTAAACATCATTTAACAAGGAGAGTCTAATCCCCATAAGACAATGGGGACACTTATAGAAAGAGATGAAAGAATATTTGTGACGAAATGTGACGTAGTTGGACATGTCATGGCTGCCGTTCTCTATAGACAGTGACGGACTAGCTCTTTGTATATGAGAGTTACTGCTGACACTTTTGTTGCTTGGTTCGAGTTCGACTCTGTACGTCACATTTCATCACAAATGTTCATTCATCTCTTTCTATTAGTGTCCGCATTGTCTTATGGGGATTAGAGTCTCTTGTTAAATATTGTTTAGTCTCCTTGTTCAACACGATGAGATTAATCTCAACGGTTGGGCACGGCTGAACTCTACCATTACAAGTTTCGTCTGTTCGTCCCTTATTTTACACGTGATTGACAGATGCGCTCCTAACCTAAATCGAATTTGTTTCTTAGATTTATCTTTCTACTCTACATATAATTAATTTCAGAATTATTCTGGTGATAGAATTGCCCAAACGAACTTCTACGTCGACTCTTGTTGAAAATCTCATTTTATCAGTCAGAGCCATGTCAAATCCACTGATCATGTCACGATAATTTACGATCTCATACGAAGTGGAAATAAAATAATATTAATCCTCGCCTTTAAACGTCCACTATCTCCAACAAATGATCAACACGACAACTCATAAAATATTACATAATGTTAACTGCTATTATTGTAGCTTAGGCCAAAAAGCAGCTTCACAACCTTAACTTCACAACACTCTTCATTATTTCAAATATGTAATCCTAACAGTTCTCCTATACACCAAGCAATAGAGCACTTTACATTTCTCTTTACACTTTACAACCACATATGTAATATGTGTAATATGTAATATATAACATATGTAACATATATGTAATATTCACTAAGTACTCCTGTAATTGGGCTTCGGCCTGCTGGATGTATATATCAAATAAATAAAATGAGTGAGTTTTTAACAAAAATACTAGTAGGAAACCGACTAGGCCATCACATGAAACACAGTCCGTAGTTATATTGTGTTATGTTTTCGACTCGCAACTGTCATTTATTAATTTGTTATAAACATTTAAATAACAAAAAAAGTGTAGTTTCAAATTGTTTTGCTCATAAAATAAAAAGTAATAGAGCAATCTGGTTGCTCCTATGAGAAGAATTGTAGGTAATTGAAATACGACTAAAATGAGATGTCTTACAACACTGTCGGATCATAGTAACGAAGGAAAACTGGAAAAACCGAAAAAAATTGCGATTTTCTGAAAAATTCACATCTCCGCCATTTTTCAAGAAGTAGGATTGGCCTTTGTCATGAAAGTGTTGAATCATGTGTACTTTATGTGTGCACAAAACAGGCTCTGACTGATCATTAGTTTTGGCACAATTGCAATTTAATTTTTTTTGCACTTCCAGCGTGCCTGGATGCTCTAGTGATAGTCCGATTTCAATTCCTGGAACAGACTTTGAAAGTAGAAGTACAGTACCACAAAATGGATATTCAAAAAATGCTGCAAAATGGGTGAAAAATGCTTGCAGACATGACCGAAAACGGCCGAGCAAAGGTGAAAGTGGTCGAGCGCAGTCGGATTGTTAGTTTTGGCACAATTACAATTTAAATTTTTTTTTGCACTATCTTGCAGCGTGCCTAGATGCTTTAGTGATAGCCTGGTTCCAATGTGGAAAAGAAATCTAGATAATCGAAATACGAACAAAATGAAATATTTTAAGACCCGGTAACGGAGAAAAACTGGAAAAACCGGAAAATTTTGTTGTTTGAAAAATTCGTGACTCCTCCATTTTTCAAGAAATAGGATTGACCTTTCTCATGAAAGTATTAAATCATGTGTACACAAAACAGGCGCTGTCCGATCTTTAGTTGTGGCATCATTGCAATTTATATATATTTTGCACTATCTTGTAGCATGCCTGATGGATAGTGATAGCCCGATTTCAATTTCTCAAACAGATTATGAAAGTAGAAGTATAGTACTACAGAACGTATATTCTCATTTTGCGCTACAATGGTGCGAAATGGATGAAAAATGCATGCGAACATGACTGAATACAGCCGAGCCGTATATACAGTGTGTCTTACTTTTCATGGAAGCACCCCCGTCTTCCGTAATTATCAAGGTAAGATGATGAAACTCTCAGGACTGCAGAAAATTATGGAAATACACCTACCGGTTCAATGGTGATGGCCTAAGTGATATACACTGCCCGCCAGTCGCGATGGAACAACCCATTTTTACGGGCGACCGGCGGGCAGTGTATATCACTTAGCCCATCAACATTTTGAACCGGTAGATGCATTTCCATAATGTCCTTCAGTACTGGGAGTTTCATCATTCTACCTTGATAATAACGGAAGTTACGAGGGTGCTTCCATGAAAAGTGAGACAAATTCGAATTTTTCAGGACTGAATTTTTTTCGGGAGAAAGGTGTATCTTTAATAAGTTGGGGGTCCTGATCACGAATCTTATGGAATTTTGCTTCTATTTTGCCCCCTAATATGATTTACCGTAAAAATGGGTTATTCCATCGCGACTGGCGGGCAGTGTATATACCACTTAGGCCATCACCATTGAACCGGTAGGTGCATTTCAGTCCTGAGAATTTCATCATTCTACCTTGATAATTACAGAAGTTACGGGGATGCTTCCATGAAAAGTGAGACACACTGTATGTATAAATCAGGATGAATTCATCGAGGGGCAATATATATAAAATATAAATATGAAAATTATTGGATATAGCCCTAAAATTATTGTGCAACCGTAGACACGTGTTTCGAGCTCAAGCTCTTATCTCAGTACGGTAAAATCAAGTGTGAAGATGTACAACACTTGACTTCCTTAGTTCCTATTTTCATATCCAAGTTTTGTACATCTTTGCACTTGATTTTACCGTACTGATGACAGCTTAAGATCGAAACACGTGTCTACTGTTGCACAACAATTTGAGGGCTATACCCAATAATTTTTCTATTTATATACAGGGTGTGCCAGAATAAAGGGGACAAACTTCAGTGGTAGAATCTTCACTTCATTTTAAAGCTATAACTTCCAATAAACATATACCCTAAGTTACAGGGTGTTGAAAATGACAAAAAAATGTATATCTTACAGAATACCATAACGGCTCATCTCTTCTTGATGAAATTTGGTATGTCACATGACAGCATTCAGTTCCAAATTTTAATGTAAATCATGAGTTTGTAACTTTGAACAGAGGTATTCGGGAGGTGGGTGCCCCTAATAGCCTCCCCCCCATTTTCACGCAACTGGATTAATGTCGATTTTATCTTCTTTCTCTTTCCTATACAAAAATGGGATAGGGTTTCATTATTAAAAATATCAACGGTTTTCAAGATTTGTTAAGTTGAATAATAAGTGCGTGCGTATGTGATAAGGAAAGTCACTGTTGATTATTTTGTTAAACGTTGCTATGTCTTTTGTATTGAAAATCATGGCATTATGGTGAAATTTCAAATATATTGTGCCACAGTGGTATTTCTCGATGAATTTCAGAAGATGGCGGAAAAAATTCAAAGCATAACCTACTTACTATAAGGATTAGCAACCCATAAAACTGTAGTACCGAAAAATATTTAAAATTTAACAAAAATCCCATCATTTCTGAAAGGAACTATTTATAACAATATATTACCAACAAAGAGATTTCACACCATGCAATGAGTACAAATTCAAATATTTCGAAAATTTTAACAAATTTGAAACAAATTACATAGCAACTTCTAACAAAACAATCAACAATTAGTTTCCGAATCACATACGCACGCACTTATTCAACTTCGAATATCTTGAAAACCGTTGACAATTTTTATAACGAAACCTAACCCTTTTTGTATAGAAAATATCGAGAATTAAGAAAAAGAAGACGAAATAGAAAATAACCCAGTGGCGTGAAAGTTGGGGGAGGGGCGATTAGGGGTACCCGTCTGCCGTTCGCCCCTGTTTAAAGTTACAAACATGTGATTTGCATTGAAATTTGTTACTGAAACCCTGTATCTCAGTTAGTATTCAATTTAGAGTAAATATTTATTGGAACTTTTAGCCTTGAAATGAAGTGAGGATTTCACCGCCGGAGTTTGTCCCCTTTATTCTGGGACACCCTGTATATTAATGTTGGAACCATATGGGAAACTTTTTTATTGATAGTTTGTCAGAAAATTATTTCATTCGTCATGAAAGTTGGTGCATTCAATTAAAATAAGTACCCGCATATCGGTTATTGCCAGTGTCGTGTGGCGGTCGATATTCTAAATTCACTATAATGGAGTAAAGTGACATTAATATGCCAAATATTGAAAAATGTTATTGAAACAGTTCTTTGCAATTGAATGATATTCCCAGTTATCCAGTTTAGTCTACCAATTACTAATTTAGTTTTTTTCAAAGGATTCTGGCTTCATTTCAATATCTTTCCATTACGTTTTTTTGAATCAAATTAAAAAATTTTTGGATCAGATAATTCTTTTGACAGATAATTCATGCTAATTCAGTGACTTAGGTACTATTCAAAAATTATTGTGGATAATCCCCAATGAATTCAAAAATTATTATGGATAATTCCCAACCAAAATTGAGTCCATACTCTAACAGTAGTTATCAAAATTAGTAATTTGGTATACTAAACTGAATAACTGGGAATATCATTAAATTGTAAACAACTTTTTTCAATAATATTTTTCGATAGTTTGCATATTGATGTCACTTTACCGCACTTTAGCGCACGCCACTGGCAATAACCGATATGCGCGTACTTAGTCTAATTGAATGCACCAACTTTTATGAAGAATTAAATTTTCTGATAAAATATTGATAAAAAAGTTTCCCATATGGTTCCAACATTTTGGCGGACACTATATATGTTCGAAACATGTCTTAAGTAGGATCTTTATCCAGATCTTTTGATTAAATTATACAGGGTGTTTCATAATAAATGCGCAGGACTTCCGGATGTGATAGCTCGTTCAAAAATATGAAAAAAAGTTTCTATTAACTTACCCTATAAAATTCAACATTTTCGAGGTACAGGGTGTTGAAATTTTAAAAAAAATATATAGTTTTTCGCAAATATCTCTGGAACCATTTATTGCACAAAAAACAGATTTTGAATGCATTTTCTACTCATAATAAGCTATGTTTTGTGCAGATTTTTTATTTTTTTAAATTCATAATTGGTGAAGATTTTGAAGGGGTAGTGGGTGTTTTTTTCTCCAAGTTCTACGCCACTGGAAAAAGGATGATTCAAGAAAAATCAACTTTCATGTTGAAAAACATGGTAAATTTTTTTTCCTAATTATACAATAGTTATTTTTGTATCTAGTGCGCGAAATGATACTTTGGTGATCGAGATTACCAAAGTATTTCGCCCATGAGATGCAAACAAATTTTTTTCTACAAACGTCAAAAATATTGTTCTAAAATAAGTAATAACTATGAAAAATAGTATTGAACTGGCTTAAATAATTTTTCCAAATCAAGTAATTACTGTAACTATGGAAATAAAATGGCATTTGTTGACAATTATTTCAAAGTGACAGTTCTTGATAATTATTTTAGAGTGAATTTTTATTCGTGCGTGATATTTATTATTGTAAAAGAATGGAAATTTCGAGCGACGATGAACTAAGCAGTACCCCACCTAACTTGATAGATGCGGCCAATTCCGTAATTTCCAACCTTTTACCGGAGAAATCGAGGCGGCAGTATGAAAATGCATATCAGCAATTTAAAGAGTGGTGTGAAGCAAATAAAGCCACAATTTGAAAGCCTTAATTATTGTTCTACATTAATAAACGATTTCTTGTTTTTTGCTTGATTGAGGAGTTGAGGACCATATAGGTTAGAATATGAAAATCCCATATAGTTTACATGCAGTGTGCGAAATATATTTCGCACTTTACTTCGCGCTCGGTGTCATGGTAACGAATGAAAATGAAAAAAAGTGCCACTTCGCATACTGTTGTCAATGCGCGAACCTTGTCATTTTTTGACGTTTGTAGAAAAAATTAATTTTAACGTTAAAACAAGTAACAAAACCAAACGTTGACTTCCTAATTGCAAAATAAAAAAAAAACAATAACAATCATACTCAGTTGAATTGTTGGAAATGTCCATCCACCGTTAGCTTCAATGCACGCAGCAATTTTTCGAGGAAAAAACATTATTTAAACAACATGAAAGTTGATTTTTCTTGAAAATTGTCAGCTTTAGAGCCTATGACCAAGAATACCTTTTTTGTGTAAAAAATATTGGCGGTTCATATAAAACTGTACTTTTTCCAGTGGCTTAGAAGTTGGGAAAAAAAACACCCACCCATCAAAATTTTCACCAATTGAATTTGAAAAAATAAAAAATCCGCACAAAACGTAGCTTATTATGTTGGATTTATAAAATCAACTAAACTAAGAATTCAAAATTATCAATTAAGAATCAACAATAAGCAATCAAAGAAGGTGTATAAACGTCAACTAAGAAATTAAGAATTATGGCATGTGGAGAAAATCGTTACAACTATAATGAAATCCATCATGGTCAACATTTCTTCTCGATCCATTGTATTGTTAATGAAAGAAAATATTCGAACAAATCACTGCAAAATATAAACAAAATCATTTTCTAACTTTCATTCACCGATTTTGCGCATGCCCGTTTCCATTTTCAACTAAGACAATTCATTCTTAGTTGAAAAGATAAAAGATAACCATCTTCTTAGTTGCTAATTCTTAATTTAATTGACAGCTGAAAGTTTATAAAACACTGATGGGGTTTCCTTGTATTTATCTTTCTCAATTCTTAGTTCTTAATTTAATTCTTAGTTTAGTTGAGTTTATAAATCCACCATTATGGGTAGAAAATTCCTACGAAATCTGTTTTCTGTGCGATAAACGGTTTCAGAGATATTCGCAAGAAACGATAATTTTTTTTAAATTTTAACACCCTGTATCTCGAAAACGGTGCATTTTAGAGGGTAAGTTATTGAAAACTTTTTTTCATATTTTTGGACGAGCTATCACATCCTGAAGCCCTGCGCATTTATTATGAAACACCCTGTACACGTGGAGACGTCTTTGTGTTAAGGTGACAGGTTCGACTCTGTACTCATGTCCAAAAGTCCAAGTACGTCACTTATGACGTGTACTACAAGATTTTGATTGGCTAGAGCTTATTTGACTCTCCTGTTCGTTTACTCTCTTTGGCTATGACAGGACTGACAGTGACAGTAGTGACATGTGACATGAAACACGAATGAATAATTAATTCAGAATTGCAGAATCAGACTTTTTGATGATAGAAATCTGAATTTATTTGAATGGCTCAACTACAGTGAAAACCAACTGAAATATTATTCAAATATGGCTGTAGTGGTAGCTTCTGGTTCCAAATTAATCTTCAGTAAGTTCTTTGGTTTCGACAACTATACTTTAGATCGAATCAATTTCACGTATTCCAAAAACCAGCTGCAACATTACATAACCTAACCTCTTTTGTATATTTAAGAACAACCTGGAATTGTGAGCGTTGCCTACTTCCAGTCAAATAATTACAGCACGGATGATAAAGCGTTCAATTTGGCTAGTTTGAAGAGAGGAACAGGCGGTAGATCAAGTTTCAATGGAATTGTTGCGACAGTATTTGGAGCCACAGGCTTCATGGGCCGATATGTTTGCAATAGGCTTGGAAAAATAGGCACCCAGGTAAAATCAGAACCAATTCACAGTAGAAAAATGTTTGCGTGATATGATTTTCAGCTCATCATACCCTATAGAGGAGACAACTATGAGCCATTCAGACTGAAACTGGTAGGAGACCTTGGTCAAGTATATTTCCATCCTTATCATCTGCGAGATGAAGAATCTATATTGAAGTGTATCAAGTATTCAAATGTTGTGATCAATCTTGTTGGTAGAGATTGGGAAACCAAAAACTTTAAATATGAAGATGTTCATGTTGATGGAGCTCGAAGGTTGGCTAGAGCTGCGAAAAAGAGTGGAGTAGAACGATTCATTCATTTATCTGCCCTGAATGCATCAGATCGTCCTGAAACTGTAAGTTATAAACCCTAACAGATGTTATTTATGTCCAGTATTTTTTAGGCAGGAATACTTAAAGGGGGTTCTAAATTTTTAGCCAGTAAGGCTAGAGGAGAGCAAGCAGTACTAGAAGAATTTCCAGAAGCCACAATATTTCGACCAGCTGATGTGTATGGACAAGAAGATAGATTTGTGAGGTATGATTATTTAAGCAATGGCAAAACTATCAATAAAACAAAAATGTATATGTATCCACAGCTGGCATGTTATGAAGTCATAGTGCTTCTGTTCACAAACGTCTTCTGAGGTCAATAAAACACTGATATCTAATGATCATAAGACACTACTTACCTGATTTTTGAGTAATAAAAATGAAACAAGAATTCTAGTAACTTATCTGTTGACCACATTTGTAATTCCCAAGGCAATTACAATGAATACTAATTTTTACCCAACATTTCCAAACAAATTGAAATCGGAAATGTTGATCTGATATGCAGCCCTATGCTGTATCACTTCCATTATGTTCAGACGTTAACCCAACTTGATGGAAAATTTTCATTAAGTTGGGATAACGTCTGACTACTAAACATAACGGAAGTGATACAGCATAGGGCTGATGATATATGTAATTGCCATCTGTTTCATCATGTCACTCCTTTTCTATATCATAACCTTCTCAGCAACTGTCATTCCAAGATATAAAGGAGAAGATTTCGGATTTCGGATCAATCTCACTGCTACCTACCCTATCAAAAATAATTGAGAAACTAGTGAAAAATAGAATAACAACCTTCCTTAAGAAATTCAGCATAGTAAGCCTCAATCAGTTTGGCTCTCAATCATCAAAAAGCACACATGATTCCATTTTTGCCTTCCTACATAACCTTTACCTCAATCTGTTGTTAAATCTGGTGTCCCGCAGGGCTCCGTTCTTGGACCGCTTTCAATCCTGCTTTATTGCAATGACTTGAACCATTTAGACATACGGTAAATTCACCATATTCGCGGATCGCACCACAATTCTCTGGCATAATAAATTGCCCACAAATCTGTCTGAACAAATTAGTATTGATGTAAAAAGAGTGAAAGAATGGTGTGATGTACTCAATGTTAATAAAACAAACATTTTCCCATTCAAGTGTAACATTGAAGAAAATTTCTTTAGGAAGCAATGAGGAAAAAATAATCAATATCATAGAAAATTAGTTTCGGGGATTACGTATTGATAAAAACTAGGTTTTGAAAGCCATGTCAGGAACTTGTGCAAGAGGTTAGCCTCAGGTTGTTATGCTGTGGGCATTGATCATTTTGAGGTGACGTCACGACAGGTCCGCCATATTGCCGGTAGGGCATACAAACCGCTCGCGTCATTGTAAACAATAGGAAAGATCGATTTTTAAAGTGTGAATAATTTAATATGCCAGCGTTTTGTTCTGTTGTGGGGTGTTCTAAAATGGCTGAAAGGGATAAAATTCATCATTTCATAATTCTGAAAGCCTTACAAAACTGAGGAGAAATGCTGGACGCCTTATCAAAATAACGTCGAGAATGATGGGTTGGGGCTTTGAAACGGGGCAATTTGAGAGATACATTCCTTAAACATGCACGAATTTGTGCAGATCATTTTGTATCAGGTAGGTAAATAATATTAATACATAAGAAAAACAAAAGTTATGATCCAAAATGTTTGAATTTTTAGTTTAATATGGTGTTGAACTAAGCGTCTTTTTTCAACTTTGTAGTACCTAGAACCAGCCAAACTGGAAGATAGGGATAGCCCTGATTGGGTCCCTTCAAAGAACTTAACTTGCTGGTCAGTTCACTTGCACCGAGAGAATAGGGATCAACATTGTCTATAATTTGAAGTTTGGAGTCGTAACGCGATTTCACGTCTCCTTTGAGAGAGAGTATTCACTCCTAGCCATATTGTAGTTAAAGTTGATAAAATATGCACTACACGCACTAAAAACTCGAAATAAACAGGACAAACTTGCAGATAACAATGAAAACTCAATGGCAGACCCGTCCTTGTGTGCCCTACCGACAAAATGGCCGCTCTGTCAAAGTCACGTGACTCAAAATGATCAATTGCATCATGAATTAAATAATGCAAAAAAGATGTAGTTTTCACTGGTGGAGTCTCATCTCCATTATGGCGTTTGCTTGTGGAGCGTGTGCTTGTATACAGGAATGTGTTTTTCTTCAAACAATAAAGCCCTCAATTTCGGAAAAGTCTTTGTGTTTATAACGTATGTGGATAAAATGTATCGGAGTTCTGCAATTCATGTATCATTCGCATAAAAAATAAGTAAAGGAAACACTTGAGCTGGGCTCTTGTGTTGCTTTTATTGGCTAATCAGATACAATAAATCACTATTATTGATTCAAGGCGCAATTCTATTTGGATGCACAACTTAATTTAAATACCTATAGGTCTGTGATCCAAAAGTGAACAATGCTAAATTTTAGGTATTATGCTCACTCCTGGAGGCGACAAGGTCAATATTTTCCTCTTTGGCACAAGGGTGAAAAAACTGAGAAGCAGCCAGTATTTATTGGAGATGTAGCAACTGGTATCATGAATGCTATCAGGGATCCTGATACTGCCGGAAAAGTTTACCAAGCTGTTGGGTAAGATTACTAAGTTGTTACAATTTGAAATATGTATTATAGATTGGTAGTGGTAAATTTTACCTAAAACAAATTAAAATTATTTTCATCAGTTATAGGAAGCAATTTTGTGAGCTGGGTCTTACAGAATCTTTGCACGGATATCTGACAGATGTAATACAATAGTCGTTTGGTTTTTCTACTAGAACAGTATATGTATTCTGTTAGGTACTTGCCAATAAAATTTCCAATGTATATTTCAAGTTGATCCACTTCAGATAGTAAAATTTTATTTAGCCAACGACAATGACGTAGATATTTGATTTCAAAACTTGTTTTACTGCCTACACCTGAAGTTTCGCCAGTAGTAATAACTTCTGCAATTGCAAAGCACTCATCTGTATTTGAGATGTTATCTATGCAGGATGCAGTCGTAGATGTTATTCTTGTAGCCTCATTAATATGACTTTCAATGCCATATTCACCTAACTATTATATTTGTTGTCTCTCATCACAATTTACTGAAAAATCCACATTTATATCACCACAAACAACATAAGTATCCCCCTTTCAGTAGATATTGTACAATAATGAGTCAAGTTGGTATATAAAGTTATTGAAGTTTTGCTTGAAATTCTCCCTCTACACATGTATCGATTACAATATGATCCATACTCATACTATTGTCGACAAATATGCAAACGCCTCCCCATTTTATATGCCTCCTTGTAAAATATGATACAAGCTTCATGTCATTGATTGGTTTCATTCTTAACTCCTCACTTATGAGGCAGTATTCACTGATGCATAAAATAATTGCTTTCTGAGTTTACATTACAATATTGAGATCATCCAATTTACTTGCAAGACCACCTTAGTTTGAGTTAACAATTATGATATTTGCATTCATACTGTCATTATCTAATGACCCTGTGTTTTGGTTCACGATATTGAAAGTGTTGTCAGTCCTTCTGACTGAGGTTTGGGACTTTGTTTTCTAAAATTCTTCATTTTATATATTGTCTTTATTAGCAACATGCTTTTTACAATGACTAAAATATAGACAGTTAAAACTCTCCTACTAAAAAACGATGACAATCTAGTATAATTTGAATTTTGAAATTAATAACATAAAACAACCAAGGTTGTACGAAGGCCACACATTTTCTAGTATTCAATCCGGAACATGATCTTTCACATATTTACAACATTCCTTTTTAAATGAAAATATTGATGATATTTTTTTCAATTCTGTTGGTAGATTGTTGAACAAGGTCAATCCTGTACTAAATATTATTCCTGCTTTAAAATTAAGGTTAATGTAAAAATCATAAGTCTCTTTCCTACGTGTATTATATGTATGTATATTACTTATAAGTCAGCTGATCTGAAAGATAGGTTGCTAACATATAATTTTTTATTTATATATGAACAATTGTAATTTATTCTTTGTCTAATTGTGATCAATTTCAACATTTCCTTAATTGGAGTTCACCTATTAAAATTCAATAATGCCCTCATGGTCTTATTTTGTAATTTTTGAAATATATTCATTTGTTCATTATTTAGAAAAAATAGAATAGTGCTACAATAACCAAAATCACTTTTGTATATTGTGATTTTCGAAAATTCAGATACTTTGTTATTCAATCTATAGTGGTAGTGTAGTTTTTTGGCCACTTTCTTTTTCATATAATTCACATTTGCGTTCATATTCAATTCTTGGTCCAATATTATGCATTCCTTGGTGATAGCGATTATATTTTCTGAAATCAAACGTCATGTATCTATCCATCAATTTTTCCTAGAGATGACAATTGTTTTAATTTTTCCAGGCCAAAACGGTATCTCCTTTCTGAACTGGTGGACTACTTCTTCAGAATAATGAGGAAAGATGATGAATGGGGCTATGTCCGATACGACATGCGATGGGACCCCCTTTTCCAACTAAGAGTAACCCTGACCGAAAAGCTATCGGTCAATTGGCCCATCGGCAACCTACATTGGGAGAAAATCGAAAGGGAGCATCTGTCTGACGACGTCAAATGCGATATTCCCACTCTAGAGGATCTGGGAGTGAATTTGACTACAATCGAGCAGCAGATGCCTTGGGAATTCAAACCCTGGACCTACGGAATATACAGAGGGCTTGATCCTGATGAGCCACAAGCTCCAGCCGCACCACCCAAATTTGTCATATAAAATACATAATGTTGTTATGATGTATTGGAAAATAATGAATGTTTAGTGCAAGTAATAATTTCAAAATTATGTTCGATTAAAACAATAGTCAAGTTACTGTAAATGTCTATACTTTATATAAAATACATTTAGTGTTTGTTTCAATATATTTATCATTGGTGAAAACTTGGTTCAGGATCTGCATACTTGACATTGAAACCATTTACATAATTCGAGTAATTGATGAAAATTATGAATAAAAGTGGCCCTGATAGAGAGAATATTTGTTTATTGTACATTAGATGAGAATAAATTCTTGTCGACAAACGCTAGTAATATTATAATTAACAGAAGTAAAACAGCTGTTATAATAATAACTTCATTAAGCACTCGGCTAGTAAAATTTTACATCTTTCAGCATATAACAAAAAATTATCAATTGATATAGCCGATACTTGATGAAAATCGACTTTGATATCGACAGGCCGTATTTTTTGTCTTATCACTATTGGCATCCGCGGGACCGGATGTTACGGGGACCTGAAGTGGTAACCATGTTTGAAATTGTTATTCTCGTAAGCTACTTGATAACATTTCCACATGAGAACAAGTTTTCAGAATATATTCTCCAGTCTTACTACTCTGTGATTTGTTGCAAATATTCTACCATCTGTGTGCAGTGTGTGCACGTTATTATTTGTCGCAAGCCAGCCCAGACAAGCCGACTGCGTTCCGAATCGAAAAAAAAAATTGGGGAACCCAACTCACAATATTTATTTTCTCAAATTAAACATTTACTATAAGACTATTTGCATCGTTCTCTGCCAAATCGAAAATAGATTTGAAGCCATGAATACCACTGTCAGCAAGTTCAACTTCAAATCCAAAATTACTAGTTGAAGTGTCATAAGAATATTTGTTGAGATCATCCAAAAACCTACAGAAGTTATACCCCAGTGACTCGCTTTCACCTCTAAAAGAAGAAATAGTGAAGTTGAAAGATATAAAAGAGTTTGCAGAGTTCTTAATAATCATAAATTCTACGCCATCTTCCAACTTTTCTGAAGTAATTACATCCCTGTTACTGTTTCTGATCTTACCTATATCTGTGGCCTCTGCTGAGAAGTAATTTTTCAAATTAAAAAACTATTTATGGAAGTGGACTTGCCATATTACCCAAGAAGCAGCTGCAATGGAAAGTTTTTATAAACGAATTTGCAGATAGGAAGGCAAGAAGAAGAAACTTTCACTGAATTTCTGATGCATATATATATTTTTTGGTTTTCCCAAAGGATTTTGATACTGTTTTAATTTTTTGAGCAGCTGCAATGGAAAAATCAGTTTTTATAAACGAATTTGCAGATAGCAAGGCAAGAAGAAGAAATTTTCACTGAATTTCTGATGCATAACATGTTTTTTGGTTATATTCAATGATCATTTCCGAGGGATTTTATTTCATACTGTATTAATTTTTTGAGCAGCTGCAGTGGAAAAATCAATTTTTATAAACGAATTTGCAGATAGGAAGGCAAGAAGAAGAAATTTTCACTGAATTTCTGATGCATAACATATTTTTTGGTTATATTCAATGATCATTTCCGAGGGATTTTGATACTGTATTAATTTTTTTGATCATATTTTATGTATTTTTCTAATGATCTCAGTTTGTTTCTTTTACATATATTTTATATTATTTTAAAGAATTATAGGTTTGTTTTGAGATTTCAATATTTCTCCCAGATTTCTAAGAAGTTCGTAGGTGATTATAGCATAGAAGTAGAAGTGTTTTCACAACAAAATTAGTAAAGAGATTCCCCTGAAAACAAGGCCTGGCACAATTCTCGCGGGGGGCATAAATCCTAGACACGCCACTGGGTAAATGAAACAAAGTTGGTTAATTGGATCTTTACATTTACGAAAAATAAATTGCAATACTCATTTAAATTGATAGTTTCTAGTCTTAAACGTCCATTTGACGAAGAGTTCCACTATAATTTTTCATTTTGATGAAAATATCACATTTGAAAGTGTGCCGCTGACGTCACGTTCATCGGAAACACTCCCCACCATAAACCACGTTCCGAAACAGACAATACCGTTCTTTTCAAAAGTACAGCTTTCAGCTTGATACCAGCCATTCAGAAATAATTGAAACTTTGTCACTTGATCAACTCAGAAAAAAATCCCCATATAGCTATTTTTTATTGTAACTTTCACATTTTCTGAACGGGCCATCTTTTTGATGAAGAACGAACATTGACATCACCGCAAATCGTAATAACATGCTCATTATTCATAGACGACAATGACTTCCGGCAGTGGTTGAGATCAGACGGCGGTCTTGTGTTGGAAGTCAGGTTAATGTGTGTGATGTCCGCAGTCTTAAAGACGTGCATTTGACAGATTATATAGAAGTGTGTTGTTAAATAAAAATTAAAAAGTGTAAAATATGGGATGCAGTATTGCCTAGAGCAAGACAACTGCATTCCCCTGATGAAACCTTGCTGTCTACGCCGGTTAAAGGCCGGATGAGAACGGATTTTTCGCAGCAGGGCTTGGTCAAATGCGCCTGTTTGAAGGAAGCAACGACCAACCAAATACAGAGAGAGAGAGAGAGAAAGTGCACGGCAATAAGCGGCTCTCTCTGATTGGTCACTGTAATGGCAGTAAGTTTAAATGACAAAACAAGAAGGCAAACTGAGTTGAAAATGCGTGAATTACTGGCCAACCTAACCTGACCAACCTCACGCAGACAGAATAACAATTCAAAATTGTTATTAACCTTGCAATGGTAGGAGCGCTTATGCCGTGCATTTTATCGTATAGTATTATTCATTAAGACTTTCATGTCTTTGAATTTGGTTTTTCAAGTATATTTTTCTGAATCTTTCCTGGTATCTAAAATGTTTTGATAGCTCAAGGTCTTTTTTGCAATGACTAAAATTTAAAATCGTTCCTTGGTGGACTCTGCTTTGAATACAGTAATAACATAAGGTGAAGTACTCACTTGGAAATGTTCTTCACAAAAACATATATTTCCGCTTCATACACAAGGTTTATTCACTGCTTCGAACCACATTTTACGACACGCTTCATCTTTAGGTGCATAAAAAATTGTTTATTAGAATTTTCACTGGTGTTCAGACAACCGGGTTCAAAGCAAAGAGACTAAACTAACAAGGAGGGTTTAATTAGCTTTAGCCAATCAGAATCTTGTAGCATCAACGCGTGTTAAATTTTAGTCTCCTTGAGTTCAAAGCACCTTTTCGACATGTTCACAGTTATTGAAGAGATACAGATACAGGAATTGAGAAAAAATTGTAGAACAAAAACAACAAAAACTTTGAAAACCGCATCAACTTTATAAAATAAATCAAGTATGGCCTGTTCGTTTGCAGCATACATATTTTAAGGAACTGCTTTACTTGTATCAAATATTAAGGTAGGCATACAAGTTGAACAGAGACAAACGATTCTTATAGATTGCTCCGTGAAACAGAGGAACGAACCCATCTGGTATCAAATAGATATATTTTATTCAGGTCGATATCACTATTACAAATTATAATTCAAATATATTTAAACAATAGACGGCAGGGCCGGATTACCACCTATTTACGCCCTAGGTCAAACTTCGAAAGTACGCCCTACGGAAGAAGGTCTGGGGAGTGTGGAAGGTAATTCCGGTAAACTATTGTCAAAGTATGGCTATTCAACTATCAAATACTTGTAATTTAACATGGATATATCCAATAACTGTCTTTCTTAATAATGAATAGATGATAATAAAGAAAGGATGTTGAGCAATAAATTGAGAAGGCCTACTTGTTAAAATTAGTTATTTATTCATAAATACTACAATCAAAATATGTAATATGTACATAAACACTTTCAACTTATTCTTTCTGGCCTTGGCCCAAGCAAATAACTGTATCGTATTATCAGAGTCCAAAGATCTAGTAATATCACTTTCAGTATTCAGAAGAGCGTTGAGTTTCGTTTGATGCATGTTTGATCTATGGTATTGTTTGATCCTTTTCAAACAGGAAAATGACCTTAATTTAGAATAAAACAAAAATAATTCATACTTCACTTGTTACTTGAAAATGTACAGCAATTTTATAAATCGATCATTTATACTTTCAACTTATAAAAACTTCTGCTATTAGATAATTTATTTTTATAACAATTTTGATAAAAATATCGATGACAGTCCTTAGTTAGTTGTACAAACTTAACCCACAATTTTTACGTGTTCATGCGCGTCTGCCACTCATTTACTCATGTGCGAAATGTCTGCCTGTGGAATATTTTTATTACTTTACAGAACTCATCTACTGACATGTCATTTGGCAGACACATGTCTATTATTAATTGTTACTTGAAAATTTTGTCCAATTTTGTTAATTGATAATGGTAATTTATGAAAACAATTTGTTCATTTTTATCACAATTTTGATAGAAATATCGATAACAGACGTTAGTCAGTTGTACAAACTCCGATGTCCAATTTCGCCGTTTCGAGAAAAATTAGTGCAAAGATTTTCAGTATAGAATCATGCTCGTCTTGAAGAAGTGTATTACATGAGTCTGAGTGTTTCTAACACTTATTCTTTTGTATTATTTTATAAATAATTAAATATGTAATTAGCCGTATTCTTAATTTGTGGAAGATATTGGACATTGGCCATGAGGAATATATCATTCAATAGGACATTGGCCTCTGATATCGGAGTTTGGCCGTTCAAGAGGACATTGGCCATTTCATTTCACAGCCAATGTAACAATAATGGCCAATATGTCCCTCATTTTATTACGCAAGAATGGACATCAGCCTTCAGTATTAAATTATTTTTGCTCATTGGAGATACCTAGTACTCTGGCCATTTTTCTACGTGAAAATTGAAATATTTCAAGTATATTGGGCCAAATAACTCAATTCTGCATGATGTGGACATTGGCCCTGTTTCTTCCAAAGTACAGATATATAATTTTTCAACCGGATACCCTACATGAAAGTGATAGTTTTTCACTCTAGAGATGAAAATGAAACACATGAATATTATCAAGCGACCCTATGGGAATATACTAAAAACAAATTGATGGAATTTTGACACTAATGACAATTAATCTCACTACTTGGCACTTGAATCAGTACCCAGTATTATTATCAAGTCTGTGTTGTAAATAAAGATCTAAAGATTGAAATCCAGTATTTTATAATCAACATTTTAACGTAGAAAAAACAGCATTTACTACTCGAGATGAAATACGTTTTTTTCGTTCGTGAGATTGCCACACTCGCTCCGCTCCGCTTCGTTCGTGGACAAAGTCTTACCTTACGAAAAAACAGTATTTTCATCTCTTATTGAAAAATATAATATGAAATGACTTGTGAGACTATAGAGAGAAAACGTAACAATACTAACGGCGGTAGAAGAGAGGGGACGGCGTGGACGTTTCATTGCGTCGTGTTTTCGGTTTTACCGTTGACTTATTAAAAAAAATATGTGTGTATTCTCCGTTATCTGCGCCATTGTTTATATAGAACATAGTTAGTCAACCTTATGGGATTATAATTGGATCAAAATGGATGCGACATGTAGATGGCGATAGTGAGCTCGCATCCAAGTCATGTCGTAACTTCAGTGATCTGGACTCCAAGTCATGTCGTAACTTGATTGAAACAATGGGACGGCATTAAAATCAGGGTTTTTTGAAGAAACCTGCATTAAAATGACGTCAAATATTCATGTTTGTAACTAATCACGCTAGATGACACTCGCGTTTGCGTCCAACACCAATTACACAGGCATTGACTAACTATCTTACTTCTATATAAACAATGTCTGCGCCCCCTCTAGCCTGCGCCCTAGGCCATGACCTACGTTGGCCTTATGGGTAATCCGGGCCTGATAGACGGTGTAGAGTAGTTCTATTCCTAGCAGTATGAGGTCACTAAGATCATTGTTTATATAGAAGATAGTCAACCTTATGGGATTATAATTGGATCAAAATGGATGCGATGTAGATGGCGATAGTGAGCTCGCATCCAAGTCATGTCGTAACTTCAGTGATCTGGCCTCCAAGTCATGTCGTAACTTGATTGAAACAATGGGACAGCATTAAAATGTTTTTTTGAAGGAACCTGCATCAAAATGACGTGAAATATTCATGTTTGGAACTAATCACGCTAGATGACACTCGCGTTTGGGTCCAATACCTTTACCAGACATTGACTATCTTCTTTTTAGGCTGAGTCAAGTCTCCGGTCTGACCAATATGATTAGACTAGCGCGGTCATTTGGTTGACTTGACGACCTAATTAGAACTGTATGTATGTGACCAATATTTTCAATCATCTGATCGGTCCGACTCATCGTCATACTTCATACTGAACGCGCGTGCCTTGTCCGACCGGTGACTTGACACAGCCTTAAACAAAGGTCACATAAGCTGTGTTTGTATTGTGTCATCAGTCATACGACATTCAGTTCAATGGGAATTTCAGATTCCATGTTGCACAATTTTTACATCGTTGCCAAGTCGCCCAAGTCTAGTTTTGATGAACGTGACGTCACGAAACCACTGAGAAACCAGCATCCAGAAAATATTATTAAAAAATCCTGTGTGATATAAGCGTATATACTTTCCAATCTTATATCTTGTAGAAAGGTCCAATGGACAAAAGTTGCCATTTTAGTGAACAATGAAACAATGTTTTCCTACAACTGCTACGACAACTAGCGTATTTCTCATAGCTTACTTTCAAATCGATGTATTGCTCATACTGTGAGAAATATTTTTTCTCACGGAACTTTGCCCTCAATCAACAAAAATCGATAAAAACGAGTTGGCTAATAGGTAGTTGGCTGCTGTTCATTCATTTTTAGATAGTTATCAGAACTGTCAGATTATAGAAGTTTTTTAAACTCTTCAGATAGTTTTCATTCGTGCTTTCATAAAAATCGCAATTTATATTGAAGATTTATTTCAATAAGACATACCCATAATAAATAATATGGATAGTGACGATTTTGATGATTACTTACTATGTTTTACTATGTTTATTTCGACGGTTCTATCCGGATATAATATCAAGTGGCTTGAATTTTAAATCCTTAATCTGAAGTGTTTAATTCGAGGAGGATTTCTGTTGCACATGCGCACAATGCACAAGTTTTAATTCTTTAGCTGAAGCAATTATTGGTTAGGTATTTCTCTGTTAATGTTTCTGGGTATATTTCAGGTATTTTTTCCAACAGTGAATGTGAAAAAAACCAATTGCACTCATTATATAATCGATTTGGATGTTGAGACTATTTATTTCTTCTGCAAGATTCTTTGTTGCGAAAACGGTGAATAAAATACATATGTTGGACTGCAGCTACACGTCTCATTAACAGTTTAGTTACATTCACATTAGTGTATAGAAAACATGAAAAAAAAGCTTCATGTACAAAAAAATATTTAATTTTTATCAAAGACAAATAGAGAAAAATAATTTTTCATCGCATTCACAGTATAAACAATTAAGTAGATAATAAATATAAATGTGGAGTCTAGTATCAACTCTCACAATCTCGGAATCTCACTCCTGCGTAAATTTAGATATAACACATTTCAGTTGGGATTGTGTTTGTCTGAAAAAAAAGACATACGGAGATAGAACACTTTTACGCTACATCCCTTGAATGTAAATGCATATGTGTCCGATAAAACATCTGTTTTAAGAAAACAAATACCGACAGTTGGAAGTAATTCGTAACTTGCAAAAAAAATGTTTAGATCCATTCACTCAAAAAACAAAGTAAGCACTACACGAAATTAATGAGGGAGGCAGTTTTTGTATTTATAGCAATTTTTACCATGAAAATCCAAACTATTATCATTATTATTACTGGTATCATCCAATGATTTTTCAGTGAAATTAATATACTTCCCTCAACTTTTACCGTGCACAGATCTTTCAAATCCCTTGAAGGTACTCAAAAGTCTTTGTTAAACTCAGTCACTATCATCATTACTACTATGATTATGTTTAATAAATTGCTGCATTAGACCTTCTTGAAGTTGAAGAACGTGCTCTACCGCTTCAGGCTTACCATCTTTACCAATTCGACAAGGTTTTATTGACCCGGACCTGAGCAAGCTGTCCATTAGATCTACCAGTTTCATTGCCTCGTATTCTTTCTGAAAATGAAAAAGAGCTGATCTGAATTGGAAAGAACGCATCAATGAGATAGAATAAAAGCTATCTAAGAGTCAATTCACATGGAGAAATCTTAGAGGAATGCAGTCTATTGAAGTAGTCAAGGCTGTTTACCACGATTAACTGTCACTTAGTAAAATGACTTCTATACAAATATCCATGCTAAAATGAATTGGGAGAAACATACTAATCCGATCAGTCTCACCTCCTTTCACCCTAAAGCAATGGAGAAAATAATAGATTGTTCTGTTAGCTTAAGGTAAGCTTCCAGTTAGCTGAAATACTTTTTTAGGAGAACCGTTGCAAATAGCTGTAATGCTCCTAAGTTACACTTACTTGTTCTTCTGTCATATTCATCAAGGCACTCGGATGAGGTTCTTCATAACAACCTAACACGGGGTTTATTCCATGTTTGTGATCAGCATACTCTTCGGTTTCGCTGCTTCCACTGTCTGAGCTGTAATTCTCTGCTCCGGGAGCTCGACCGCCTGCTAAAAGGCCTTTTTGAGCAAATAAGCCAGCTGCATTGCCGTATCCAGTATATTTGATCATTCTCGTAACTAAAAATTAAAAGAAATAATGATACCTGTACTGAGGAAGCAAAATTGTATCAAAGGGCATAGTTGTACTCTTCCATCGATATACCCCTATAATCTTTTTGTTTCTAAAGATGATGGAATTAAATTTGGAAGATCTGTGCACAACATAAAACTGCATTTTTTGACAAATGACTCAGCTTCCTGCAATTTCCGCTGTAACTTGTGAAATACATTTTCAAATGGAACACCTGATATATTTTGACTTCTTGTAACCAATTTTTTTTATGACCAATTCATAAAGTTAATTTTTAATCTAGAGGGCTACGGATACGTTCGAATCATTAATTTCAGTCCTAAAATTTTGGGATAAACACAACTTTACTGTTTTCGATCAAAAAACATCAGCGAAAATCCTAAGACTACTGTGTCTGCATAACAGGTGCAGGTGCCCAACAGCCGCTATATAGGTAATCCCATAGAAATATATATTATATACTTACTCTAGAATGCTAATCCCGCCAATTTTCGCGTTTACGATTGAGCGCATGCTCGTCATCAGTGTAGTTTCGGTAGATCGTTGCCGAGTTTGAAAATCATTTGGTGTTTCAATTCAGAGTTTTATGTCATGAGTCAATAAAACCCATGTCATTTGAAAGAGAGAACTTTGTCAGCGTATCCAGGAGTTCCAGGACCTTTTTAAACCGAAATAACCTTTTAGAGATAGATTCTTCCGAATTTTAGACGCGAAAGAAACTTATTTAATACGATGGTGTACCCTATCTTACTATAATTATAATGACCGTGCAACAGTGCTTCTTCATCAACAGGAAGACTTGTCATTAAGATCTGTCACTCCTGACAGAGATCAGAGACGGTTTTTGGAATTTCAGATTTTGTCTTGTCGTTTTGTGTAGTATTTGTTGTCATTGGTTCTTTCATAATTCGTGAATTAGCATTAAACTTGTTCCTTAAGATATTTTCTAATAAAACCGTTTCTTCCTACATATAAAAAATGAACTGTTTAGTGTTGTAGTGAGGAAGTAAAGGAAAAACATGAAATAATTTTTTTTGGTAGATAATGACCTATGTACCTATGCTTTGTTCAAAATAGCAAAACAAAATAGCTTATTATTATTATAGCTTGACACAAAAGGCATGATTCTGATCAATGTCTTTAGGGAGAGACCCCAATGCAGAACATTTGAGTGAGAAAATTGTATTTTGTGGCATTTTTAACATGAAGATTTATATAAAAATGGCAATAGAATCGTTTGAAACCTAATGCCGTACCAACACTGTGTCTGCGTAAGCATGGCAAGTGATACAACTTTTTGCAAACAAATTTCAAGTATTAGCCATACCGCTTATATTAAGTTCTGACTATTCTTGAATTAGTTCTTGATCATGATACTACAAACGAATTAGATATGCTCACGCGCATCTTCCCTCGACGCCCCTCCTATCGATGACGTCAGTAAGTGACAAAAGTAGTGAGCAGCTGTATGTTGTCTTATGGGTAACGGGTGTTTTCAAAGTTATTTTGCCTCATTTTGAACGAAGATGGTTATGTGCGCCGTTGTAAATTGTAATAATAATAACAATTTAAAGGTCAAAACCAAGTGCAGCTATTTTTCGTTTCCTAAAAATACGACTTCATGCGGAATATGGGTGCAAAGGTATGGTCAGCGATTTAAATTCAATGTCACCAACGCCAGAATTTGCTCGGAGCATTTTCTAAAAGAGGACTATAGTTTGAAACATAGGCTGATGGATTTTTCTGCAAGGCGACCTAAATTGAAATCAGATGCTGTACCTTCCGTAAATTTATGCAGCAAGTATAATCTTATAACACTTGTTATAATATTTCGACAAAGTTTATTGTCATCATCAGGGAATGAGTGTCCGTGCGGTTGTGTGCATAGATATATTATAAAATATAAGTTAACAATTGCAATGTACATATTAAAACAATTAGTAAGAGTCTTTAAAGGTTGCCACCACCATTAATTAAACTTTTATAGTCGGAAACAACAATAATACAATTCAAAAAACGTACAACATAGCTACCTGTATTTAAAGCTTAAAATACAACCTCAGGGACACTCTTTCCCAGATGATGACGATTAACTTAATCGAAATATTGGAACAAGTGTTATAAGAGCAGTATGCTTCCTGCATGCTGCGTAGCCAACAAGTTTTCCTAGCTTTCTCTTAACTTGTCAGCAGAATTCACATTCGTAATGAACATTTACTTTGAGATTCCTGTGGGAAGTTCTTTTATCACAAAGTCTGCATTGTTGAACACATCTTCATATTTAATATAGTTGGAGGGTTTCTATGCACCTAGACTTGGAGATATCATCTTCTGTGACATGGATACATCACTAATAAATGCTGTGCAGATAAAGTCATACTTTCCTTTCAACACCAAAATTATCCGCTGGGTCATTGTCTCCGACGGTGGCTTTTACTGATTACCATTATCAGTCTCAGATGAATTATACAGAGCATCTGATCCAACAAATCAATATTCTGTGTTTGCTTCACCCACAACAAATTTTGAATATCACTCAACCAAACTTCAATTACTCCTTTCAAAGTCTAAATACCAGCTGTAAAGGGGGCAGGTATATATATTGTACACATAAATGGTACATTTTGTCTATTCATAGTACTCAGTAAATGAGAAAACGGATTTACTTGCACAAAACTAACAAAAGCTAATGTAATCAGACGGTGCAATAAGGACCAAATTCGCATATTTGTCACTTAGTGACGTCATGCGCGGCCGTGTCTCAATTGCGTTCTTCTAGTGAGCATATCTCTATATTTTATAGTATCATGGTTCTTGATTCCTACAAAACGTACTAAACTTAATAGAGTCTCCTCAGAAAATTGATGTCAATGAAGTGATTTTCTTTGATGATAAGAAAAATGCTTCTGGTCTCACTTTTTCATAAACCTCCATTATGGAAATTGCACTAAGGTAACACAACCAGAAATAATCGTAGAAATAGTGTGTTAATCTCTTCAAATTATTTTAACTAAAATTAAATGCAGTTACATATTTTAACATGAATCGTTCTATAAAAAGAAAACCTTGAGCTTCTTATAATATGGACGCATCCAATTTTATAAATACAAATTTGAGTTTAAATTATTCATAATATTAGCTGAAATCAATTTTAAGGACAACAAACAGAATGACCAGAGAAGGAACCACCAAACACAAGTTTCGACTCCTCCCTAGAAATCATCAAACCTGGGATATGCTCCAAGGTGAGATGACAGAAAAGTTGTCAGAAAGCCAAGCAGTCATTAATGCTCTGTACTCCCATATAATCAACTCCAAGATGGTTTGTGAGTGCCTACTGCCTAGAGAAATGAAATGAATTAGGCAAGAACAATGCTGTTACCTTCCTATAGGTTCTGGTACTCACTGGTGTGGAGATAAATGAAATACCAATCATACTCTGCAAAATAAGTACTAGCACAATAGTTGCTGAACTTGAAAAAGAACTTGAAGAGAACAAAAGATCCAAAACTGGATAGAATCGCAAGAAATGAGGCAGGCCAAGATACTTCTGGAAAACTACAACCAGATGAGATCAAATGATTGCACCAGCAAAAATAAAAATAAGCTCAGAATACTAACGGGAATTCTAACAGAGCACTGTCGGTTGAGAGGACACCTTAAGAAACCACTTTGTATATTTTGAAACTTAGAGATATACATTAGTGGTATTACATTTCCTGAAAATCAGTCCATTTAATCTTGATTTATCTTTAAAAAAAATGTTTTGTTGTGGTTCTCTCTATGAAACACCTTGTATAAGAAATGGGTTATGTGTAATATTTTCTTCAAAATACTGTATTGAGTACTATTCAAAAATAAGGTTCCCTGACGTCACATTAGAAAAATCGAGATTTTGCAAAAAGACACCGTCAACCTTTGTGAATCACCTTATATAATAAATATTTTGAATTGTACGTATTCAGTAATGTAGTAACGAAACTTGTAGTAAACGTATGTATTCAATAAAAATTCAAGCTAGCTCCTAAGTTTAAAGAAACATCCGAAATACTGGGCAATTTTCAACTAACATCCCGTGTCTAGAAAACTAGTTATATGATTGAGATGGGCCCAATGACACATTTTGTTCCTATTTCGAGTTCAACAACATACCAAAGTTTTGGAAAATTTTACCTATCACCACTATACCTACCTACCTAAAAAGTGCAGGTTCTATTGTCATATTGTGATATATACAGTGTGCCCCACTTTGAGCAGCCACACCCTCATATTTCGTTGAGCATGAAATAATTCGAAATTTTCTTTGACTCAAGTTGTAGTACCTTTATGTTTACGTAACCTTTGTATATCCATTTTCCACGGCTAACTACGACCAAATGAAAAGTGAAAAATTGGGAAAAACATACTAGGCATTTTTTTATCGCAAAAATAACACCAGATTCTGTTTCAGAACATTTTAAAACCCCCAAATCTCAATGCTTGAATCAATTGAATATACAGGGTATCATTCATTCTGATCAGAGTTAGCCTTGGAAAAGTGATATTTAGCTATTTTTCAAAGTATTAATTAAATACTTTTGGGAATTCTGTGACAAGAGAAGACATTTTGGAAATTTTCCAAGCATTATTTATGGATTAGAGTTGATAATGCTACCAGCTACAGATGATACCCTGTATATTCAAATGATTCAAGCATTGAGATTTGGGGGTTTTAAGGTGTTCTGAAACAGAATCTGGTGTTATTTTTGCGATAAAAAAATGCCTAGTATGTTTTTCCCAATTTTTCACTTTTGATTTGGTCGTAGTTAACCGTGGAAAATGGATATACAAAGGTTCCGTAAACATAAAGGTAGGTATTTCCGAGTACTACAACTTGAGTAAAAGAAAATTTCGAATTATTTCATGCTCAACGAAATATGAGGGTGTGGCTGCTCAAAGTGGGACACACTGTAGATTAAAATACTAAAATTACCATTTCTTTTGCATAAAACAAACAATAGTTCAGCAGCCAAATCTCTCAATTCGGTAATAGGTGTTGTGAGCATCCGACACAAGTGATTTCTGATGGAATTGCCCTGCTCAGGTCTGTGGTGAACATCTTTCAAAGGAGGTAGTATGTGAATTTTCAAAAATTTTCTTATTGAACGATTACCAGTAGTGCCCTTGACTAGAACTGTTATCAAAGGAGTTAATATTTCCTTCTGAGAAGATATGTGCTGTAAATAAATAATAGTGTGAATAGGTGAATATTTCATGTTGAGTAATAAATCGAAATAAATTAATTTCATAGTGACTGAGAATTTAAAATATATGCATTTATGTATTCTGAGAAGCTTACCGGCTCACTGTTGAGTTTTGCCTTCAGAAACATTAGAATCTCAAAAATAGCAGTCATATTGTAGTTTTCGAATATCAATTTTTTTGGCACTATATGGTCAGCTTGTAGTGGTAATAGCAATTCAGAATAAGTTCCTTCCGGCATATTGGTGAGCAGATTTATTACGTTGTTGCGCAGAATCCAAGTTTTATCCATACTGATCGTGGATACCAGCAAGTAGCTCCTGAGGACTTCTACTAGACTTGAACATCTGACCATTGCTACTACATCTAGTGCATCAACTTGTACAGTTATGTTGAAAAGAGCTTTTAATATTTCATTGACAAAATCAGTTTGTGTAGCCTAAAAATAAAAATTAATACATTTTGTTTTATTCCGTAAGGATCATTCTCTCATATAATAAGCTGAATTTAATCTTATCCTATCTAATCTAAAACATCCCTCTACTTTTCAAAATTTCCATCCATGACACATACAGGTGCTCTAACCTAGGTGTCAAAACTAAATATGTATTATAAACTGCTTGATTCAACGATGTAGTTTATAAATTTATTGTACTGTTGTTGTATTTTTCTTGTATCCGGTATTTGTATTATTCATTTCAAAACCATGAGAAAACCTCCAGTCAAAATATACTCCATAACTGTATTAGTTCAGTTATTTATTACAGAACCCGCCCATTTTCTGACAACATTTAAAGTAGCTATACAGGCGGCTTTTTTAGCCCCCCCCCCCTCTGTTAACTTTTGAACGGTTTGACAAACAAAGAACAAAAACTATTTTAAATGGTATCACCGATACTAGTTTTTGAAATAATAAATAAACTTAAAAAATACTTTTCCGCCTACCTCGTATCAACATGTCTGTTTAATTTTCTTCAATGCAAATGAAATCGTTCATTAATGGGGGTCATAAATGAACGATTTGTTATTAATGCATGATTTCGAGAATTAGTCCATTAATGAACGATTTGTCATTAATTGTCGATTTCTCTATGACATGTGTGGTAGATCTCCAGCCACCCCCCTGTAGAATCATTTAGTCATTTAATTAGATGCAAGATAACGTCAAAACATAGGGAAAATAATTAAAACAGTAAAAACCCCATCGTAGGACAAACTACAGAAGGAGAAAATCTAACGCAAGTACTTGTATTCCAGATGCACAAAAGATTTCAATTGATTAGTCACCAAAACGCAGCTGGCAACCAGATGCAAATTATGATTGTCTTAGGAATTTATAGACTATAAAAGTCATAAGGATATATTTATAGGTGTAATGAATATAATTACAATACGCGTTTCTTGTCACTTCCTGATGATGAATCTTGATTTCAACGCATTAAGAACGATGGGGAACCGATTAACATTATGAAATATGATGAAAAGACTATTAGATTGTTATTAATAGCCGTAATTAGTGTCGCTATTGTTTTAGTTTATTACTCATTTAAATAAAATTTACAGCTTCTCGAGAATATAAAATGACCCGTAAGCGTATGTATTCCTTATTGTAAATTAAACTCAAAATTACCTCAAGATTTATTCTCGCGACAAGCTTTTATATTATTTTCTTCTTTTTTGTGCATTTAAATAAAAGCTTTTCTCTAAAAAGTTTGTTTCAAGTTTATTTGTTTATTGCTTTTTTCGGTTTCTGTGGATATGTTTCGTCTGTTCATTTCAATTAATGAGTCATTGTTGTAAGGTCGCTTGCATGTTGATTTTTCCATGTCCGAAACTGTTGACAAGGGGGTGAAATTATTTTAAACCATCATATTTGACGGTCAGATATTTTTCACTATTTTTACGGATTTTTCCGATTTTAATTTCAAGAAATTTCCAACTTTTTGTTTCAGACTTTATTTCGTACCGTATGTTGTTTTACTGTAGTATTATACAGGGTGTTTCACCACGTATCCAACTTTTTTAAACCATATACTTATGCACTTCTAAATGATAAGTCGACTTCTTGAAAAAAAAATTAATTGTAATGTAAGAAAAAAACGAGATGAAAATTGTAAAAGTATGTAACAAGCCACTTTACAAACGCTTTGCAAAACCAACAATGGCACTGCTATCACAAGTACTGAAAAAACAAAACTAATTCTGCACCTTGTTTTTATTCGTTTTTTCACCAAACAGTTTTTATCTCGTTTTTTGTAGTAATTTTATTGAATTTTTTTACAGTAATTGAATTATGAACATATTACGTGGTTCAAAAATTTCGGATAAGTTGTGAAAAACACCCTGTATAGTTAAGCTTTAGAAATGGAATTTTTCAAATATTTATAATGACTACGATTTCTATTCAATAAATGTATAATAAATATACTGTATAATCGTTTATTTTCTCGTTGTCATCTACTTGTTTGTTTTGAATGTTATAATTATTTAAAAATAGTTTAAAATTGTTTCTTCTGTTAACCAGCTGTCGTCCTCTTACGAACGGCAGTCCTCAAAAGTCGAAACTTGTGCGAGCCAAGGATTAACGAGGTCTTACCTTTTTACGTGCGATTCCTAGCACGATCCGAGGAGAATTTCGAAAGGAGGTCCGTCGGTCACCCATCCAAACCCCGACCTCGCCTAGCGTTGCTTGGCTTCAGATATCGGTGACCCGGCGCTCTCCATTCCAGCTATCTCCGCAGATTATCAAGGAACATTACCTCATACAGTCTTTCTTTCATGATGATTTATTTTTGAAAAACTAAGCAATGTGTTTCATGGATAAACATGTACGGAAGAATTTTTTGTGAATATACCGAGGGTTTGTCTGGTACAAGCTACCGTTTCATGATATTATTAATGAAATGAAGCAATCACAATGTCTTTTATTTCAAAAAGTATTATCAGTGATACAACTAAAAATGGTTTTTGTTCCATGTTTGTACGTCAAACTGTTCAAAAGGTAAGAAGTTAAGAAGGGGAAATATATACTTACATTCAAATAAATGGGTGGTAGGTCCTCATGATGTACATGGTTTTCAGCTGCTTCCTTCAAAATGTCTTGAAGAATGTCGATGAACAAATCTAGCAAATCCTTGACATCTTTTATAGCATCTGGGCATAAAACCGTTATCAAGAATAATAACTTCACATCATAAAACTTTACTTCATCAGGGTAACTTGAGTTCCTACAAATCATGAATTCGAACTTTGAGCAGTTTCTTCTTATGATGCAAGAATTATGGCTAATCAAATTAATTATAGGGAATTTATTAAAGAAAGATAATAATAAATAATTCACATTGAAAGCCTTGAAATTCACCATAAACAGCCTCTGTCATCGTAGTAGTGCCACAGGGTTCCTGTAGTTTCTATAGGTACCTGAATCATTTTAGTAACGAATAATAAATATGTGTGAGGTAAGGTCAATATAATTCAGAAAGTAAAGGACACTGAATAACTTGAAAAGTCTGAGATTCTCTTGAAAATCAACAGTGACGAAGGACAATTCAGAAACCTGCAATGGAAACTTCCATCAAAGAAGGAAAATGAAAAATTGCTCTCAATGTTGGACAGGCAATCACATAAATCCTCATGTTGTTGATGAAGATCCCACACCTTTCCAAAATATTAAAGTACTGGTAACATATGTGTTTAACAGTTTTAACAGATTGAGTGAAAATCAAAACAATCATGATATTGATATTCATCTATTTTTATGAACATTTTCTTACCATGCTGTAATACAAAACCATTTGTGAGATTTTATTTTTAATTGGAATGAAGGGATTCATGGGCTACAACGTGGACATGATGACTTTATTTCTACGAAAGAGTAATCTCGAATTAAAGCACAAAAACCAAATCAATGCATAGAATAGAATAGAATATTTTATTTGACTATGTTATACACAGTTGCATATTAATAGCACGTCACAAAAAAATTGTATATAGTTCGAAATTTAGGATACAAATAACATTGAACACAGTAATTAAAATAAAATGGTAACCTATTAATAGCACGTCACAAAAAAAAATTGTATATAGCTAAAAGTTTAGGATACAAATCACATTGCACATAGTAATTATAATAAAAAGTCAGTATAAATAAAAACAATTAAAATAGTCAACACATTAAAAATTTTTGAGTTTGGTGAGAATGAGAAGTCAAACCACCTTCTTCAACACATTTCTGATATTCCTCTATGGAGTAGAAAGAATTGTTCAACAAAAATGATTTCATAGCTTTCTTGAAGCAGTATATGGTTAACGTCTTCAATGATTCAGGTAGAATATTGTAGAGATGGTAATTCAAAGAGTTATTCATGGACTTTGTGAGTCTATATCTAGGTACTCTGATTTTATGTGATCCTCTTGTATCATGCTCATGAATATCAGATTGAATAATTAGGTTTGGTAAATTCTTATGGATCTCAAGTAATGTACTCAAAATAAACAAAGATGGGAGGGTCATAATTTTCAGCGTTTTAAACAATGGTCTGCAAGTATCACGATATTTGGCATTTGCCAGGATTCTAATAGCCTTCTTTTGTTGCCTGAATACAGTTGGGGCTTCCGAGGAGTTACCCCAGAGCAGTATACCGTAACCAAGATGGGACTGGAATAGAGAGAAGTAAACAGTTCTCAGAGTACTTGTATTAGTAATATGCCTCAACTGGCGAATACAGAATAGTGAGCTAGACAATTTGTGATTCAAGTTTTTAATATGACTTGACCAGTTGAGTTTATGATCAATGGTTAGACCCAGTAGTTTTACGTTGAGATTTTCTTGGGTAGATGTATTGGTGGTAAATATCAATTTTTGTGTTTTATCATTATTTAATTTGAGTCGATTAGCAATAAACCAGTTCTCAGCTTTATCCTCTGCATCTGCAGCCATCAAGATTAGGGAATCATAGTCATTATGAGAATATATGAGGGTGGTGTCATCAGCGAACAGAACACTATCATGAGGTGTTAAAATTGGGGTCAAGTCATTAATATAGATAATGAAGAGTAGTGGCCTCAAAACAGAACCTTGGGGGACTCCGAACTCTACTTCTCTGAAGTTGGACAAACCATTGTTATAAAATACTGTTTGGAATCGATTTGTTAGGTAGGATTTGATGAGGTTTAGAGTAACCCCCCTGATTCCATAGAAATTCAGTTTTTCGAGGAGGATATTATGAGAAACACAATCAAAAGCTTTGGACAGGTCACATAGAGTTATACCCATATGGTATCCCTGTTCAAGTCCTTGGATCAGTCTCTCCACAACGTATGATACTGCACCAATGGTGGAATGATTTGACCTAAAGCCAAATTGTGAATTATTGAAAAAGAATTTGTCTTCAAAGTACCTTGTTAGTCTCTGTTTTATTATTATTTCAATTATCTTGGAAAAAATGCATATGATTAATATTGTTCTGTAATTTCCAGTATCATTCCTGTCACCTTTTTTAAATATGGGAATGATTTTAGAAAATTTATAGCTATCTGGGAATATTCCTGTCAAGAAGATTAGGTTAATCAGGTCGGTTAAAGGTTCAGTGATGATGTCACTCACTGCTTTTATTATTTTACTGTTGCAGTCATAGATATCTGGACAAGAGGAGTTTTTCAGAGAAGCAATTGCGTCTGCGACTTCACTTGGCTCAACGGGTTTCATAAAAAAAGAGGTAGATGGTACAGGAAAGTACTTAAAGCTCAATAATTGTGTGTTCGTTGCTGACGGTAGCGATTTGATGATATTTTCCGCCACATTGCTAAAATATTCAATGAACTGATCAGAAGATAAGTCATCGGAAGGGTTTACATACCATGAACATCAAAAATAGCATTTTTGACACCATGTAGCTTGAAATCTGGACTGATGTGTAAATTGTACTACATAATAAGAATACCAGGATCTATAACATAACAAAATTTCAGATAAGTTAAGAGAAAGCCACCTTACATTGAAAATGTGCAAGGTCTTTCAATAATATTATTGATATTATGTAGTCTGGTCAGTCCTAAATTTGTCAATAGGCCGTATAGGCCTCGGCCTAGGGGCGAAAGTGTCCAAGGGGCGGCAGAAACGGAAAATTATTATTTGAGAAAGGTACATGGGGCGGCGGAAATGAAGTGGCCAACACTCATGAAAAATATGAATCCGGCACTGGGTCTGGCCTGGCCATAGAATCAAGTTGCTTCTTTGTGAGTAGGATTACTCCCACACATGAAATCATCCTGATCATGCACATGTTTCAAGGCAAAAACAAATCATTTCAGAATACAAAATTCAACATCAACAATCTATAAAAATTCGCCAAACTAAGTTGGTGTGTGGTACTTCAACATACTCATTGAAATTATGTTAAATATAAGGAAACAAGTCAGACCATAGAAATAAAAAATTATAAAAAACAGTCATACAAAAAAAATTCCTTTACAAAAAATGGCCTTTAAACAACATCATTACTTTTCTTTAATTCTGGCTTTTTATCAGGTTTCATAATTAGTGGATCATTAAGTAACATCAAATTATTTTATCAGGGATTGATCTGACGTCTACATTTTACCATGTTTTGATATAAGATCTAAGAACTCACTTATAAGCTTCAATTCTTTTCTTAATTCCTTGAAGAATTCCATTTGTTCTAACCTTCTCAGCAAGACCTCTGCTATTGAACAAAATGTTGGAAAGACTTTTCAGCGCTTCCACACATATGGGGGTTGTGTCTTGGTTGAACTCGAAATTATCATTTCCTAGGCCAGAGTGTTTTTTGATCAAATCCATCCATTCATCATTAATCAACTCAGCAAGGCACTTCTTCTCACGGCTGTAATTTAATATCTCTAAAGGAACATTTAGAAATTTCATAATTGAAGTGCTTGGGAAAGGAGATTAGGTACATGGTACTTTCATCACAGATTTCAAAGTACATCTGAGAAGAGAAAAGGGCAATTTCATTTGGAAGAGTATTTATGTTTATTATTACCTCAAAATTCTTATGGCGACAAAGCAGTCTTTAAGAACAAATGCATCTTGGGAAGTTTTCACAATATGACAAATAGCTTTCCATAAATCTTTCCTTTTGGATTCATGGTCCAATTCAGGAAAGAAAAATTTTTCTGAAGCCTGAAAGTAGTCAGTCAGTATTCAAATGATATATCTCCATTCAATGTTTTTTATACCTTCTTAATAAAAACAGCCAATGATGTTTTCCATTCGCTACTATCTGCTGATATTATTCTTTTGATTTCTGAATCCATCTCGACTTGTTGGAGCTTTTTAGCTCTTAAACAATGGCTAATTTCTGGGGGGCTACAACTTTTTATCTATAACTAAATTATTATTGCTATGGACACAAACCCCGAAAACCACAACTTCTTATACCAAAATTAAACACTCCATACCCCACCAACATCTATCCAAATTTCCAAAAGAAGAACTGAAGTGAACTCTAAACACAGAATACTGAAGTACAATATTCTGTGCTCTAAACTAAAATATCAAATATCTTTGAGTCACTTTGACATAATGTGATCTTTGATAAAAGTCATGAAACTATGAACTAGCTTGACTCTTGTTGCCAAATTTTCCGAACTTTGCCGATTAATCAGTGGCGTCGACGTGAATTTTCAGTGAGCTGGGGATCGAATAGAGGACTTCGGATAAGGATTCAGTCATGCCACCACATAACTTTTGGCTTTAAAACTACTGGCACGTTTTTCGGAAAGTTTTCTTCATGTCAGGGTTCCTGGCACCCTCAGGAACCCCGTAATATGATTGAAATTGTTCATAACGACGGGAATATCGAGATTTTCCATAAAATACAAAACCCTAGGAACTTTAATTTTTTTAGTGATTTTTCTCACAAAATGGTGCTAATTTCAAAATATATCATTTTCCTGAATTTAAAAAAAAAATTGCGTATTTCACGTTTCCTAGTTGCCAAATAGTTGATCGATCTAGAAAATATTCTGTGGTAACTTTCACAAACCTTATTACCTTTCTGATTAAAATGCTCTTGGCCTAAATACTTTGAGGTTACATCACAGAATTTGTATTTTGTGTCAGTTTTGTGGGTATGTGTTACATTTTAATCATAACTGTTAAAATGGTTGAATATCATTTCTACTTTTGAACTTTTTCATGGAACGAATGTGCACTGACAAAGAAATAACCCTACACTCAGTGCCGCATTTGCCAGCTAGCATGCTACCAAGTACCAGTTAAATAAATTAGCCAGTAAGCAAATGCTACGGGCCCCGTGCCTGGGGGGCCTCGCACCTGTGCGCAAATTAAAAAAAACAGTGGGACAAGAACATCAAACGACCTCAATATAATGAACATAGAAAGTGATTAACTCAGAAATATTGATTTGATGAGTGTTATCTCCAAATTTGCTTGGATTAAATCATGGAAAGTCTTTTTGTAAATGTGCTGTTTTATTTTATATTCTATACTTTAATACTTAATGCAAATCAAGGGCCTCTGGTTCACATTTGCTACGGACCCCACGGTGGCTTTATCTGGCACTTCCTAGACTACACAATACCTCTCAATAACAAAACTCCAGCTCTAGTTTTGAATTTAGCGCCATTTTGAAAGAAAAATCCCTAAACAAAATTAAAGTCCCTAGTGTTTTGTATTTTATGGAAAATCTCAATATTTCCGTCGTTATGAACAATTTCAATCATATTACGGGGTTCCTGAGGGTGCCAGGAACCCTGTCATGAAGAAAAAATGCCGAAAAACGTGCCAGTAGTTTTAAAGCCAAAAGTTGTGTGGTGGCATCACTGAATCCTTATCCGAAGTCCTCTATTGAGGTGCGTTTCAATATTACGTCCGACGTGCGTCCGACGTCTAACTTTTCTTACGAAGCGTTTCGATATTAGAACGTCCTGTCCGAAAACTTCATTCCATCGTTTCAAAATTCTTGAGTGGAACGTCCGACCGTCAACTATTTACACCACGATTTAGGAGAGCGTTTCAAAATTCAATCCGAAAGATATCGCCCTACGAAACAACTATGACGTCATACATCGTCCGTTACCGGACGTCAGACGTTAAATTGAAACGCACCTTTGGAGTTACTTCCAAACAGGTAACTTTTTGTCTTCAATGAGGAATTTTCCTTCAGATGAGAATTAAGTATTTTTTAAAGATCTATAAAACGCCACATTATGAGTTTTGTTTCTCACTATTTGGAAACGCCGGATGCGGATTTCAAAGATAATTTTTGTTTTAAAATCAAAGTGAGTTTTAACGAATCTCCAATCAGGTTTTCGTAGAAAACTTATCAAAAGCAGAGCTTGTGCGATCAAGGGTAAAGAGGACAACAAATGTGTTACT
Organism: Chrysolina oricalcia; assembly: GCA_944452925.2. Classification (NCBI taxonomy): domain Eukaryota; kingdom Metazoa; phylum Arthropoda; class Insecta; order Coleoptera; family Chrysomelidae; genus Chrysolina; species Chrysolina oricalcia. The sequence continues at coordinate 18,295,891 of OX101819.2, forward strand.
TCGATTGGGTATAATGGTATAAACAGAGATATTTTAGTTCCACGTCATTCAATGTGCGACATTTTCTTTTCTGTATTTCAATTTTGCAACGTCTTTTCCTAACCTAAACAGACAAAGAATAGACATTCTAATAAAATTCCTGAATATTTTCAAAATTAATCTTTGATTCGCTTAAACAGAAAAATAAAACAAAAACATAAATTAATGAAATACAACTACATAAAATAAAACAAGACTACTTCAATCCTCTTTCTTTTTGTCCTGGGTGCTCTTTCTATCTCCGTCGGTAGCATTTCTGGTTGTGTTAGCTTGGTGGCTGCCCCCAAGCGAGAAAAGTTTTTTTCCTTTGTTGTGTTGTCAATCCTAACTAACATGTTAGCCCTTACGGAAGAAAGAAGAATGAAATATTATATTAGTCAATATTAGTCAATCCAACGATAGTTGGGAAGTTGGATATGTTCAATTGCTCTGAGCAAGACTAGAACATTTCCAAAACGAGTTAGCTGGATAAATTGTTCTAGGACATATCCCATTAAAGGAAGCAGAAGAAGAAGAAGGACGTCTTTTAACCTCGTTTTTAAGGGATACGTTTTCGTTTACTAGCAAACAGTGAACTCTATCTATACTAACCGAACGGACCCGCCTGCAACGAAAAGTGAGGCAAATCGATTGTGTAGGAAACCCGCACATGTTAGGGATATCTATCTCTTTCTATCTTATGGTGGTTAATGGAACGTTGGCGCATTATTTTAAAATTATTTATATTTTTTACGTTTATTTTGAGGAAAACGTGTATTTTTCCGGTATAGTTAGTCAGGAAGGAAGTAATAATGTAAACAGTACCACGGTCAAGTAAAATTTCAACTGTTCTTTCGCGGGGTTGGTAAAATAAAATGAAAACAAAATTAATAATTCAATTTTTATTCAATATTACAATACATTATAGTTATCTAATGCTAGTTATATCTAACAATTACTGAATAAAATTAGTTTTGTTATATTTTGTCTTACTGTGGCACTTTTTCCATGTAATTCTATATTTATCAATTAACTCTGATGACGTTCGGCACTTCAAATATGTAGTAGCACTTACTTTTCGAATTATCTGAATTTCTTGACATTTTCACCTACAAATTCATGCATTACAGGGTGTTTAGATTTAAAAATATCTATATTTACAGCAAACTTATTTATAACTGTATTCACAATTTTTTGTTTTAGATTAATTTTTGATTTCAGTATGTTTTCACTTTCTAATAAAAGGCGAATTAACTTTTCCGCAAAATGTAAAATTTTGTACAGATCTGAAGCATACAGAAGTCTTCCTGGAGTGAGTACATTGGTGAATGATTTATAAGCTTTAATACAGGAAAAAAATTCCAAGAGATCTGATAGTACTCATATACCTATGTTGAAAAGTAATTAAGTGGATTTTTATTCAAAGTTAATAAGTCATTGGCTAACCCTATAGTACTCTCCATTGTTAATATAAAACCAAGATATGTTATAACAACGGAACGCCATCAAATTTTAAGGTTCAGAAATAGTCTTTTGTCTTTGAGCATGTATCCTTATAAAATAATGCAAATTTTCTGACCTAATAGGTGCCTTATATACCCTTTCGCAAATGGATTGCTACAATTTAAAACATCAAAAATTCACACTAGAACAACATGAATGTATACCTTCAAAAATATTGTAGGTATTGAACAAAAATAATCCCCAAAATAACTAAATTTCTAATTAAAATAAATTTTATACACCTAACCATAACTTATTTGCATGAGTATGACAGAGAAAGGTTACCCTAACTAATGCTGTCTTTGTTTCAATTGCCCCTGACACACTTTCTGCTATTAAAGATATCGGCCGGGTCCGTTCCAGGTACGTAGTATCGGCATTTCATGCTAAGCGATACGCACTCTGGTGGCTTTAATGTAAACTAGTTTCTGCGACATTGTTTTCTAACCACACTTTCGGATATGTTCCGTAAATCAACTTGGTTACTTTGGTTACTCGTTTTCTGTCCCGTAAATATAAAATGTTCGGTTGGTTCCTGAAACACAGGCTAATTACGGAACTTGGTTGCTGAAAAAGCGGTAGATTATCTGTCACCCGAACGACCGTCGATTTTCTCTGGTAAGTTCGGTTTATTATTGTTTGTTGACGTGCTTTAGTTTTCGTTCTCATTTTAATGTTCCGATGGATTCGTTTACTGAGATGAATTAATAATATTAGATACATTTTCAGTTTGATGACTTTTTTTTTATTACAGGACAATGAATGTTTAAAAAACTTTCAAAATGTCAATGTAAATTATAAAACGAAACGGATTTATAAAGCTGATAACAAAAATTCTAAATATTCAGGACTTTCATTGTCGTCAAGTCAGCAGAATGATTATATAACTTCAAGGATTATAATAATCCCAGCAAACATTTTCAGTCAGCATATGAAAGGCCTTAATTGATTTCCCATTTATACGAACGGTGGACCATTGTCATAAATCACGAGCATGCCTGCATCTATAGGTTCACTACGGCCGGCAAGCGGGCCACTTTCATTTTGTTACCATTAGCCCAGTGATGGGCCGTTGCAACAATGCCTACTGTTTCAATCGGCCCTGCGTAATGCCTTCACCCTTATTTGTTTATTGTCATTCAGTCGGCTGGGCAATACTGGCCTTTGGTCAAATAAAGTATGGTTAAATGATAGGCCAAAGGTACTGCCATTATAGTGCCAATCCAGACCATCCCCTTTATTTATATGGTACAAACATTGTTTAAATAGAAGTAAGATAGTTAGTCAATGCCTGTGGAAAAGGTATTGGACCCTAACGCGAGTGTCATCTAGCGTGATTAGTTACAAACATGAATATTTGACGTCATCTTAATGCAGGTTTCTTAAAAAAACCCTGATTTTAATGCTGTCCCATTGTTTCAATCAAGTTACGACATGACTTGGAGGCCAGATCACTGAAGTTACGACATGACTTGGATGCGAGATCACTGTCGCCATCAACATGTCGCATCCATTTGGAATCCAATATAAATCCCAAAAGGTTGGCTAACTATCTTACTTCTATATTAACAATGGTACAAATTATAAATAAGCTACAGTTTGACAATGCACATTATAATAAAATACGAACTCATTCATGAATAACAAACAACAACTTTTCCTCCAATAAAAATGTATAAAACTTGAAAGCCATCAAGGCCTATTTATAGGAACACAATGAAAATTAATGAAAAAACTAATCCATAACGTTTCGTCGTCTATCACGCCCTCATTGGCTTTCACTGGCACTCCTAAACCACGACGGCATATGGAATTCCTCCTTGTCACAGCTACAAATAAGCTTGACCAGATTTGAAGATTTTTCAGAAGATTTTTTCCATTTCTTCCTGACCAATTAATTAATAAGTAGTGATAATTCATGGAAAATTATTTTTCCTAGCAGCCTCCTCACTACATCACTGCCATCTTTTCCACCAACAACCAAAAGGCATGAGCACTAAAATTCAAACAAATTGCTTTATTCAAACAAACGTGTGAACACTCTCATTATCCTCAAGCCAACTGAATATGTGGCATCAGCATTGGCATCCAGTTCCAAGACACATCATATGAATAATAAGTATGTAATGAATGTAAAAGAAAAGAATTAAAAGCAAATAGAGAAAAATTTAACAATAAAGCAAATTGAAAAAATAAAAACACAAAACACACGGGAAACGATCAAAACTGTAATTTGCATTCCGTAAATAAACCACAACCGTAGTTAGTTACCAGTAGATAACCACTGTCAAAAGTGTTGTTACCACTCCTGAAAACATTGGTAACTTCGGTTGATTAACGGAACATATCCTTCGTATCGTTTGTTTTCCATTGATTTTTTATGAATATAGAGCCTTTCTTTGAACCGTTTTTATTTCATCTTAATTTACTGATGAGAAATTGCCTTTTTACAAGTAAAGCGACCCTTCCGGTCTTATAATGGCGTCTTACAATGGTTATTGTTCTGTGCCACATTGCAATTCCTAGGCCAAAAGAAATTAACTTTTCAAAGATATCCGGAGGAAAATGACCCAAAGGTTTATTTTGAAACGGAGATGGGACAAGAATTAATCTCAAGAAGAAAAGCCTGGATATTAAAGGTTCGGATTGGCAAACCAATAAGCAAATTTATGAAAGTGTGTTCGCTCTATTTTAAGCAAGAAGATTATATTAACAAAGGTAGGTATAGGTATCTGGGTTTTTATTGACTTATTTACATTTGCATAATTTTAATATAACTGTCTATAATTCTGAGTTCTCCACTCACTTGATGAGGCTCGGATTGCAAAGCACTTGTCTGGAGACAGAGGGCACACACTTTTGTCACTGAAGAGTTCCATTTATTTTTTCCATATAATATTATATGGTCTGCATTGAGGACTTCTTAACCTTTTACTACAACATACCTCAGAAATTCCAATAAACTTAATTTTAATTGGGCCATTTGTCTTTGTTTACAAGAAGACGATTGAAGTATTTTATCACTAGCTTTTTTCTAACAAGGTAACTATTAACACCTTAACACTAATCCTTACACCAATAATCATTTATTTAAATGAACATTAATAAAAGGTAAAAATCATCGAAATCATAGTTTTAACAATGTTCAAAGGGCCTAAACCACGCTTCAAATACTCAATACACGAAATAAACAAAGTAAACAATGAAATCTATATGGAAGAAAAAGTAAGGTTATAAATCAATGTCGTAGAAAGTACTTCATCGTCCGCCGCCGGTGGCGCTACAATCTTAATTTGAGATCCCAATGAGTTCACTGCTAGCAAATGAAAGCTGTCTGCCACAAATGATCCCGAACTCTTGAACGACACGAGCCGCTTTCAAATTATCCCTGGGTTTAACTCCGAGTAACTCGTGATGTGATCTCATAGACCACGATACATAGGGAACAGGCATGTGTTCTAAATGAATATTAACTATTACCATTTGAGAAGTTGTCGAGTGATAAGCAGGATTTATAGATTGTGTCGCAGCCGCTTCCGCTGCCGTAGCCACAGGCAAAATTAGGACCAATTTATAGTTTTATTTTGTGTTCATTGAGCGCCAATTGTTTTCCTTCATGAATATATTTTTATAATTCTTGTCCTTCAGATTATATAGATGTGGAAATCCTTCTAGTAGGTTTAGGAATACGCCTCATCAACATCTACATTTTCCTCATGTTCTGAATAAAACTAATTCTTGCTTTCAAACTAGATAAACAAATACATACCTAACCTTAATTATGTGATCTTTCGTTTATCTTTGACACGGAAATTTTGAGTTTCATGTCATTTTCGGCAACCGCTGCCATCCGAGATAAAAGTTGGTTAACTAACGGCGGCAGCGACAACAGCAACTGCAGCGGCAGCGGATCTATAAACGTATGCATGAGCAATGGCACATTTATCTTAGTACGGCAACGTCAGATGCAACGACTGCGGCTGTGACTCAATCTATAAATCCAGCTTACTCAGAAGTTGAAATTTTTTTTTCTTAATTCGCAATTGAAAATGCTACTTATTCCCAGCAAACACACTTACATCACAGAGATATCGCAGTAGTTTAACAATTTGAACGGCGATATCGCATTCTATCTCGAATAGACACGTCGCTACGATGTCGCAGGGATGTTATTTTGTCCTACTCCAGATTCATCTATGCGATGTCGCTGCAACATTTTCTGCGATGTAATACATCGATGTATTTTTTGGGATGTCTTTTTGTGATGTATAGGAGATGAAATCATTTTGATATCGCAGGTATATGTGAACATGTGATGACATCATGTACTTCCGTTAAGCAGGGGTTTAGTAATACATGGGGAAATATAAGTAAGTGAAAAAAATCATTGGATGAAAAATATATATCTAAACATTTTACTTTGAATAAATATAATAATGTACTCAAATTTAAACAATATTGTTCGATTCGAAGCATTTTTCAACAGTTAAAAATAAAATACCCTCACGAATTTCACAATTTTTCTTCGAACAAAATGGCTGCCGACATATGGTTCTGCATCAACATGTACCGTTATGATAATTTGTAAAAAAGATTTAACTAAAAGCTTAATTTTCAATGGTACGATAAAAATAATAAGTCACCATAATATCCACCCAGATTTATTTCAAGTAGGTAATCTAAATACATTACCCGAACAAAGGGGAAACACGCTACACGCCACTGATCAATCGGGAATCTTCGGAAAATTTGGCAGCTAGCTTGACAGATTAGCTAACTTCACTTGGAAGTTGGAACTAGTTTTGGTTAACTTAACCTTAAAATATATCATTCAGAATCCGAGTATCCAATTCGTTAGTACTATAAATGAATATTATTTGAAGTGACTGTTCTGAGGTATTCAGTATCATGTATTCCCTAATTCTAAGAAGTTGTTCTTATAAAGTACCCAAATCTTGCAAAGGTAGGTAGATATCTGTTGATCATTATAATTGTTATATTCTTCAAAACACCTTTTCTTCAGAGCTTCGGAAGTTTTCTGCAGCTGTACAATCAACTGGTCCTCAAATAAACCGAACCAAATCCAACAAACTACAGCATGAAATCTTAGAATATCGTCATATATATCCCGAATTTCTGCCTGACCCAAAAGTTGAGTTTAGAAATATATTACGAGAAAAACTAGAGCGAAGTGATATGATTTCTCGCAGGCATCAGATTGAAATACCAGAATTTTATGTAGGTAAGTGGAAATGAGTCAAAACTTCAATAATCTATAAAAAAAGATCATTCTAATTTCATGTTTGTTATATAAGGAAGCCTGGAAATATTTTTTTTAAATCATAATAATCTGTTTATTGCAATACTATCACCTAAGGACACAGCAATCGTTAGAGTTCACTATAGTAAATAGTTAGAAAATGTAATCAAGATAAATACAGATACCAAATATAAGTACACAAATATAAAATAACGTCTTATTAGGCGCGTTCGGCAAATGCAGATCTGATAGCTCGATTCTATCTGTCTGCTCCATATTCCACTACAAGTATAGGGAAACCACGCCCACAGATTGAATCGAGCTGTCAGATTTGCATTTACCGAACTCAGCTATTGCCACCAACAGTCAAAACTATAGAAGCATTCTTGTTTCAAGTACCTTATGACTGAAGTTCTAAATTTCTTAGTATCTGACATTATTTTCTAGTCTTGGGGTGAGGAACTACATGCCTCAATTGCCTGATGGTATGGGCTTTTTTCATAATAGGTTGACTTGTGATTTGGGATTGTCAATTAATTGTGGAATCTAGTTGTTACATTCATGTTTGTTGAGTACTGATCACTGTTCCTTGGAAACAGGTGTGGTTATTTCTTCACAAAACATACAAGACCCAGAAAGTACAAGGAAGGCACTGTCATCATGTCAAGTTCATTAAAATATGGCTTGCAAGTGTTATTGCAATCTAGTTTTAAAATACATTTAATTAATTAATTAATTAATTAATTCTATTGAGTTAAAAATATTTTTTTTTGTGAAACTGATACCAGTATTTCACTTCCTGATTTACTTAATAACAATAATAAAGGTCTTCACTGATTTCAAGTAATATAAATACATGCATCCTAAAAAAAAACATTTCTGAAAATAAAGGGTGAATGAAGTTAAATTTTTGCAGAGAAACAATAATAGCTTTACCACTTCTGGTATCAATATGCAATTTTTAATCCCAGAGGTATTGAAAGTAAATGTGGGATTGAAAGTAAGAACAAGCTTATTTAATATTTATGCAAGCATGTTTAAAATAAAAACGTAAATAAACCACCAATCAAAATTTCAACCTAAACATTGATATTTACAGTTTGAGAATTTGAAGAATTTCCATAATCTATGAATACTTTCACACAATTTCATTTAAAATATTGGCAGTGAAAAATTATTCTATTTCAATCTTTGATGAGAATGCTCAATTCTCGCTGATGCAGAAAATAGCATATAACCACAGGACTAAAGTGTCTTTTAATTTCTCAGGTTTATATTGCCCTTTCTAATGCTTAAGCTCAAGTAACGAATTTCACTCTCAGTAGTAATAATATACTTACTGTTTTAGGATCCATTATGGCTGTCGAATCTGCAGATCGCCATACTCCTGGTAAGGTTCATCGATTCGTTGGAATTTGCATACAAAGAGGAGCATGTGGTCTTAGAGCTCATTTCACATTGAGAAATGTTATTGACCATCAGGTACATATTATTTTAACACCAATTTACAAAGATGAAGTATATTTCAATATTTGAAAAAATAGAAGAGATTATTAGTCGATTCAAATTTTTACTTTTGAGCTGAGAACAAAATTTATCGTTTTAATTTCAGGGTGTTGAAGTTAGGTATGAAATGTATGATCCAACTATTCACAAAATAGACGTATTACGATTAGAAAAACGTTTAGATGATGAATTACTGTATCTCAGAGATGCTCTTCCAGAATACAGCACCTTTGATCCTAATATGGAAACAGAACTTCTTGCTGAAGGTGAAAATGTTACTTCAAATATGGATGTGAAAACAACAAAACTTTTAATCTGGCAGAACCTTTATTGACATTGACTGCATCCACAATCAATTCCTTTGAAACAATTTATGATTTTGAACAATTTTTTCTCTAAACAAAATGTCATTATGAAGAATTCAAAGATTATGAAAAAGTTATATTTCAGAATAAGTGAGTAGCTAGAAAGCAATTTTACATAATGGAACTGTTTGAAGTTAAAGACAGTGCAAAATATTTCATAATTTGGTCGGAATTACTTTTTTTGTCATTGAAATATAAAAAAGTATATGTAGAGTGTCAACAATTTTACAAATGGGTAAAGCTGTATCCACAAAAGGCTGTCTATTGTGGAGTGATCTTAACATTTTTAGTATCTGTTTGTCAAAAAATGTCATTCCTCAAAAAAGTTGTTGCATTTCAAAAAACATTCATTGGATACATCAGATTTCTAAATTCCCAAACGGTATATAAGGGAGAACAAGAATAAAAACTTTCATTAGTTTATTTTTTACTTAGAACAGTTGTGTACAATTAGAAACAATATCCAGATTTGAAAAATTACAGCTCCTAGCAACAAACTTTCTTCCCAATTTTTTTATGTTTTGGCTTTGTAAGAAAAATACTATTAACTCAAATACACCTTAGGGGTCTCTCCTTCCCATCACTTTGATAACATTTTGATTCAAAATTGTGCCTCTTTTATCATTTGGCCAAGATTATGGACGTTTCTTGAAAATGGTTTATTTCTTGCAGGTTTTTTGGTGGATGCATAATATTTCACTTTTATGCATGTACATAATAACATTATGATTGAGAAACCAGAACCTTAAATTTCTTGCCTTCCTTCAACTTCCGTGCATTTCATGGTTTGTGCACAAAATTCTTTAAATTTTTCAAAAAAGACGTTGTTGTACTTTGGCACAACTCTCCCTATTAGCATTTTCTAATTCAAAAATATTTTGAAATGGTCTTCGAGCATACACCTTTTCCTTGAGGTACCCTCATAGAAAAAAATCTGAAGATGTGAGATCGGGAGACCTTGCTGCTCGTGAATATATTGAGTATCCAACCAATCAATTTACCCTACTGTTTATCATCGAGATATTCTTCAATTACTGTCGTACTACGTCAAGCTGGATCCATAGCCATTCTCTTTCTTGCTGTGCGAATTGATCAAAAATTGGCTCTCAAACATCAAAAAATGTATGAACATTTCACTTTTCATACTGTCCCGGAAAAATAATGCACCAATGGGATCATTCAGTAGGACCAAAATTGTATATTTTTTCAACGTTTTCTTCAAGTGCCTAATCCTTTTAGAAACTCCTGAAAATTTGAAGTCGAAAGGTTCATCCAGTCCCGAGATGATTGAGCTTGAAATTGCGTTCTTCGGAAATTGGCGCACAGACCTCGTGACATCATATTAACAGTCTTTATTTCCGTAGTGGCAGCTCTGAGCGGTGTTCATATTATATAATTTATCACTGTATTGGTCTGATCAGTCTGTGCCTTACAGATAGGTTCAGTCGTGAGGATAGTGACTTTTCAAATTGGATTTCGTATTTCAAGTAGACTTTCTAGACTGTAGAATCATCTCTAGTAAATCTAACTTCTCCTGAAAGCAACATATTTCCTCAATTTCTAAATTAATTCTTTTTGCTAGATTGTTTTGATATCTTAGCCTCATTTTGGAGTACTGTATTGCTCGTGACTAAACATTTGGCTTCAAATTGACTTGAATATCAAAATCCGAAGATTTCGACGTCAGAGAAGCGAATCAGTTAGCACACCAGCGTTTGTATGTGCACTGCACTGCTTGAAACCTTTGGTGTAGTGTAGTAATGAATATAATGGAGTTTTATCCCAAAACCAAACTACTATTTTTAACACCTTGACACGTGTTTCAATCACCAAGTGTTCATCTTCAAGAAGAATATTAAACTAAATTTACGTACAGAATTGTCCTATTTATACCCATTAGATATCTCTGCTAAATACCTGTGTCTTAAATTAATTTCACAATATTGCCTTATGTACTAATTAGGTAAATGTTGATTGAATTATTAACATCATGTGATATAACAAACAATAATTATTTTATCAAGCTATGCAGTAAACTATTAGATTGGTCCACCATCGTTATTCATAATTTTTCCCGCTGCCGACACTGTAAATAGTCCATACATGCTTAGCAAGCAACAAAACAGGTAAATGGCCTATATCATTCGTTTACTAATTCATCTTGACAACGGAACTTAATAGTGTCATTTACATGCCTAGGGTAATAATGACTTTGACTTTGACAAGTAATACCTTCAGCTTCATTCATATCAATTTTTAGGTTATGAGACCTTTTGAATATTATTGTTGTCTGCTTATTCGGTAACTTAGTTACACGCACAAGCAACTTAGAATGAAATAGCGAACGAATAATCATGAAGGAAGGGTAAGAAAACAAACTTCAATTCAGGCAAATTTTGAGAAATGTCAACAAGCAGCGGGAAAAACGTAATAACTAACACGGAATGTATCGACTGTTATCATCCTCGGCAAGCGACAAGCCTCGGCTTTGCCTCGGCTCGTACTCGCTCACCTCGAATGTTAACACGTCTTTACATTCCTTGTTACTTAAATAACTATTATTATGTTTACTTATTTCTAAGCTTTCATTGGCATCTAGAAGCCTGTTGTTGTTAACTTGTCTAACTAATCTTACCTTTACCTAATTAGTAGATTAGGCAATATTGTGAAATTAATTTGAAACAAACAAGACGCAGGTATCTAGCATAACATGGGTATAAATAAAGGCAAATCTGGATGTAAATTTAGTTTAGTCTTCCTCTTATATAATAATAGAAATAGTAAAATTATTGTTATTTCAAATGCTTATTAAAATTTTCTTCAAAGTAGGTACATACAATTCAGGAATTTAGTATGTAACAGAAAATTAAATGAATATATTACAACAAAAACGAAAAAACAAGTCTTATATCAATAAATATAGGAATGTCATAAAAAAACTTGAAAAAAATACTCAGTAATGTACTGAGGCCCGTTTTCTGACAGTGAAAATAAAACAAGCACAAATAAATATAAAACAAATGTAACACAGGTACTCATCAATAATAAAACTAACCACAAAAAATGTTGCAAGCATTTCCGTAGAAGGATAAGTAATTGAGAAATAAAGATCTACCAAGATGTACTTTTATACATACATGATATCACTTACTGGATTTATAAGGTACATAATTATTATTCATTTTTGCATCGTGACGTAGAAACAAATCATGAATTGTTCCGGAGGAATGGGTTGTGCTTATGCAGGCGGTCAATGTCGTAGCTGGAAAATAGTGGACGTTTTCACGCTATTCAAATAAGAAATTCTAAACTAAAGTGAATTTTCATTTTACAGGAAGTCCTATACCCGTGAATCCCATAAAAGTTAAACTCAAGCCCAAACCTTGGTTGGAGCGATGGGAAAGAAAAGATTTACAAGGTGTTCAAGACCTTGGATTACCTGAAAAGTTTTATAAACGAGCTGAGGAACTGGCAAAACCTTGGGAGAAATATGATTTGATGAAAGAATACATGTAAACATTATATTTTATTTATTTCTTATTTTATTGTACTCTGTCTCATTTCCAGGAGGACCATACCCGCGGAGGAGCAGACGCAGATACTTTCTGAAGTTCAAGCAAATCTGCAAAGTTTAGAAGTACATGGAAAGAAAATGAAACGGAAGAGAGTTATTGTTAAACCAACCAAACTTGCTTAGTGTAATAAAACATATTCATAAGTTTGATTCTCTTTATTTTAAACTAAGTATATGAAGTGAAATAGTTATTTAATCAACTAGTGTACTCTAAGATCGAGATATTTTAACGCGTGAACGAAGCGAGCGCGTTAATTTTCGATATCATTATTCGCATTTTAATATAAGAGTTGATCATAATATTTTTCCGTCTACCTCACTCTTGTTGAAATAAAAGAATTCTAATTTTTTTTCTGGCAATAAAGATAAAGATGCTTATTTAGCAGTTTCCCCAACATCTGACAACATAAAAATGTATCGTTAATTTCTATTTTAGCATCAATAACATCTGAATTCGTTTATGTTTGGTTGCCTATGCAACAATCATGCGTTCATAGAGATCGAAATCATCCATTATTAACAAATCGTTCCTGGCGCGTTCGGTAAATCTGACAGCTCGTTTCAATCTGTCTGCTCCATTTTCCACTACAAGCATTGTTTATATACAGTGCGTTCATAAAGTGTGGAAACGCTCTATTATCTTACGAGTTGATTATTTTCGGAGGAAAAGCTCGGATAGGTCGATTTTGTATTTTAGTTTTCCACCTTTTTTTAGAAAAAAATAATTTTTTCCCCTACCACCTTTCAAGATATGACGTCATCGATATTTTTTTTTAAATTGAAAGGGTATATTTTTATGTCAAAAATTGAATGCCCTTATTTTTCTGAGTTCAACCATACCACATACGTCATATCTTACACTTCGAATCACAGTATACTGAGTATAAAGAAAACCAGTGTGAAGACGTGATCGTCAGGGTAATAGATTACAAATCAAAAAATCTGAATCATGGTAGAAAATGCTTATTAATATTCCTGGACTTAGCAAAGGCCTTTGACACTGTGTCACACCGCATTTTACTAGACAGTATGCACAATTTGGGTATCAGAGGTATTGCCTTAGACCTGTTCAACTTTTAGCTCAGTGAGAGAACTCAACAGGTTAAAATTGGAGAATTCATAAGTGAGTCTTGCCTGGTAGAGTGTGGTGTGCCACAGGGCACAGTGCTAGGTCCAGTCCTATTTACCATCTACATAAATAGTCTACTCCAATTGGTATGTGGAGGAGATGTGGTCTGTTATGCTGATGACACAGTTATTATGCTTCATGATACCACATGGGACCTTGTATATAGAAAAGCTGAGGTAGCTATGAGTAAAGTTAAAACGTGGCTTGATACCAATTTACTGACGCTTAATGTTGACAAATCCAATTTCATGTGTTTTACTTTAAATAAGTGAACCTATCCATGTAATAATACAATAAAGATTCACACCACTAACTGCCATGACTTTGCAAATTGCAATTGCACTCAAAAAATTTCATTAGTATCTAAAACCAAATAACTAGGATTGTTCTTTGATTCGCACATGAAGTGGCAGTATCACGTTGAGTATATAACAACAAAATTAAGAAAAATGTATTACACATTTTACCAAATTAGAGAGTGGCTGCCAAAGAAAAATCTAATAAACGTATACAGGGCCTTAACAGAGTCAGTTCTGAATTATGGAATTGTCGCATGGGGCTCGGCCTGTAAGTCTGTTTTGTCCCCGCTAATCATAGCCGAAAAAAGAATTCTGAAAATCATATTATTTAAAAACAGAAGATTTTCCACAGAGCAAGTGTTTGTGACGAGACTAGAGTTCTGAAACTTGAACAGTTGCACATAAAAAATGTTTGTAGATTACTACTGAATAATAAGTATATGACGCAAGAAGTTTCGCATTGTATTACTACCCGTGCTGTAAGTCTAAATCACGTTACATTTCCAAGCACCTCCTTTACATCAATACAAAGATCACTTTATTATATTGCACCAAAAATACTCAATATAATACCCTCACAATTTAAAAATCGACCTTATAAGTTTAATAAAATAAAGATTATTTTCTGGTTGCTAGATAATAAAATTACAACCTACTGATAAAACCATTATGTTAGGACTAAATAGATTTTAAAACTATACTAGATTTCATTATTATTGTTAATATCAATACTTTCTCATTTTACTACCATTACTAAACAACTTAATATTTATTGTAAAAGCTAATTTTAAAGTTGTAGCACACACACATTCTTTCAAGAAAATCGTGTGTTACATGGAACTACTGTAAAAATACTGCTGTATGAAATAAACACCCTTTTTTTATATATGCAATGGTAACTAAGAACTTATTGTCTGGTTGCTAAGGGCTTTCATATGTTTGCTTAGCCTACTAATCAAGTGTAGCAATATACTCGTACTAACTACTGAGTAGTTCTTAGGTTTACGTTGCAAAATGAATAATGAAATGAATGTTGAGAAATATGAACACTGGTTTCCTTTATACTCAGAATAATGTAATTCGAAGTGTTAAGATATGTTGATATGGTTGAACTCAGAAAAATATGGGCATTCAATTTTTGACATAAAAATATACCATTTCAATTTAAAAAAATATCGATGACGTCATATCTTGAAAGGTGGTAGGGGAAAAAATTATTTTTTTCTAAAAAAAGGTGGAAAACTAAAATACAAAATCGACCTGTCCGAGCTTTTCCTCCGAAAATAATCAACTCGTAAGATAATAGAGCGTTTCCACACTTTATGAACGCACTGTAGAAGATAGTCAACCTTATGGGATTATAATTGGATCAAAATGGATGCGACATGTAGATGGCGATAGTGAGCTCGCATCCAAGTCATGTCGTAACTTCAGTGATCTGGCCTCCAAGTCATGTCGTAACTTGATTGAAACAGCATTAAAATCAGGGTTTTTTGAAGGAACCTGCATTAAAATATGAGTCGAGCAGCCGTAGCGAGCACATGAAACGCTAACCAGTGAATAAAATGGTTAGTCGAACAAACCATTCCGAAATAATACGTGATTTTTAAAAAAGTAGTGAATTCGGTGATATCATATCTACATTGATAAAAATAGAAACTGATAAGCTGCAAGAAAAAATCAACGAACTGAAAGAAGAATTGACATATGTGAAAGAAAGTAATATTCAATTAATACATCTCCTAAGTAAAGGAGCGCAAATTACTGATGGAGAAAGAAAAACAGTTGAGAATATTTCCGCTAATGACCAACACTCAAGAACAACAAACATAGAAAAACCTAAACTGGGAAAAAATTCTACAAGTAAACCTCGTCTAAGGTCCACATCCAAGCAGATACCAGATATTCAAAAAACGTCGGAGATCGATAAAGAAAATGTCTTTGAAATACTGCGAGAAAAAACTACAAACGTGACATATACGAATTCAGGTGATCGAACTGATGGGCATGATAATAATGATGGAATATGGCAAGTACAGAAACGAAAACCAAGAAGGAAAAATAATATAATTTTTGGCAGAGCAAATACTAACTCTTTTTATAGGTGTAACGGGATATATTGACTTTCATGTGTTCAGATGTCCTTTAGATATGACCTCAGTGGAGCTTGAAAATTACCTAAAGACAAAAAATATTTCAAATACTAAATGCGAGATATTTATACTTCATTTAAAATATGCGTACCTGCGAATCTTATCAAACAATTTACTGATCCCGAAATATGGTCGGAGTATGTGGGGGTGAATCGTTTCAACTCTCGTTTTTTACGACAAGGCTCAATAGTAGCCGAGGAAGATGCCTAGGATCCCAACAATATAGCTGCAAAGCTCAAAAGAATATTATTAGTAAAGACGTGTTGTATTTAAATTGCCAAAGTCTCTTAGCGCATTATGACGAAATATCCCAGTTAGTGTTGAACGAAAATCCAATAGTGGTGTGTCTGTCTGAAACAAGAGTAAATGAAGATATATGTGATGTAGAAATCTATATTGGCGGATATGAAATCATTAGATGTAACTCAGAAGTAGGCATACAGGTGGAGTTATCATCTATGTTAGAAGAGATTTAAAATATGAAGTATTAAAAAATATAAGTTATGAAATGAATTACTGGATAATTCTCATTAAATTAATTGTGGGGAAAAAAGTATGGCAGTTAGGGTGTGTATATCATTCTCCAAATGCGAGTCATGCTGAATTTTGCACATATTTAGATATAATCTTAGAAGAAATCGATTTTGGTAAAAATTATATATTTATTGGGGACTTTAATATTCGCTGGGATATCCCTAATGACATTTATACAAAGAAATTGAAACAATCATTCACATTATACGGCTTTAAACAGTTTGTCGCATTTTATACCAGAGTTACAGAATATAGCGCAAGTACGATTGATTTAGTTTTTTCTAATAACTATGATGTGGAAGTACATAAATCAAATAACAAAATTACTGACCATGAAACATTAGCATTGTGTATTCAACATCATGATTATGATATCATCCAGGATTACTACCAATTTAGAAAAATTGACTACCACAATTTAAGTCTTAAAATTTATTGAAAAAGAATGGCTTTATAATTGTGTCGACGTAAACAAAGTCTTCACTAATCTTATGTCAAATATAAAAGAAACCCTTCATAGTGAATATCCTCAACAAACCAGGAAAGTCATAAAATCAAAAGAATGGTTTAATGAAACCGCCAAAAATGCTATATTTGACCGTAACTGTGCTTATAAAAGATTCATAATTTCTAATTCTGAAGATGATTGGCTGTTGTATACTCGAAAGAGAAATGATGATGTCAAGGTCATTCGTAATCTTAAACAAGCTTATTATGAAAATAAAATTGATAATGTTAAAAGTAACTCACAATTACTATGGATAACATTAAAATCATTAATAAATACAAAACCTACCAATCAGGTAACAACTATTTTCAAAAATAATGTTGAGATTTATGAAAATATAGAAAATGAATTCAACGATTATTTTGTTTTGAGTATTGAACAGATTGTCGGCGACTTAATGAATGGTGAATTTGTTATGAGCGAGGTTTCGTACTTCGAAAATCGAGCGATACATCCAAATAATCGACTTGACAATTTCAAAGAACTTTCACTTGGAGAACTCAAAAACATTATTTTTGAGCAGCAGAATAAATTTTCAGAAGACGAAATAAATTTTAAATTAATAAAAAATACTTTTGATGTTATTGGTTACCCTCTCTTACATTGCTAATACCTCTTTACAGGTCGGAGAATTTCCCGATAATTTAAAAACCTCAGTTGTAATCCCAGTACCAAAGATAACCAGCACTAGGAATATTGAAGAGTTTAGACCTATTAACACCTTACCTTGTTTGGAAAAAATATTAGAGCTGTCAATCTATAAACAATACACAGCATATCTTGATACTCAAAAATTGCTTAACAAAAACCAGTCAGGCTTTCGAAGCGGTTTCTCTTGTGAAACCGCATTGCAAAAAGTAGTGAATGACTTTAAATATGCTATTGATAAAGGCAAATGTATTGTAGCGGTTTTCTTAGATTTACGTCGTGCATTTGAAGTTATAAATAGGTCAATTTTATTAAAAAAACTCAAATATTACTTTGGATTAAATGCATCCGCATACAAATGGTTCGAGTCATATTCAGAACATCGGTATCAAAAAACTAAAATCAATAATAAAATATCACATAAAAGAACTGTTTTAACTGGAGTACCACAAGGTAGTGTATTGGGTGCTATGCTTTTCATATGTTTTATTAATGACATATTAGATCTGGATTTGGGCGAATGCAAAGCACATTTATTCGCAGACGATACTATAATTTACATTATGGGTGAGAATATTAATAACTTGATAGGAAAATTAAACCAAATTCTTTTAAAAATTTGCGAATGGTTCAATAATAATAAGATCGTTGTTAACGTAAATGAATCTAAATATATGATAATTAAAATTAAACGAAAAATGCAAGAAGTAATCGATTGCAAAATCCAATTTGACGGAAGAGATCTTGAACAAGTGAGCAGTATTAAATATTTAGGTATAATCATTGATGAAAACCTCACTTTTAGTGAGCACATTGATTATCTTTCCAAGAAAATATCTAAAAAAATAGGTTTTGCATATAGAATTAGCAAAACAGTAACTCAATACACTAGACAATTAATATATAATAGTATAATAAAACCACATTTCGAATATTGTTCTTCTTTACTTTTTATGTGTAATAATTCAGATATTCATAAACTACAGATTCTGCAAAATAGGAGTATGAGATTCTTTCTAAATACCAACAGATATGAAAATATTAACAGAATGCAAATAAAGTTAAATTGGATGTCAGTAAAAAATTTAATTACATTTCGTACAATGATCTTTATTCACAAACTTATAAATAATATATTGCCAGAATATTTGTCCACAAATTTGCAGTTTCGCAAGAAATACACTCTTATAATACCCGCCAGAAAAACCACATAAACGTACGTCTGATGTGTACGAAAAAAAGTATTTTTGACGCTGGAATGGTAATTTATAATAACTTACCTGACTTCATTAAATTGTCTCCTCAATATCTTCAAAAGTAATATCCGTCAATATATTTTACATGATCAATTCCAGTAATGCAATTTATTCTATTTGTTGTGTTCAGATTTATGTAGGTATAGTGATCTTTTTCAAAGCTGTGTTATGCTCCGCCACTGCTTTATTTTAATTACCAACTAGGATTTTATAAGACTTTATATATCTATAGATTTACTAATGTTTATATGTTAATGTTCCTTTTTTGTCTTCTTCTATGTTAATGTTCCTTTTTGTCTTGTTACACGTTAACATACTTCATCTTTTATTTATGTGATAAAACGATATTGTATTAGCAACGCTAAATAAATAAATAAAAATAAAAAAAATGACGTCAAATATTCATGTTTGTAACTAATCACGCTAGATGACACTCGCGTTTGCGTCCAACACCAATTACACAGGCATTGACTATCTTACTTCTATATAAACAATGTTTTAATGCTGTCCCATTGTTTCAATCAAGTTACGACATGACTTGGAGACCAGATCACTGAAGTTACGACATGACTTGGATGCGAGATCACTGTCGCCATCTACATGTCGCATCCATTTGAATCCAATATAAATCCCATAAGGTTGGCTATCTTACTTCTATCATTGTTTATATAGAAGATAGTCAACCTTATGGGATTATAATTGGATCAAAATGGATGCGACATGTAGATGGCGATAGTGAGCTCGCATCCAAGTCATGTCGTAACTTGATTGAAACAATGGGACAGCATTAAAATCAGGGTTTTTTGAAGGAACCTGCATTAAAATGACGTCAAATCTTCATGTTTGTAACTAATCCGCTAGATGACACTTGCGTTTGCGTCCAACACCAATTACATAGGCATTGACTATCTTACTTCTATATAAACAATGCTTCTATCTAAACAATGCTACAAGTATAGGGAAGCCACGCCTATAGATTGATTCGAGCTTCAGATTTGCATTTACCGAATTCGCGGATTAATAGGGGTCATTTGATCGATTTCAATTGCATTGAAGAACATTAAACAGACATGTTGATACGAGGTTGGCGGAAAAATAATGAAGATTTATTCACACATGAAATTAAAATCACAATAGAACGAAAGTTAGGATAAGAAATAAAATAAATGTATCAATAAATAAGGACCTGCGAAATATGCATAAAGGGTGGGTGGAAGATTACGTGTTTAACATTTGGATTTAGAAGAAAAAGTTTCTTATAAAGTTTTAGATATACAATTGACCTTCCGCCTGAAAATATTTTCAAACTACACCTGTTTGGTTTCAACAGGGTGGTTCGGGGGGATCAGGTATATCGAGTGTTTTTTTTTTTCTCAAAAACTTGTCTCAATCACCTCCCTGTAAGCAAGAATCCACATCACTATCGATCATGGCCTTGGGAATGAATTTCCACCATAGTGTTTTTGTCAGGTTTTGAGAGGCGTCCCTCTAAAAATTTTTTCAGAGTATATCGAATCGCGAATCAACGTTTATAGTACGTTAATACAAATGAAATTAATGTATCCATGTTGAAAAGAGAAAAATTCTCAATTGAAAAACCATGACTTCTCTGGCATTGGAAAGAACCTACGATAAAAATAAAGGATTTTTTTTTGAAAATCTAACAGAAAACAACTACTCTGACTAAGGCCACGCTGGACACCGAACTACATCTGACAGATATTGTGAAAATACCGTAATATACCTACAATTTTATTTCTATTCATCCGAAAGTTATTTATAAACAGTCATTATTTGCGATAAAACTAAAACATGTTTAATAACCTATAAATTGGTTTATTAGAAACGAAATTTCACAATAAGCGGATTTGTTATTAGCAAATATTACTGGTGTTTGGACTGTATTTTAATACAACTGCAAAAAAAAACTTTCTGCATTGAAATCATGAATGAAGCAATAACACCACCAAGTTGCATATTACTGTAACAGCCGAACCCTTTCGGTATGCCACTGCTTGTTCATGCCGTTCCAATAAGATTACACTGAAGAGCTAGCCCATCTGGTCAAGGAATTTTTGGAACCAAATAAACCAAATGCATCTAATTGTTTAGTATACCCAAAAATACAATTCTATTTTTATAATAGTTTGACGAATTGTTTATGGTGAGACGAACTTTCACAATAGACATCGTTTGGAAAAACCTTTGGGGTATTGTATATTTCCATTTTTATGACCGTTGTAAAGACATTCTACAGATGGCTGCAGTTTCCCAGAACTTAAAATGCGGGAATGTTATAATGAATCAAGGAACGGAACTAAAGCTGGATTTATAAACTTGCCGTTCGCCGTTGGCGTTCGCGCTGGCGTCCGACTTAAAATGCATTTAACTCGAACGTCAGCCCAACGGCGAACGACAACGCCGACGGTAGATATAAAAGGTCTTACGGTTTCTGTACTTTTAATTGGGAACGCCAGCGCGAACGCCAACTCCAACTGCGAACGGCAAGTTTATAAATCCAGCTTAATTCGATATGTCATATGCCATAATATATTTGATGATAGGTTTTAGGGGCGATGATAGTAGGATTTGATTCATTCGGAAGAATATGGAAAGTTTTTGGTGGACATTTTCTTTCCACCTTAGTAGAAATATTCACGAATTATATATGTTATGAGTATGTACGGAGTGTCCATACAAACTATCATATGGAAAAGTCTAGCTATTAGAGTTGTCTAACAAAACGTTTGATCTGTACCAAAATCCTGCGCGGCGACCATGTCGATGGGCGTGGCTAAGAAAGTCTCAGCCAATGGCAGTCGCCGGTAACAAAATTGGGTACCCACTGAGGGGGAGAAAGTAAGTCCAGCTTATGTTGAGAATCCAGAAAATGAAGAGTTGAATTTCAATAATTTTTCGGGACAGTTTGAACTTCGGTAATTTTTCGGGTCAGTCCAATTTCCATCATTTTACATGTAAGTTGTAGTTTTCTTATAGGGCTATTCGGGCCTCGGATCCCGAACTGAGCAACACCGTAACTGTTCATTAGAGAGAGAGAGAATATGCGTTTATTATCCAAGATATAAAACCTTATTGACAAACACTGGTAACCTAACCTAATATAAATAAATAAACGATCACAACCAAATAAATATAGTGACAATTAAATAATACATAATATGTAAATAATCACATCAGGTAAAGACATACTTATATTATTAAATAAAATTACATAAGTATTATACCGCTTCGTCATTAAAATATTCTGCCAAATTATAAAAGGCTTTAGATGCCAGTCTTTCATATAATTTTTTCCTAAATGCTTTAAGAGAATCCGAGTTCTTAATATCTGCTGGTAGTTTATTATACATTTTGACAACTCTGTAGATTATTGAGTCTTCCATCAGTGTGGATTTAGGAATGATCAATGTTAGATTCATTGCATTTCTTGTAGTGCGATTGTTATTTTCGTATAAAGATTTATTCTTGTAAATGAGACAAGTAGCTTCAAATACGTAAATTGACGTTAGTGTTAGTATGCCGTCTTTTAGGAAAAGAGGTTTGCAAGAAGTTAACCTATTGCTATAAGTACCGTACTTGCTTTTGCAGCAAAAATACAAATTTTTATTACTCATTACAGTCAAGTAACTAGTTCGCCGCCGTTTAGAAACGTGTTTAGATTCCATGTGTTCTGGAAAGGTATTTGGTACAGATAAAGAAGTAGGGTTACCTTCTGAGTTTTGTCATTTTCAAGTCTTGAATAACCTATTTGATGATTTAAGTTCTCTGTTTTGGTAATTAGACGGATTTCAGAAAGCCTATAGTAAGTGTTAAAGTATTATTTTCAATTCTTAGTTCATGTATTTTAATTGTCATAGTCTAGTTATATAACTATTCCTAGCCAATAAATTTGAAAAGAACCATGCCAATTGAGTTTCTTTATAATTTAGTAGAATTTGAATCAAGTCAAAGCAACCAATATTATCATGGTCATTGAGAATATTAGTGAACCAGTGCATATGGGTATCCCCGCGTATGTGTAGCCATCGAACCGTCCCGGTACCTACCTATAGAAGACGAGACATATTATTTCGGTAAGTAGAACCATTGTTATGATATACCTGAATGATTAATCTCCACAAGTGTTATTCTATGATTCTGTTTGTTAAATGAGAGTATTTGGATGGAATAGAACAAATCTAATTATTTCTCTAGCTTAAAGAATTCACACGATAACGGCCAACCAGCGCTCTGAACTATATGTAAATAACTAAGGGGAGGTGACATAAGAGTCATTCTAATCTGATATTCAATTAATTAGATGTTCAATCTGCCTTATAAAAACAGCTAGTAGAGTAGTAGTACATTAGCCTACATGGTTGAGACTGATACTGTTGGAAGCTCTACTTTTGTTTTGATCTGTTCTTTCCTTCAATAAGCAGCAAGCACCCTTACGAAAAACCTTCAGAAGTCTTCAAAGACTTGTGCGAATTATGGAAGAAGAGGGCCTTAACTTTCAAAGTGCGATCCCCAACAATGCCGAAATTAAACTATTAAGTCCTTAAGCACCTTGTACACTAACAAGTAAAAACTCACATCTTCGAATAAATATGTTAATGATTACCAATGGTTTTTATTATTTTAATATGTTTCTATGGGCCGTAGTGTCATGCTAGTATAGCGCTCGCCTCTCAAGCATAGGGTCGTGGGTCTAACTCCCAGCATGGTCACCAGTCTCGTGTCTGGCATCCCACATTACAAGGTGAGGGCTGCGTCTTCCTGGTTTGAAGCCTTCTTAGGGTTGCTCGTAGGGGTGTAAACGGTTGACGGAAATAACAATTTTTCAGTTTCTTCAACAACGGACCAGCAGTATTCCTTTGTAGGTTGCCATTTTCGAGAAAGCTTATTGCGTTTAGACATTTAAAGCATCATAAATATCAAAAAGTATCTGGAATTTTTTGGTATTACAATTTGCTTCCAGACATATATTCAAGTAATGCTTTCTTAGCACATAATATCAACTGAACTCCTTAATAAACAGGTAATGAAATAACTCAACTGCAATTTATAAAGCTCTTTTAATAAAATTATTCTTGCAAAGAAATCCACAATTTTTTCGTTTGAAAAAATATATTCAAAAAGTACAACATATTTTCAATATACAAGACAAAAAAATAAATACAAGGAATGACTAAAAACTATTTTAAACAATTTTCAATGTACAAAACAAAAAAGTAATTACACAGGTATAAATTTTATATTTTCTCCTAAACAGTACTATAATATTTACAAAATAAAAATAATGAAGAAATTTCTGGAGTCCATGATAGATTGATAAGCTGAAAAAAAGATATTTTTTTATTATCAAATGTTACTTTTCAATTATTATAATGCTTTATTACAAATTGAATAGACAAACAGAAAAATAAAAAAAAATGATTCGCTATATCCTGTACAAGTATTAAACAAAATTTAGTTTATAAAGTGCAGTTTTTTTACCCCCCCCCCCCGTTAACTTTTGAACGGTTTGTCGTACAAACATGAAACAAAAACCATTTTGCGTGGGATTTATTAGATGTGATATTGTACATTGGTAGGCTTTATGAACCAGACATACAGTTTCAAGAATGAAAAGAGAAGGTAGGGTGAAAATATTCTGCTTCTTATAGTCCGTCAATCCGCTGCCAAAATGTGTAATGATTTTATAACGTATGCCCTTTAAGGTTTTGGTAGTTATAAATATAGTGATCAATGAACAAGCAAACTTAGCGCTTACCCGTGGAACTTAATAATAATAATAATTATTATTATTATACTTTATTTTCTCAAATACATGCATAAACACGTATAGAATTTGTCAGAAACTAGTTTATTATTGTTGATTGCGTAAAGAAATCACGTATTTTTATGATAGTTTAGCGTATGCCAAGCATACCAAACGATATTTCATCGAATAAAAATAAGGCGGAAACCGATCGGCGTCCATCCTCCTGGGCGAAAAAACGGTGTTTTTCCTGAAAGTAACAGTTCCAGTAGTTCCATAATACCAGTTACCGGTAGGCTCGTCCTGTTCTTCAATGCTTAACCCTCTTGTAGTTTTTCGCGAATAACCTGTAATAACCGGTAACTGGTATTATGGAACTACTGGAATGTTGCCTTCGGAACTGTTACTTTCAGGAAAAACACCGTTTTTTCGCCCAGGAGGATGTACTACCGATGGGATCCTCACTGTCACCTGTCATAGCAAATATATATATGGAATGGTTCGAGGCCTTTGCTATAGACAAAGCCGACAAGAAACCTAGGATGTGACTAAGATATGTTAATTATTCCTTTGTCATATGGAACCATGGCGACGAAGAACTCGAGGCCTTTCTGCATCTCCTAAACAACATTAGACCGTCCATGAATTTCACAATGAAAAAGGAGACCCAAGAGGGGTTACCCTTTCATGATGTGAAAGTCCAAAGAACGAATGGCAAGTTTCAAACGTCAGTTTACAGAAAACCAACTCACACCGGACAATACCTGAATTTTGAGTCGAACCATCATTGAGCGACGAAGAGAGGAATTATCCGCTCGTTGGATGACCGGGCCTACAGCCTCTGTAACAAGGATGTGAGTTTGACCAACGAATTGAATAACATCAAGAAAGACCTGCGACGGAATGGGTACTCCGACAAACATATATCAGCGGTCCTTAACCGCAGAAGAGGCAACACCGAGAAATCAGATGAACCAACACAGCCTACCCTGTTTTCCCTATGTGAGAGGTTTATCGGATAAGATAAGGTGAATTGGATCGAGATATAACATCTGAACATGCTTCAGATCAAGTAATACCATTCATAGCCAACTCACAAAAACGAGACCACCCAACGAGAATAGTGACTCCAAAAACTGCATTTACCGTGTTCCGTGTGAATGTGGGATGGATTATATTGGAGAAACTAACAGCCGTATGCATAGTCATTTCCAGCGACTCGCCAGAGTTTCGCCGCTCGCTACACAAGAACTATAATGCACAGTCGAGCTCCAAAAATTGTCACATCGCCAGCGTTTCGCCAAAATGTGACTTATCGCGTAGTTGTCACTTTTTTGGAACTTGACTGTGCATTATAATCCTTGTGTAGCGAACGGCGAAACTCTGGCGAGTCGCTGGCGATTGGCTATGCATACGGCTGTAAGAGGCCACTAAATGTGAGAATCGATGAACACAAGAGAAATACTCAGCGAAGAGAAACAGCGAAGTCGGGAATAGCAGATCACGTTTGGACTAATCAGCACAGCATCGCATGGTCGGAAGCCGAAGTTATCCACAAAGAACAACATTGTATAAGAGAAAGTTTATAGAGTCGGCTTATATTCAGAATAATGACGTGTTCAGTCAGCCAAGCATAGAGATTCGGAATGTGTGGAAGCCACTTATCACTCAGCTAGATCGATTGAGATTTCAATAAAAACTCTATATCAAGACCTGTCAAGATCGGTCATCAATAATAACACTCACCAAAAAAGGTCGTTGTATCACATTAATTAACATTGATGACCTGAGAGAGACCCCACGAAGATCATAATTACCTTTATAGCAGGTACATGAGTTGCGTGCTATATAATAAGTATCCGAGATATCTTGTCGCATTCACACACTGGATAACGACAGTAAATGTTAACTGTTGAAACGTCGTGACTCAAACACAAGCAAAGAATTTATTTTCTTTGTTTTTAGACAATGGAAGTCCAGAAGAATTCTACTAAAAAAAATATGTTGCCGTCATCGGCGGAAGTGGAAAAGTTTCAATGAGACTCATAGAGAGAAATGTTTCTTTGCCACTCTTTTAGATGTTTTTCGGCAGAGTTATTGAAAAAAGGACGAATAAATAATTTATTTGGAAATGGCCACAAAATTGGGGAACGATAAAAGATGATATTTTCTTTGTTTTCGTGATTTTGCATTAGCATTTTTTACATTTTTTCTCTACAGAATAACCAGAATTGTTTGTAATTTACATTTTTAACAATGTTGCCGACCTTGTACGAGAGTGCAAATTTTTATTATACAACTTTTTTGAAAGATTGCATTGTTTTGCTATTTTTTCTCCATTTTTGCTAAAGTGAAAAAATCGACACTGATATTCAATGATACCCAGTAAGTAAATCAAAAAAAGGAAAGTCCTCAGTAAAGAATCCGATCCCCCAGTCTTCCGATGAGAATATTTGAACCTCACTCACCTTTCATAAATCATTATAAACAAAGGGTAGCATCCACTCTTCCAGCCTAACAAAATCCTCAATATATTACTAACTGCACCTATTATAACTAGATTTCGTGGTAGTAGAATTGGCAGCCATCTGTTGTAAGGAATTGATAAACTGCTTCTGGAACTCGTCCTGAAATCCGCTCGACAAATCCCCTTTACTGTTGGAGTCCCCTTTCTGCCCCGAACTTGACTTAGACGACGAAAAGTTCTTATTGTAAGCGATTACCGAAACTGGCGAACTGGGAGAATTTTCATTTTTCACCGGAGAGCAGGACAGTTTCTGGAGAGCCTTCAAATTTTCCATCACCATTTGAATATCGTCCCCTTCGGATTTGGCGGGAGTTGAAACATGATAATCCAAAAGCTTATTGGTACTTTTAAAGAAATAATCCGAGGATCTGGCGTCCGGAAACAAATCTGGCGTCCTTGGATCCGACAACTTTTTCTTTATTTCGGTCATGACGATCCCCTGGCAGTGAGAAACTTTGGATATCACAGCGTTATGATCGTTCCTGTCGTCTTTTGGCAGTTTTCTGACTTCTTCTTTGGACTGGTGAGTGTTCTTTACAATGACCCCACTGTCATCCAACACCGATGGTAGCTCCCCTAATCTACGCTTCGGAGTAGTAGAGTTGTCATTTGATCTACTGTGCTGCGAAGTAGACGATGGAATGTCATTGTGGGATACATGTCGAGAAGGAGATACCTCTTTGATTAGTGGCTTCTCTGCGTGTGACTTCAGGACATCGTTGGGTCTGTAGTGTTCCTTGGACCTGTGATGTTTAGAGAAGTCCCCTGCGTGTGACCTCGGAGTTTCTGCGTAGGGTTTGAACATTTCATACTTTGAAAAATCTTTCGGACTCTCTATAGACTTAAACAACTCACTCTGTCTGAAATGTTTTGAAAAATCTGAAGGTTTCTCGTCGTACGGGACTTTTCCACCGAGAGATGGGAAATCTGCATGCGAAGACAATTTTTCGGAGTGTAACGGTACCCTTTCCCTATTTGAATGTTTGTCAGCACGTGAAACTTCCCTAGTTGAATGTTTCTCAACACGTGAAGCATATTTCTCAGAGTGAGTCATAATACCTTCAACACTCTGGTATTTGTCTGCATGTCGTGATTTTTCAACGTACTGAGTCTTTTCTGAATGTCGATGTTTTTCCGAATGTTGCGACTTTTCTATATTATTATGCCGCGATTTTTCGACATGAGATTTCTCCGCATGTCTCACTTTCTCCTCATAGCGAATGTTATCTGTTGATCTTGGTTTTTCAACATGTGGTTTTTCTGTAATTCTAACAGTTTCCACATGCGGATTGTCTAAATGTGTCGAGTTTTCAGAGTACGGGGATTTTTCAGCGAATTGGCGCTTTTCTACAAATAAGGGCTTTTCTGTAACTTGCGTTTCCTCTACATACAAGGGCTCTTCTTTAACTTGCAGCTGTTCTACATGTGCTACACGCTTTTCTTCATGAGCAGGGCGATGACTGAGACTTGATTTTTCGGGGTAAAAGAAAGCGTTTTCTTTACGAATGCTGCGATTTTCTGCATATTCAGGATGTACTTTAGAAGGAGCCTCTGAATGTGATACAAGTTTTTCTGGCACATGGGTTGTGTAATTTTCCGCGTGCGTTGACAAATTTTCTGCATGAATTGCATAATTTCCAGCATATGACGAAACTTTTTCTGTATGTGACGGTATGATGTCTGTATGTGGAAGATACTTTTCGGTATAAGAAACAAATTTATCAGTTTGTAGTGATACTTTTTCTGCTTTTGGTGAAATTCTACCAACATTCGGAAACACATGTTCTTGCACAATTGAATGTGAACTCTTTTCAGTATATGGCTTGAACACTTCACTATGTTTCGATTGTTTCGATGATTCACCACCTGAAGCGTATGGTTTGAACATATCGTTATATTTTGAGTTCTTTGAAAGGTCCGCTGGTTCATCTATTTCTGGTGAAGTAGTCTTCGGATACTGTGGACTTGCTTTAGGATATTTTTCCGCATACGGCTTGAACACATTTTCTTCAACACATTTTGAGATCTCTGTTTTTCCAGAGTTTGGCGAATCAGCTTTCGATTTATCACTTTCCTTAACCACCCTGCAGCTAGTCGAAGTGGTATTTTGCACATTCAAGGCATGTTTAGAATCGAATAGTTGTATATCAGGTCCAAGTGTACCCACCGAACTGTTCAAATCTTTGGTAGATTTAGTCAAACTGTTGTTACTAATGGAATGTTTTGATGTATTAGAACTCGAATTAGATGACCTAATCATTGATTTGGAACTTTCAGTCATGCTATTGTAGACCTTTTTAAGGTTATTCAAGTACATCCAGCCTTCAGGCCATAGAGGCAGAATAACAGTCCTTAGATAATCGACAACTTGTTCTTCAAGTTTGTCTTTCTGCTTGCCTTCCAGAAGCAAACAACGTTTCTTGATGCTCAGGATATCTTTGATGAGTCGCCTGTAAGGAAAATACAAAATTCAATTACCATATGATAAGTGTATTGAATCATAGCATTAAATCAAGTCCCACAAATAAGATACCAAATAAACTACTTGAATATCGATCATTCCAGGTTCAAGTTGAACACCAGGTGTTCAACAGGGACCTATTTCTTGACCACATATGTATGTAAAAAAAAATTATAGATTCCTTCAAACATCATCAAATGATATAGAAATAGTTTGTATCACTGATATTCGAGTCCGATAACAGTCTCACAAATTGCTTCCTTTCAGTAAGATATGATTTGATTCAGGCTAATTTTTATTTCAGCATGTGAACTAAACAAATATTTCACATGTGGAATTGGGCTTACTTGGCTCAAGGCCATAATTTCATCAAATGAAATTGGATTATTGATAATGATAAGAACAAGAATTTTTATTGACCATTGCTTACCATTTAAAAAATAATTAGGTAGGTGAGTAAATAAATGAATAAATAAAATACAATACAACAGATAACAGAAAATAACACTAACATGACAATGACATGTAAGATAATTGAGGTAAATAAAATATTCAAGAGATATCTAATATATCAGCAGCTGCTGGACACAGATTAGATTTAGATTAGATTTATTTCTCGATGAGATTTTACAATATATTCCTTAGTACTAATACAATTATTATAGTAATTAAGTTGGTGTAAATCTCTTACCGCGAGGCTTAGAGAAACAGCTGATAGATGTATTAATAAATAACACAACTAATATTGTTTCTGGGGACAATACAAATTATCGTTCTGTTCATACCTAAATATACATATGCACACATCCATGTTAATTATATTGTACACAATATTATTTTAATTTTCTTTAAATAATTTTTCATCCACATTTTACTTTAATTGAAAGTGGTAGCAAAGAATTCTTCGAGATCATAGAATACATGTTGGCGTAAGAGTTTTTTGAGGTTAATTTGGAATTTATTTGTACCAGAGAAAATCTTCAAATTTTCAGGAAGATGATTGTATATTTTTATGCCAGTATACAATGGTCCCTTACGTGTTCGATTGTATCTATAGGCCGGTAAAGCAAAAGATCGATTTCTCATCGAATATGTGTGTCTATCTGATGACTTAGTAAGGTTATTACGATTTTTATGTATCAATATAGAAATCCTAAATATGTACAAGTTGAACAATGTGAAAATACCAGAGCTTTTGAAGTAGTCTCTACAAGATTCTCTGTGCTGGAGTCCTAGGAGAGTACGAATAGCTCGTTTTTGTATTGTAAAGGTAGTTTTGGACGAGACCGCGGTTCCCCAAAGTTCGATTCCATATTGTAGGTGACTCTGAAAATATGCAAAGTAAACTGACTTGGCAGTTTCTAAATTTGTATTATGTTTTATTGTTCGAATGGCGAATATAGCTTTACTTAATTTTGTGTTCAGTTGGTTGATATGAGAGGACCAGCTAAGGTCGCTATCAATTAGGATCCCTAAAAATGTCGTTGAATCTGTAGCATTTATAGTTTTATTGTTTATGGTTATACTTGGATTATCTATGTCTCGATACAGATTGAACAATATGCTATGAGTTTTATTAAGGTTGAGTGCCATTCTGTTCGCCAAAAACCAGTCCGATATACCGTCCATTGTTTTTTGTGAAAGTGATATAAGTGATGAGATTTTTTCATCATGAACGATAATGCTGGTATCATCGGCGAATAGGCTGAAGGAAACTGTCGGAAAGTTACTGACTATATCGTTCACATATAGTAAAAATAATGTTGGCCCAAGAATTGAGCCTTGTGGTACCCCATTAAGAACTTCTGCAGAGATGGAAAATACATTTTTTATTACATTGCTATCTTCATGCTCAATTTTTACTATCAGTGACCTTTGATTTAAATAAGTTTCGAACCATTTATTGGGGATACCTCTAATACCATAATAGTGTAATTTATTCAGCAGGATACTATGACAGACGCAGTCAAATGCCTTTGAAAGATCGCAAAATATCCCCAGCGGGTAATGATGGGTTTCTAGTACTTGGTTTATGTGTTCCAGCAAGGCATAGGCTGCGTCCGTGGTGTTTGTATTCTCTCGGAAACCATACTGAGACTCTGTTAATATATTATTTTGAGATAAGTAGCATTTAAGTTGTCGATTTACAATCCATTCTAATAATTTGGAAAAGCTTGGTAATAAGGAAATACCGCGATAGTTATTGATATCCATTTCATCCCCTTTTTTATGGAGTGGTATAACAATAGATTTTTTAAATATGTTGGGAAACTCCCCGGTAGTAAGGGACATGTTGAATAAGTAAGTTAATGGAGATTTGAGGATATCAACATTTTTTTTTATAAGAGTAATTGGAATATCGTCAAAGCCCGTCGACGTCTTTGGTTTTACTGCCATGATACAATCTTTTACCTCTGGTTCTGTAACAGGTGTGAAGTAGAATGAGTTGATGAAATTCAGATTCATATTTTCAATATATTCATCGCTTGATTTTTCACTATTGCTATTTGGTATGGTGGATTGTGCAATATTAGAGAAAAAAACTTTGAACTGCTCCGCAACTTTCAGCGGATCATTCTCGATGGTATTTCCTACTTTAACCGACATGTTCTTTCTCGTATTAGATTTTTTCTTCCCGTTGAAATGATTGACCAATTCCCAAGTGGTTTTTCCTTTATTAAATGAAGAGTTTATCGTGTTATTGTAGTAGTTCTGTTTAGCAAATTCAATGATTTTTTTCAAGATCCGCTGATATGAGGTTATGTAATCAATAATGGATGGGTTGTTTGTGTATTTTTTCAAAGTCATCAAGAACCGTTTATTCTTGCAGGAATTTTTTATGCCCACTGTGATCCAACCTTTGAACTTGTGCTCTTCTGTCACAGTTAATTTCGTTAGAGGAAATGCTATTTGAAAAGTGGAATTGAATTGCGCGTAAAAGATTTCGAATGCATCAAACAGATTTGTAGTTTCGTAAAGCTGTTTCCACGAAACAGCACTTAGCAACTCTGTAAATTTTGCATTGTTCTTGGCATTTTGCAACCGTGTGATTTTTTTCAGATTATTCGAATTTGTTCGTTCGTTATATTGTATCTGTAAAAATTGCGCTGAATGATCTGATATACCAAGTTCAGCCACGTATGCATAAAATTGTCTATTTGATTTTATCAGAATATTATCGACCGTAGTTGAGGAGTATTTTGTTATTCGTGTGGGATCTGATATAGTTATCGACAACTCAAACATATCAAGGATATCTTTGAAATTATTTAAATTTTTGGTAGGTAAAGCAAAGTTTATATTAAAGTCTCCGCATATGATAAAGTCGTACTTTTTATATTCATTATACAGTTCATTCATCAGATCGAAAAACATACTCAAAAATATCTCAAATTTACCCTCCGGACTCCTATACATACAAAGTACGCATATTTTGTTTTCTTTGTTATAAATTACTGCAAATTCAAAGTCTTTCTCCATCGGCTTTATTTGAGTATCGTGTGCTTTCCAATGTTGGCCTTCCCTTACAAAAACAATTACGCCACCATGTAAATACAAACTACGAGAGAAATATGAAAGATAATTATAGCCATCAGGCTGAAAATAAGCTATTTCGTGGGCTTGCATCCAATGTTCACTTAGACAAATTATATCAATTTCTTGATGGTTTTGGCGATTTTCTTCCACTAGTATATTTAGTTCTTCCACTTTATTTCTGATTGATTGGATGTTGAGATGCATGATGGTGAATGATGAAGACTTGTGTTGAGAGACCTCTAAGTGCTATGTTTTATTTCTCCTATTTTTGACTGTATCTGCCACTGATGATCCGGTTGTTGGTTGAGTTAGGGTGATTAGATCATCCTGTAAGGCGTCTGTATCTGACTCAGCATCTTCGTCTTCTCGTTGACCAGCTTCCAGTTGATTGAGAGAGTGTTTGACATTGTCGATGATTAGGTAGTTGTACTTAAGATGTGCCTTCTTTCCACCTCGCCTAGCAGTAAGTAGATGTGGTAGTAAGAGTCTACGATCTTCCATAACACTCTGAGGGAAGTTTTCTGCTATAGCAAATGGGGTATTCTTCAAAAATTTTGCTTGTTTGAATAATTCATGTTTCTTATTATTATGATTCATTTTTACAAGAACTGGTCGGGTTTTTTCCTGTCGTTTTGGACCTATTCTGTAAACCTCCTGTATGTCAGTAATACTGATCGCGGTATTCAAGACTGTGTTGCAAATATCGACGATTTTTTCACGAGTAGAGTCATTTGTTGGGAACGTTTCCTCGGATACACCGTAGAAAATAATATCATTCTTCTTTTGTTGCATTTCAAAAAACTCGAGTTTTTTCTCAAGTGTACTCACTCTCATTTTCAAATCTGCGTTTTCTTGCTTGATGATATTCATGGCACTTTTTATATCACTTATATCGGTTTTTAGTTCACCAATACTTTTTATGATTATGTCGAGTTTTTTGTCCATTCTGATAAACTGTATTGTTCAATTTTATTTGTATTAGTAGGTGTAAACTCACTTTTGTTAGCACAGGCACGATAAATTTTTAGTGGTACGTAGAAACACGTCTACTCTCTATGAACGACAACTATCAACACATGTTCCAAGAATTCGCCTATTGAATGCCTATTGAATAGAACACATTATTAAACCAATATCGCTATAGATGTTTGAAAACTTCTTAGTGATCCGTGATTTTTAGCACAGAGGTAATTTATAATAAAAGAAGGAACCAGCATAGAGAAGTGATTTCTTCTAGTTGGCATGACTGTACTGTGGTTGGTGTAAGTTCTGGGCATTTTGTTTTTCCAAAATTGAACGAGAAAAGTGTTTAAAATTGTTCTGTCAGGGATTTTGTGTACATGTTACTATTAAGGGAATGCAACATAAACTATAAAGTATGCTTCATTTAATTCTCTACAGATATGTTCTGCTTGTTCCTTAATAAAGGTTACAGTTAATGAAATCGTTTTATTAATATTATGTTTGCCTCCCAATTTCACTTCGAAATGTCTTTGTTGTATTCTACTGCCGCAGTATGAGAAATGGACAACTTGTGTTTTTTCTACATTCGGAACCAACCCATTTCGATCACACCATTTATTGTTTAAACAATTTTTGTTAAACCTTTTGAATTGCTTCTTCTCGGGTGACTGCAGATATGCCCTGTTATCTTTTGCCGAGAAATGATCAATAAATGAAGATTTAAAAATTATTTGGCGAGACCATATCTGGAGGGAAGACTCTAGTAGGCTCCGCCCACCGCGGCTTTGCTTCGGCATTGGCCGGAGCAAAAGTCAGCTTTTCCTATTTAAGAAGCCCGTTTTGGCTGGAATAACCAGTCACTCGGGAGCTTCCGAGAGGTACGTAGTATACCTGGTGAGTGCACCCTACCCGGGTGACTCACCCGACTTTACAAGTTATATTTGACACTTTTGTAAGCAATTAAATTGAGCTCCGAGCTAGCCTCACGGTAGACAGTTCATTTTCGGCTAGTAATGGAATCTCCGGCCTGCCCTGATTGCATTGGTATGGAAATTCGTTGGGAACACCAACAGAATAATAAAAGAATTCGGAGTTAATGAAATACTCCACTACGAACTATGCCTGAGTTCTTTTCAGGACTCTAGTGCATAGTGTTGCTGCTACCAGTCTAAAATACTCTGAATCCAAGGACAATCCGAGGCTGCAAAAGGGGAACAAACAAATGTTGCTTCAATGCCGGCGCTTCGAGGACAAAGGCTGAGCTAGTCGGATGAAGGAATAGATATTCCTTGTTATTTCCGGAACCCGAGCGTCGGCGGATGTTGACAGCGCACTGCCGTGTCATCAGCATAAATAAAAATATCTCGTTCACAGCTAAAATACTCTGGAATGTCGTTTACGTACAAAAGGAAAAGTAAGGGCCCTAAATACTCCCCCTTGTGATGTTACAAGGTTGTTATAAAAAATGTCAGAAAAAGTATTTTCAATGGAGAAAAAAAATTGCACACTCTTTAATAAAAACTTCAAAGCTTTTTATAACTTCCAGTATTTCATTTTCTATCATTCTCATCAGGGGACTGAAGAAATATGACTCACTTCGTGTTATTTTTGTTAATGTGTAATTTGTACTATACTACTATACAGTGTGTCCCGCTTTTCATGAATACACCCTAATATCTCAGTTATTAATAATGCGATTTCCTTGAAATTTTGGTGGTGATTATATGTTAGGAAAATAAAGTATTTGGCATAGTGAACATATTCATCGACCATTGGCGTGGGGAGGGGGTGAAAAAAGGCTGTTTTTTGGGAAAACGATATTAGGGCTCATTTTAGATAACTTTTTTATCAGATTCAGAATCAGCATCCCCAAAGACCCCTTACTTCATATTTTCGAAATCTCAAGAGCTAATTTGAGCAGAAAAAAAATTAAATTCACTTTTTTCATGAATACGCCCGAATATCTGTAATTATAAAGGCGATTTTCTTGAGATTTTGGTGGTGACTATATATTGGAAAAATGAAGTATTTGGCATAGTGAACATATTCATTCACCATTGGCGTGCACTGTTGGGGGGACAAAAAAGGCGTTTTTTGAGAAAAGGATTTTAGGGCTTATTTTATACAACTTTTCTTGTCAGATTCACAATGAGCATCCCAAAAAACCCTTTCATTCATATCTTCAAAATCTCAAGAGCTGATTTGAGCAGAAAAAAATTAAATTCACTTTTTTCATGAATACGCCCGAATATCTGTTATTATAAAGGCGATTTTCTTGAGTTTTTGTGGTGATTGTATGTTAGGAAAATAAAGTATTTGGCATAGTGAACATATTCATCGACCATTGGTGTGCGGAGTGGGGAGGGGGTGAAAAAAGGCTGTTTTTCGGGAAAACGATATTAGGGCTCATTTTAGATAACTTTTTTATCAGATTCAGAATCAGCATCCCCAAAGACCCCTTAATTCATATTTTCGAAATCTCAAGAGCTAATTTGAGTAGAAAAAAAATTAAATTCGCTTTTTTCATGAATACGCCCGAATATCTGTTATTATAAAGGCGATTTTCTTGAGATTTTGGTGGTGACTGTATATTAGAAAAATGAAGTATTTGGCATAGTGAACATATTCATTCACCATTGGCGTGCGCTGTTGGGGGGACAAAAAAGGCGTTTTTTGAGGAAGGGATTTTAGGGCTCAATTTATACAACTTTTCTTATCAGATTCACAATGAGCATCCCAAAAAATCCTTTCATTCATATCTTCAAAATCTCAAGAGCTGATTTGAGCAAAAAAAATTAAAGTCTATTTTTAATAAGTTCTTTATTTGTAACTGATGAGGTAATAAAATTACAAATTACATTATTTCAGATTCTTGTGTTTTCAACATAACTACCTTCAGAAACAATACACTTTTCAACAATTCTTCCCAAACGTCCAATCACTTTTCTTAAAGTTTGGGGAGTTATTTCCTGACACGCTTGCCTAATTGCAAAGCAAAGTTCCTCTCTATTACGAGGCCGAGTAGCATACACTTTATTTTTCAAATGCCCCCACAGAAAAAAGTCACAAGGGGTAATATCTGGCGATCTAGGGGACCATGGTTCGAAAGGGGAATTTCTACCTATCCATTTCATAGGGAAAATTACATTTAAAAAGTTTCGAACTATCAGCGAATTATGTGCGGGGGCACCATCTAATTGAAAGATTAAGTTTTGTCTCTGTGCTAATGGCAATTCCATGAGAAAATCATAGAGATCATT
This sequence comes from Chrysolina oricalcia, assembly GCA_944452925.2. Classification (NCBI taxonomy): domain Eukaryota; kingdom Metazoa; phylum Arthropoda; class Insecta; order Coleoptera; family Chrysomelidae; genus Chrysolina; species Chrysolina oricalcia. The sequence goes on from OX101819.2 coordinate 18,333,156, forward strand.
TTGTAAAAAATGTAGAAAATTTTGTCCAGTCAGGTTATCCAGGAAAAAGGGAGCTACAATTTGTTCGTTAAATATACCACACCACACGTTAACTTTTTTACTGTACTGGTTTTTACAATGAATTACCCAATTCGGATTTTCAGCTGCCCAAAACCTACAATTTTGACTAGATACCACACCGTTTGTTGTAAACGTTGCCTCGTCCGTAAACATCATATTTTTTAGAAAAAGTCTGTCGTTAAGATAGTTACCCTGCAACCATAAGCAAAATTCAAACCGTCGTTCAAAATCACCATTTAACAGAGTATGTAGAAATTTTGGTTTAAATGCCCTAATCCTATTGCGTTTCAAATATCTCCATACTTTGTTTTTCGTTAAATTCAGTGTCCTCGCAACTGCCCTTACAGTACCATTTGGGTTGTTTCGAAATTCTGCTAAGATACGTTCGTAGTCTGGTTAGTGTCTATGATTTAAATTGTACTTCCCCGGTCTTGTCTTGAAAACCGCTCCAGTCCTTGCGAATAATCTGTTGATTTTGGCAACGGTGTCGTGAGAAATTGGTTCTCGATCATGATGCCTTCCATTGAATATTCCAGCAACCTGATGCGTAGATCTTTCATTATCACCAAATAAGCGGATAATCTCTACTTTTTCTCCAATTGTAAGAACTACTCTTCGGTTGTGTGCCATCTTATTAACACTGCTTGACTTTTTGACAATTCGTACTGATTACCGAATGTCAAACAAAAACTTTTGTTTCAAAGCACTCTTTTCATTAATTTACTTAAAAACACAAATCGGTAAGCCAACGGTAACAAAGAGCGCGTATCTTCGAAAATACCTAAATTGTAGTATAAGGGCAGTTGTAGTATAAGGATACGAATATAACGAAACGGATGTGTTTGATATTCAATAGGATCAGGGTATTTGAACTAAAAAGATGGAAATAAACAATTTTATTTCTGCTCAAATCAGCTCTTGAGATTTCGAAAATATGAATTGAGGGGTTTTTGAGGATGCTGATTCTAGATCTTATAAAAACAGTTGTCTAAAATAAGCCCTAATATCCTTTTCTCAAAAACGCATTTTTTCTCCCTCCAACACCGCACGCAAATGGTAAATGCATATGTTCATTATCCTTCATTTTCCTAACATACAATCACCACAAAAACTCAAGAAAAGAAAGAGCATTTATAATAACATATATTCGGGTGTATTCATGAAAAAAGTGAATTTAATTTTTTTTCTGTTCAAATCAGCTCTTGAGATTTTGAAAACATGAATTATAGGGTTTTTGGGGATACTCATACTGATTCTGATAAGAAAAGTTGTCTAAAATAAGCCCTAATATCCTTTTCTCAAGAAACGCCTTTTTCCTCGCACCAACACCGCACGCCAATGGTAAATGCATATGTTCACTATGTCAAATACTTCATTTTTCTAACATACAATCACCACCAAAATTAAAAGAAAATCACATTTATAATAACAGCTATTCGGGTGTATTCATGAAAAAAGTTAGTTTAATTTTTTTTTCTGGTCAAATCAGTTCTTGAGATTTCGAAAATATGTATTGAGGGGTTTTTGGGGATGCTGATTCTCAATCTGATGATAAAAGTTATCTAAAATGAGCCCTAATATCATTTTCCCAAAAAACTGCTTTTTTCTCGCCCCAACACCGCACGCCAATGGTCGATGAAGATGTTCACTATGCCAAATACTTTATTTACCTAACATATAATCACCACCAAAATTTCAAGAAAATCGCGTTATTAATAACTGAGATATTAGGGTGTATTCATGAAAAGTGGAACAAGGTACAATTGTCAGGTCAGAATTTGTGAGAAATTAAGCGAATCCATTAACCCTTTCTTTTTTGCCTTCATACTGTTGATTGGTGTATTCAAGTTTCTTTGGGATGTTAGGTTTTTTGTTCTTTCCTGATTGAGTTTACTATCTGCCACATTGTATTAGTGTTATTATCTGGCATATTTATTATATTCGATAAGTGGGCTTGTTTTTCATTCTTTATTTGAGAGTTTATTACTTAGAGCGGTAGTTGTAGCCGGAGAGCTGGCGACGATTTTGGGAAGGTCCTTTTGGCAAATTGAAATTGCGGAAAAATAATAATTTCGTCAATTGGAGATTCCAGACTCGCGAGTCTGGGAGAGCGTTTCCGGTTATTTCGTTACTGCGCAGCATATAACATTTGCAAAAAAAACAAAAAACATATTTTTGGCAACTTGATTTTTTTAATCTTTTAATTAACTTTATATATAATTCAAACAAGAATTATCCCAGACGTTTTTGTCGGTTATAAAGTATTACCAGACCCCTCCCAAAATATTATACAAGAATTCCCAAAACATGTACTTACTTTTGGCAATCTGAAATTTAAATCATGTATTTATTGAGTAATTTGGATAATACCTGCAAATCGCCAGACAAATTTAGCGGTTTCAAATAACTTCCAGACGTGAATAAAGTTTACAAATGACGACAAAAAGTCTTATGAGTAAACGTAGCCATAGGTGCGACAAAGTTAGCGTATCAAGGCATTCCGGCAGCTGATAACGGCCCAAGCTCCTCGCGCTTTGACTGGTTATTATTAAGAAACCGCACGTTTCCAGTATAGTTAATTAATTTAAATAAAAGACTTATTTTCTGATTTGTTGTTAAAACACGGAGATCAATAACTGGGCCAAAAATTTTACGCTTGCTGCAGGTGTTGATCCGAAATTTTTAACCTATTACAAATGAGGTAATTTGTGGAATGTTGGAATTTTAATTGAACTTTTATTATAAGGGAGCATAAAAAACTTTTATTATAAATAACGCAAAAAACAGTTCCTTTGAATTGTCGGGTCAAACTGGACCACATTGAGGTTGAGGAACTACAACCCTAAAATAGACGAGGGTCTAAACTTGTTCTGTTAACTTACACAAAGATTAGTAAAAATTATACGATTAATTGAAAAAAAAAATCTTATATTAACTATTCCAAATTACCATCTACAGAGACTCTTATGATGACAGGAACTAGGCTTATTACCTTAGAATATAAAAGGCTTTTTTTCAATAATACACAATTATATTAAATATCAATAAATTATTTTACGTGAAGGTTTTGTTTAATTTTTACTTTTTTAAGGCAAAAATACTATTTATTGAATTTTACAATTTCATAGTATGCGGAAAGCATAAATATCGTTTTTTTTTTAATTTAAATTTATATCTCAATTTTAGAAAAATAACCAATCACAGCGCGAGGAGCTTGGGCCCCCATCAGCTGCCGGCAGCCTCGATAAGCTATCTTTCTTGAACCTATGCATAAGATCAATATTTTGTGGTAAAACATGATAGAAATACCTCAGGTAAATTTCATGCTTCGTCGGGGGTACCCCAAGCATCAAACTTGGGGCCCTTGTTTTTTTTGTTATTTATAAACGACTTGATAGATCATATCAAGCACTCCAAATGTTTGCTCTTTGCCGATGATGTAAAAAAATTTAAAACAGTGCAATCAGTCAGAGATTGTTCCGCCTTGCAAAAAGATTTAAACAGTTTATTGGATTGGAGTGTTCGATGTTAGTTAGATTTTAACTTAAAAAATGCCAAGTTATGACAATTACCCACCAAAAGGATCCCATTTTCTTTGACTACCAAATGAATAATGAATCACTGAAAAGAGTGTATGAATTCAAATACTTAGGAATAACCTATAATTGCAAATTATCGTTTAAGCATATCGAACGTATAAAAAATGGCGCAAATCGGGTTCTTGGATTCACTCAAGACAGACTTCTCTTTTTGGTATCATAGACTCCATAAAAATACTGCTGGTGAGATCTAAACTTGAGTACGGCTCTGTAATTTGGAATGGGGAATAACAAACAACCCTACAGGAACTAGAGAAAATACAGAACAAATTCCTATTATAAAAAATATCATAGTAGACCCGATAATATCATTAGAACATCACAATTGAGAACTCAATTTGATATACTCAACTTAGAGTCCAGACGTAATATTTTTTCGTTAATTTTTTTTTGTATAAAATTATTAATAACCATATACATTCTATAGAATTTTTATCACTAATACCAATTAATGTACCTCCTAGACCTATATGCCTTCTGTAGTTATGTTCAAAATTCCTTTTGTTAGTGTTTTAGCTCCCCCCTCTTAATCATTCTCCTTCAGGCAAACGACATCAATTGCTTGCAAGATACTGATTGGAATATGTCTCTCGCAAAATTCAGATTTTAATCCGCAGACAGGTGGAGAATTTATCAGTTTAGCAATTAGTTTCTTTGTCAATGTTTATTTGCGATGTAATGATTATTGTTCGTCATTGGATTAATAACATATCCCCATAATTCTACTATAGTATATAACATGTCATATTGACTGATTGTATACACATGTATATTTCTTATAAGTTATCCTTGTAATTAGGCCACTAGGCCTGTTAGGATGAAATAAATAAATAAGACTTGTTTGTCGTATGCATTTTTAAACTTTATTCACGTCTGGGAGTTGTTCAAAACCGCTTTTGTCTGGTGATTTGCAGGTATTATCAAAATATGTGAAAATTTCAGATTACCAATAGTATATTTTTTAGGAATTTTAATAGAATATTTTTGTAGGGGCGTAGTAATACTTTATAACAAAAAAGTCTGGGGTTTTTTGTTTTGAATTATATACGCAGTAACGAAATAACCGCAAACGCTTTCCCAGACTCGGAATTCTGGATTCGCCAATCAACAAAATTATATTTTTTTCGCAATTTCCATTTGCCAAAAGGACCTTCCCAAAATTCGTTACCAGCTCTTGGACTATTGTTTTCCTGATTCAGTTATCGTGTCTCAAGGTAGATACTTTTGTTTTTAACTCGAATGAAAATGTAATTTTTTGATCTGATCTGCTTAATTTGAGTGTTACTGTTTTCAAAGGAAATGAAACGTTGATTGCATACATAAGATCGTCCCAAAAAGATTTGAACACCTCCTCAACAGAGCTACATTTCGTGAGGTCTATGTGAGTTTTATTCAACAAAAATTTAAATTCTGCAATTTGTACCTGGGAATAGGACCTGCGCATTAATAACTCACTTTTCTGCTCTGGCTCTAGATGTGTATCCTAATTGAAGCAATTATACTGAATGATCCAGCTTTTCGCAAATTATCTATGCTAGTGGAAATTGCTCTAGTGAATTATGTGGGGTACTGACTTATTTAATTAATCTCTCAATCTCAAAAGGCATTTTTCCGACCAATCTTAAACTTGCTAGTGTTTATCCTATTTAAAAAAAAAAGTGACCCAAACAATATGGATAGCTATAGAGCAATTAGTATTCTTTCGAATATCTCTAAACTCTATGAAATTAACATAAAAGAACAATTGGAAGCCTATTTCACAGCCAATAACTTGTTATTGCCCTCTCAACATGGTTTCACCAAGAAAAAAAGCACTGACACGGCACTGCGTGAAGTTCAAATACGAATAGCAAGTGCTCTAGACAAAAAGAAATGCGTTTTAGGATTATTTATTGACCTTTCACGGGCCTTCGATTATGGAAACCATGATCTTCTGCTCGAGAAACTCTCAAGATATGGTGTAAGAGGATTACCCCTATCCTTACTAAACTCCTACTTATATAAGAGAAGACAAGTAGTCAAAGTTGGAAAAAGTCTAAGCATTGAGAGAAATATTGAGGATGGAGTACCATAGGGATCCATTCTAGGACCATTCTTGTATTTAGCTTTTACCAATGACTTGTTAGTGCACCTAAATAAGAACTCGGCCATTCACCGTACATATTATGCTGATGATACTAATATATCAATTATTGAAAACGATATGGACTATGCGAAAAACACAGCTCTTGAGACATACAAAAAAATTATTATGTGGTCGAAGAAAAACAATTTGATGTTGAATGAAGCTAAAACTAACGTGTTGAATTTCAAGATGAATACTGGGCAACAATATGAGTTGAATCTGTGTGTTGATACTGCTTTGGAATTGAACCTAACTAAGTCAACAAAAATGTTGGGTGTTGTTTTTGATGACAAACTTCAATGGAGGACACATATAGACAACTTATGTAATAAACTCAGAAAAACCTGTTATTCTCTTAGGTTTCTTTCCAACCATTGTGCCAAGGTATTTTATTGACTGTCTATTATGCAAACTTCAATTCACATCTTAGATATGGCATTCTGAACTGGGGCACATCCCCTACCGTGTCTCGTGTGTTTTGTATACAAAAGTATGCTATTAGGATCATTGCTAAGCTGGGCTATAGAGATTCTTGTAGAAAAAGTTTTCAGAATCTGAAAATTTTAACGACAGCAGGTGTATACATTATGGAAGCTTGCACATATATCTAACGAAATAGAATACATTAGCTGCTAATAGAGCCTACCATAGTTCTCCTACCTGAAATGCCCACTTATTATTACCTAGTCAACATCGCACTGCTCTTTACCAAAGAAATTTTGAGTTTGAGGGCTGCAAACTTTTCGAAAAACTCCCCGATAGCATGAGACGGCAATTGATTTCCATTTGATTTTGTCAAATGGTCTATGATAACTCCAGTACCTACCTACTAAGAAAGTAAACACTGAGCCATCTCACACAGAAAGCATTCTGACAGATGGGCCCTGACTTCAATCTAAAGCCAAAGAATATTTCAGCATGTGAAATAAATAAATATTTAACAAGTGGAATTGAGAGTACTTGGAAAAAGTCAATAAATTCATCAAACAAAATTGGATTATCAATAATCCAATTTCACTTCATGATATTTTTAGCTAATTTTGAATTTGGTGATATTGGTCTGAAGTTGCCAGGATCTTTTCTATTAATTTTTTTCTATTAGCTACTTTTTTAAATTGGAATTACCACCGAGGTTACTTAGGTTTCGGACGTGAATTTTTTTTAATATGTTGAAAGATTTTTACTTCTTTCACCTTTTCACGATGTTTCAATAAGCAACTTGCCTTAAAATTTTAATAAGAAATTGATATTGAAAATCAAAAGGGGACACTGTGATAAGACGTATACTCACCAAAAAAATAATATTTACTCATTCCACGTCGTACATATGAAGGATTAAAAGTGTCCTAAAATTCAAATGTTATCACGTGAGTGGCAAACGCGCTAGCATTGGCCGTGACGTTAGTCATCATGAACACGTTGGCGCCTTAACTCGACACATGCAATCACCTGCTTAATTTGATAGCGGACAGATTGTGTTTGGTAAAAATTGGTTTGTGGAAGTGATAATAAAAAATGACTGACGAAGGGTTCTTCAAAGGACAATCTGACAATCTACCACATCTAGATATGTTTATGGTTGCCACATTTATACAAAATACGGAACGTTTTTCATTTGGAGAATTTCGAGGCGTGAAGGCAGATGAGTATGTATTGTTTTAGAAAAGAATTAAATATACCTAGTCGCTTTCGAAAATCTATTTGGTAGGTCAATATTTATACATTAGATTTCAAACAGAAGAAAGACAAATAATTTCATTACATTGGTCATTTCATACAAATTTTTATTCAGGCTTTAGTCGTAAAGTGTCCTACAAAATGTTCAACAAAGTAAATGTTTTATTTGTGATATATAAATACTCATACAAATATATTCGTATCACAAGTTTCATTTAACTGGCTTCTTTCGTATGTCTTTCCTGTTCAAAATTTATAAGGGAAATTTGACCCACTAGTCCTTCGATAAACGTGAAATTTGGCAAGTATTTATAAGTGACAACGTAATATGAAAATTTTGTTAAAGTAAGTAAAAAACAAAACGACGGTTCCAAGTTATATGTGGTATTTAGGGTATTTAGGGTATTTAGGGTCCGAGATTTTGAATTTTTTCACTAATTATAGAAGGCGGACGGGTTGTATGATCAAGGTTGTATTCAAAATTGGTGTATGGAGATTTTTGGGTAACAGTATTATGAATTGAATTTGTTGTCAAAATATTTAAATTCAAAATAGCCGGAGAGTTTTGTGATTTATGGAGCGATTCTATCCATAAAGAGTATGTGTGGGTTTTTAGAGTCAGAAAATATAACTTTTCGTAAAAATTAGGTACCTAATTCATGATGACGGATTTTAATATTTTTCCTTTTCAGTGCATTCGAATAAAAGCGGTTCTTAATTTTTTTTGTTATTTGCATTCGCAGAAACAATTGAAACATTGACAGTAGTATTCAGTATGTTTTTTAGAATACATCTTTTCTAGATCCGGAAGACATTCTTGCGGAGATGTAGCTGTGGGGTGGGTACAAGTTCGAAGAAACAAAAATGTGTGCACTGTGAAAGGCAAAATTACACCTGAACTCAATGTTAGGAAAAAACAATACACCGTAAGCTGCAATATTGAGGAAGAAGAGGAAAAATTATTGGATTGTGCTGCTTAGCGATATGTCTCTGTCTTCTCTCCTACAAGCTCTCAGCCATTTTGAGCGACTACTGCTATCTGCTGGCAACATTATAAATATTTTGTCGGGTGTTCTAGCTGTGGTGCTTTTGCACATCGGTACAATGCAATATTTATAAAATAACTTTATTTTCCATGACGAATATAGATATTTCACTGCAATTGCAACGACACCTAATGAACCACACGACTCTTCCACACTCTGTAACCAAATAGAATAACTTGCTCCATGTATTTATTTTCCGCAGTGGTAAGAAATGACGTCACGACCGTTCCCGGGCTTTTAAGCTTGTTTGAAATGAGTCGCTGGCGCGCTAAACTTTGATTATCTATAACAACCTAATTACTTATATTTAAGGCATCATATTTTGCATTGCTTATTTTTTATCATAATTGAACATTTTTATGTAGTCAATTGAAGTAAGGCAAGTTGCCTATTATTGCTTGTATCCGCAATCGTCTTCAGTTAAACACTGCGGTCTTTATACATTGTAAGAAATTAATAAAACTGAATATATTTACTTTGCTTCTTCAGTCCACTGGAACTTTCTTCTTGGCATCTTCAGTGCTTTATTTTCTTCACTGTTGACAGACTCCTTGGAAAATCTGAAAAAAATCTTGCTTTATACCAAATAACTAATTTACTTTGCCTGCTTACTTTTTCTGTAAAACCTTCTGACTCTCCTGTTCATAAGTAACTAATAACGAGGGCATCATACAGTCTATTGTATCTTTCAGTTTCTTAGTCAACATTTTCAGTCGTTTTTCTTCATCCTCTAGAACGAGATTTTTGGCACGTTTGATGAGTGTTTCTTTCCTACATTTCACATAGCTACACAAGTGCTCATATACCCTGAGCCTTGATGATTTTCCGAGTACCTTGCATTTCCTTTCCAAGCTAGAAAACAGTTAAACATAAAAATACCGGGTTTTTAATGGATTTCTACAACTCACCTGAGGAGAAATGATTTAACTTCATCAGTGAAGAAGGCCTTCTTTCCCTCTCCCTTGTAATTCAGAGCAGCATCTCTGATTTTCTCTACTATTTGAATGATATCGGAGGGTAAATTTTCCGGCAATTTTACCGGCTCCTGCTTTTCGGACTTGCTGAGTTCTTGACTAGATTCTGTTTCCATAGGCTGCGGTTGCGAATTTTCAACTACTGTAATGTTCAAGGAGATTAGCGTTTAAAAAACAGGCAACACAATTTTCTTTAATTATCATGACATCATTCAAAGTTCCCTATTTCTATCCAGCATCCTAATTACACTCAGTGAATTTTTCCATTTTGTAAAAAAAGTCAAAATCACCGATCCAAAGAACCCCTACATTCTAATTTTGAACGGACTCGGACAATAATTATTCGTTCACCGTTCTGTAGCTGTCATTTCGAATTATCAAACATTGGCAAAAAAATCATGTTATCCGACCACAAAAATCCCTATACCTATACCAACTCAAAATAGAATCAGACCAAGAATCAGATATTTCGTCCGATATTTTGGAGCCGCTACGTTGAATTATTAAAAACAATTATGACTTCCCAAACCCAAAAGCTTCTATATACCAATTTTGAATGGAATTGTATCAGAAATCACGAAACTCGTCCAACATTCTGGAGCCGCCTCTTGGTTTTTCCTGAATTAAAAATGTTATGGAGTATTGTCCCTCAAGTGATGTTGAAAAAAGCTAAAAATTGCAAAAGTTATAATATTCCATAGTTTCGATCGACCCGAATGAGTTTTATTTTTTTCCATTCCCGATTCGACCCTGTGCCAGATGTCATACTGGCTATATGATACTCTCTCTTTTCCTCACCAGTCGTGTGGGAGGAGCAACCTGAGGGGCATGTCATTTGAAAGAAATTCAGTTCTATTTCTGAATCCAGAATTGTAAGTAATAATTAGTTTTCACTGGTCGACGGCTGAACCAAACCTTTATTATTTATTAGTTGACTTTGATAAAGCTGGAGATTTCTCATTTCAAATGGAATAAAGCAAGGAAACCCATTTCGCGAAAACAACACATTTTTGTGAAATTATTCACAAAAAAAATGAAATATTTAGGAGAAAAATAAGAAAGTCGTTTAACTAAGTGAATGATAGACTTCGATACTGAAATGAAACAACACCAAAATATTTGTTCGTTTTGATGGTGGAACTGAACGAAAATGCCCAAAAATGGGGAAAAATATCCTTTTCATTAATTTAAAACTCAAAGAATTTTTTACGTTAATTTTATCTTTATACAATCATACAACCCTTCACAACTCAGAAAAAAAATCGTTTCTGACTCCCCTTTTTTCAGGGATGAAGACTCTTAATAACCTCAGTACACAAAGTCATAATGATGGAAATAAGTCTTGCAGCAAACTCTCTGGTAACATCGTATATAAATTTAAATTCAACAAGAATGTAATGGCTTTAAATAAAAACTGCCATCAGATTGCAGTGGCATTAAGGGTGTATGCAGGATTATTTAATGAATTCGGTTTTTGTGTTACATGGGAGATTTCAGAGATATTTTATGAGGGCTAAAACACTTTGTTTAAGGGTTATCCCTGAATAAAAGGGAGTCAGAATCGATTTTTTTTTCAATTGATGACGGGTTGTATGAGTGCATAAAAATAATAACAAAAAAAAATTCTTTGAGTATTAAATGAATGAAAAGGACATTTCCTCTAACTCTTGGACATTTTTTATCATTGCCACCATCAAAATGAACGAATATTTTGAAATTGTTTCATTTCAGTATTGAAGCCTATCATTTACTTAGTTAAACGACTCTCTCATTTTTCTTCTCGATGTTTCCTTTTTTTGGGAATAATTTTAGAAGAATGTGTAGTTTTCCGCGAAATGGATTTCCTTGCTTTACTCCATTTGAAATGGGAAATATCCTGTTTTATCAAAGTCAACTAATAAAGGTTTGGTTTAGCCGTCGACTAGTGAAAGTTAATTATTAATTAGAATTTTGGATTCAGAAATGAAAATGAATTTCTTTTGAATGACACGCCCCTCAGGTTGCTCCTCCCACACGGCTGGTGAGGAAGAGAGAGATAGTATCATGTGGCCAATGTGAAATCTGGCACAGTGTCGGATCGGGAATGGGAAAAGATAAAACTCATTCTAGTCGAACGAAACTTTGACATATTATGTTAACAATTACTAGCTCTGTGTGTGTGCGTTTATTTATGTGTGCCTGTATTCACGTTTTCGTCAAATTTCGCAAATCTAATATATTCAAGTCGACTTGAAATTTGACAGGCGTTCATCCCTTGGGTAACAATACTTTATGACATTTTTATATTAAGAAAAAACCAGAATGTTGGATGAGTTTCGTGATTTCCGATTCGATTTTATTCAAAATTGTTATATAGGAGCTTTTGGGTTGGGATGTCATGTTTTTTTGGCATTTAAGAATTTTTTCCAATTTTATTAGAAGTTGGTAGGTATAGGGTTACAGGGATTTTTGTGGTCAGAGATCATGATTTTTTTGTCAATATTTAATAATTCGAAATGACAGCTCCAAAATGATGGACGTTTTTTAATTATGGCCCGATTCCTTTCAAAATTGGAATGTAGGGGTTCATTTGGTAGGAGATTTTGAATTTTTTGTCAAAATTATAAAATTCAAGTTAGCGGCCCCGAGATGTTTGATTTATGGTCAGATTCTATTCAAAATTCTCATCTAGGAGTTTTTGGGATAGATGAGTTTTTCTAAACTCAATAATTCAAGTTGACATATTTTACGAATGATCTAAAGAAAACATTTGTTTTCAGTACATTTGAATAAAATCTTGTCTTAAAACATTCCTCTATTTTTTATAATTACCGGGAAATACACTCTCCACTTCGTCAGGGCTATTTAGCAAGAGTTAGTGACACATTTTTACGTTAAATTCCCAAAAACTTGCTTTTTTATGACTCCTGTGCAGTGATGTAAAAATACCGTATCAAATTTTTTTCGTAAATTACTATCGTAAATTATCGAAATTAAAAACCTTTTCAAAATACTAGGTATTTTATTACTTTGGTAGATTACCATATTAGTAAACTACCGTTCAGGTTTCCAATTGAAATAGTGTGTATATATTGAACATTCCGTTCACCATGGTTGAAAAATACATCAGTAGTATGTAGTAGGTAGCTACAAATTATGAAAAAACAATCTCTGTGAAATATAATTTGCAGCCTAACTGCTTTATAATACAAAAAAAAATCAATTTCTTTGGTTTACATCAAAACAAACATTCTTGAATATATAACTAGATTAAAGATAACAAGTGAAAGACAGGTTAGGTGAATAATTCAAAAACCATAGAAACATCCACAAATCTCCTGACCGATTCCTTCTCTCTCATCCCCTTCAATATCAGCTTCATCATCTGAATTCAAAATATCAAGTGCAAGTCCTTCTTCAAAATCATTATCATCATCATCAGAATCATCGACATCCTCATACCCTGATAAATTAAACAATTCAAGAGTACTGAAACGAATATCTGATGATGAAATATCGACGATTTTTGACCTCGGACAGCTCAAATTGTTTTTAACATAAATCAGTTTCGAAGCTCTTTCATTGGTTGGTCAGTTTATAATTTTACCTTCAACATAACCGAAAAGCTACCTCTAAACTCTAAAGGAGATCATTCGCCTGTGCAATTTGTGAGACGTTCGGATGGTAAAATACGGACGGGTGGTAAATTACTCCTGTAAGTTACGGTCAAAATACGGTGAATAAAATTTGGTAAATTACGGGTAAATTACGGTATTTAATTTGGTATTTCACCCCGTAAATTACCGACTGACGCCACTGCTCCTGTGTCGGAAACTCTGTTCTATATTGGTTTCTAATAAAACAATTTTTTGGGCGGCGTCTGGAATCCCTTTGAAGTGGAAAAACCACAGTGGATATTTCTTGAATGTTCCAATTGGGCAAGGTGGCAAGGTAAATAAACGAAACATTGACTTTTACTATGGAGACCTAATAGCATTATTCTATTTTCAATGACTTTTATCTTTATCTAGATGTCATAAACGAACTAGAATATCGTTAGCGATGAAACGTCAGTTACAGAATCTACATGAATCGTAGTCGAATTATTTTGTTATTCAGTCCAAAGGGTTACTTGAGGGGTGAGTGACATTTTTTGTTTCCAATCCAAACTGTTTGTTGACAGAGATGATTACATCTCTTTCGAAAATCAGATCATAAAACACAAAATCTTTCCATCATTTTGAATTAATGCAGAAAATTGATAATTTGTAAAGACCCTAACTTGAAAGACAACAGTTTTTTATTCATGATTCCACATCTGATTTTCTGAACACCCTTTTCATATTTTCGAAAGAATTCAAATTAATGCATTACTTAAAAAAAAACACCTAAATAGCAATTTTGAACAGAATACAACCATAAATCACAAAATCACCCTAGCCATCTTGGAGCTGCCATTTTGAATTCTTGAAATTTGATGAAAATTCATTATCTCCAACCCCAAAATACCAATCTTATATAGAATTCGACCATAAATCACAAAACTCGTATGACATCTTAAATTCCTGAATTTCGACAGGAAAGTACTTATCTTCGAACCCAAAAACCATTACATAGGTCATAGGTACCTATCAATCTTCTAAAGAACCCGACCAAAAATCACAAAACTCGTCCGCTATCCTGAATTTCCAAATTTTAACGAAAAAAATCACAATCTCCGACCACAAAAACTCCTAAATACCAATTTTGAACTGAATCGGACAATAATCACAATACTCGTCCGCCATCTTGAATCCATTAAATTTTGAAAAAAAGATTCATAAGCTCCGAGCCCGAAAAATCCCACAAACAAAATTTGAATCGAATCGGTTCTTAATCACTGCCATCTGGCGATATGTTTCTTATTTTGAAGGCTAAAGCCTTTCTGTTTTAGAAACTGTCCCATCAACGAAAAATTGTGAAATTCTCTCTCTAAAATAAAAAGTTTGAACGAAAATAACGCTCATTTCTCTGTAAAATAAAAGGTTGAATTCATAAACGTATTAGATTGCTCAAAAGACATTCAAAATGAGACATCACTTGACGCCATTATTTATGAATCATTGTACTTATTTGATAATATAGGGTGTAAACTAAATGATGTCAATAATTTCAGGTGGTGAATCCTTGTCATATTTTATGGAAAAAAGTTCATTGAAACGTATGTCCTAACTTGATTTGTTTTCGAGTGACGGAGTGTCAAAGTTTTAAAAAAATCGGTTATTTATTAATTACTCAAAAGTGTTTTCGCCGATTTTCATGAAACCTGGTGTGTATATTGGCAGTTACAAGGGGCTTGTTTTCATCAGGTTAGATCTCAAATTGTGATCAGCTAAGGGTCACCTGATTGATAAATATGGTAATAATTATTGTACGCCACTGTTTCTCTCTAAGTTTCATATTTTTATCAAATTATACCTTTAAAAATACAACACTCTCATAATGCCGTGAATTTGAAATAGCAACACTTTATCAATCGATAGATTCCCTTAATTATTTTTTTTCTACCTGAACTCTTTTATTGGTTTCGACGTTGATGGACTGGTTGTTTGTTGTGTTCCTCGGCCTATTATTGTCAACTGTTTCTATGAAAACTTAACAACACATTTGTGCATAGAATTAAAAAGAATTTCAAGGAAATATGGAGTAACTGAAAGAAAGATCATTCACATAACTTTCTAAATTTTGAACCACTATTTCCACGCCAGTGACTTTGATTTAACAAAGTTCATCTATTTCAAATTCACAGCATTATAAGAAAGTTGAATTATTGATTATTTATTCTGAAAAAATATGAAACTTAGGGAAAAACAGGTAACCATCTGCCACTTATAATTTGAAATATAATTCCATGAAAAGAAGCCCCTTGCTGCTGTTAATAACCACATCAGGTTTCATAAAAATCGTCAAAAAGACTTTTGAGTAATTGATGAAATGCCGATTTTTAAACGAAACGAAGCAAGTTACGACACACGTTTATATGAAATTTTCTTCATAGAATATGACAAAGCAACACCATCTGATATTAATGACATCATTTAGTATACTATGAACGTATAGGTATTTCAATAAATTAAAAAACTTTTGATGAGATTAGTTAAAACACAATTGGGATTATTAGTTTTATTTACCACTAACATTACTTACCATTTTTGCTTATACTCGGTGGGGATTTCAGATCAACATCAACATTTTTTATATGTTGATTTTTAACACAACTCTCCTCCTCAACGACTTGTTTGAGGACTGATTCTATGGCATCTGTAACACTGGTAATACTCATTGGTACCTTATTTTCCTTCAGAGAATCTTTTTCCATATTTTCTACAACAGAATTTATTTCAATTCACTAGACGAAACTGAGCACTGATGAATGAATTGAGAACATTTCGACTTGTGAAAATACAACAATTTTTTTCGTGATAAATTATCAAAGTTGCGTTGATGAAAGTTGATACTACAAGGTGTTTGAAGGAGCTGAATCAATCAATCATCCAAACATGAAGAAAGTTGCTCCAGGCTCCAGCATTTTTTGTTATACAGGGATATAGCTCAATCATAGATCAATGAGAATATCAGAACATAACCAAAAATAGATCCCACCTTCAATTTCTTTCAACTCTGCAGGTACAGTCATATTAAGATCCTCACGTTTTTCTCGCAGCAGATCCTTGACGGTCTTCTTAAGGGGGTCTATAGGTCGTCTCTTTTTCACCTGTATCTTATTCGCACTGAACAGTTTTTTCTTGATTGCCTGCTGCATCGGATGTTTGGGAGTTTGAATTTTCGGTTTCTAGGAAAAAATATATTATGAGTCTGAAATCTATAGATGCATCGGAAATGTTTACCTTTTCAGTATGAGAAGTAGCAGCACCTTCACTGTCACTATCAGCTGAAGTATCCAGTATTCTCTGAAATTGAAAGCATTCAGAAGGATTACTACATAAAACTACAAATAATATAGCACTCAAGTTATCAAAAGATCACGAATTATTCACACACCGGATAAACTAAATGAACACTAAAATTATTGATAATAAAAATAATAATTTTTCTTTATTTATATCATTATCGATACAAAAAGGAGGAATTGAGCCGCTGCACATATGAAAATATCCATTCATGAAGTTGTTCATCAATAACTTTGTTATTTCAAGTCCGATTTGATTGTTTGTAGTTGCTCAGTGTGAGATTGTCACATGTTTCTTCCCAATACTGTTCTGTGCTGGGAGTTCGCATGTTGGTGTTCCATGTCACACCTAATTTTTATATGATGGATTCCCGCCTTTTTGGGTCTGCCTCTACACCATGTGCTGGTTGATTCGCTTCGATTTTTGGTTGAAGGCTTCAAGCCTTCACTACAAATTTAAAACTGTTCACAACAAATGTTTTTTTATTGACACTATATGATTTTAATTAATATCTTTACCATTATGTTATAATTGTTTATTCCTCTCCATCTAAGTATGGTTACAATGTGTTCTAGGACCTTGGGTTACATTCTTCTCTCTTTTATTGTAGAATTTATTCAGCTGATGATGAATCTGTGTGGGTTCGAAACATGTACTTTTTCTTCAACACCTAACTAATCGATAGTAAATTGTGAAAGGCTTTCGCGGCCATCGTCACTTACATGGTGGTTCTTCGGGTTGTAAGGCCTATCCACCACTACATAACCAGTCGTTTTGATATAAATTGTGGAGATTATGAGTTTTTATTCTTCGTATTGTTTTATTCAAGATTAGGATGTTGCCAAAACGTTCTAGTTGAGCATTTTGAACAGTACTTACGTTGACATTCATGATCATTTTAGTGTTTTACATTATCGGGAACTTAACGGATGATTTCATTTTTTCTTGTAAATTTTTAAACAAATTCGAACAAAATAACATTTTTGAATAGAGAATGATGTTTTAAATGACGTATCACATTCCCCTAATTCCCATTTAAAAATTTGGGGGTTGTAATTGTCACTCGAAAGGGTTTGAAAGTAGGAATGCAATTTTGTCATTGCAGGATGTCATGTCAGTTCAAAATCTGGAGTTAACGTGTTATGGTATTTTTCATAAATATGCACAAGAATTGAAATAATGAATGTATTCCAGTCGGCTAATGCCACACTGTATAGCGTAGATAAATTTATATATGGCATCCACACAAGTCTGTAATTTAAATTTTTTTATATAGGTTGACATTTAATAAAATTTTTTCAACAACAGTTGGAATTAGTTCTATTTTTCCAACAAATAAGATAAATGTGTTTATTATGACACTTGCAGTTAGAAAATACGATTTATAAAACTTTGAAATGTATAGGTAAATATCCATCATTCACAAATATAATTGAATTTCTGAAACCAGTGTTTTTATCCAAAACACGTAATGATATTTTAATGCAACATTTGAGATGGCACTTGAGGCTGTATAACTTCATGCAATGACACAGTAGATGTATTATTACATTACGCGCATTTTCATTGTATTCAAAAGTCATTGGTTGACGATCGCGTCTATCCTCTCACATGCATTCAAAATAAAAGTATCAAAAGAGCTCATGTGACAAAATACAATAGGATTAGAAGTTCCATATTTATAACATATGTTTCCATTCGATAAGTATTCTTATTCCACTTTCATTTCAACTCAACTTTGATTTCGATTGAATCCCGATTTTTTGTATCTTCGATGTTTACTGCATATGACGATCACAACGCCATCACATGAAATAAAAATTCAAGTTCAATTTAAATTCCATTGTAATTTTATGGTGATCTTGATGTCCACTACTACAACAGAGTGCAATTACATGCAAGTGAGAAAATAATTAGTTGAGTATCATTTATATTAAACTTCTAAACCCATTGCATTGTGTAGAGCTATGCATGTGCCATTTAAATGCAACTCTTATTTTTATGTCTCATTGATATCTGCGACACGCATGTTACAAAAGAATGAAGTACCATTTGAATGTGAGTTCGATACCTAAGACATCGCGTGTACCCGTTTGTCAAAGTCGAATGGAAATCTAGTGTCGTTTGAATTAGCATCCCAAAGGCGAGGACGCTATTTTCAGGGTCAAAAATCAATTTAACGATTGAAAGGGCGAATCATAGGCGTACCGAGTGCATTGGTTTCGGAATAATATGAACGCTATCTATTTATTTTTCTTTTCTTTGGTGTCTTGGCATCGACTGCTATGGTCATTAGCCACGTGTTCTGGATAGGCCTTGTTACTAACTCCATGCGCCACCTTAGGAGCAGCACTGTTAATTGGAACGCAACAGTGAATCGTGCAGAACTCACCCCAGTCCAGCCACGAGATTTGAATAATTTAATAGGTCAAATTAAATTAAAAAATCCCAGCCGCAACTGGGGCTCGAACTCCGGACCTTTCGACCCAAAGTCGGACGCTCTAACCACTGCACCACACCCCGACATATCTATTTATTATTAGTATATGTCGGAGCTGAGGTTCCAGAGTAGAGTAGGAGCCTTTGTAATGATTAATTTGGAGGTCAATATCCTTTCTCAGGTAATACACATCAATATGCACACGCAACTAGGTACCCAAAACTATTTCACAGTTAATAGTATCAATATTTCCGGGCAGCTAAAAGGTGATAGTTCAGAACTTGGCAACGAGTACACGGCGATCAGGATGGCAATATGCAAACACTCTGCTCGCCTACAACTCAACTACGATTTGCAGTTACGACTACAGACTGGAGTAAGTAGCGCGACTTCTACCATTGGATCTTGTCCCGTCCCTGATTGATACAGACACTGGTACCCCTTTCTTCATCATCAGAAACAACTAACTCGAAGGGAATATGATTTTCTGGCGTTTTTTAAGGTTTCATAACTTTTTGTGAATTCCATTGTTACTTAAAGATTTTAACGTATATCTATCACCATGAAGAACTTCTTTCTGCTACCATAAATGGACCTCTTAACTGAGGATCAAGTTTTGTTCGATTTGTTTCTTCATTTCTAATCGACACAAAAACCTTCAACAACAGACGGAAAAACTCAGGCCTTTTTTTATTATATTGAGACTTATTATACCCAGCATTAATTTCAATAATTTTTGGGTCACAAATTAATAATAAGTATCAATTTTTAGCCATCATTAGCTATTGATCACCCCAAAATGCTAATTGTTTTTCATACATAGCTACACCTGCCACGAGCTTAACAGATTCAAACAATGAGAAATATTATCGACCCTTTCCACCTGAAAGTAATTCACCAGTCAAGTTCACAATATGGAATTCTCGGCTGTAGTAGCAATCTAACGTTACTTAGAGTTTTGAGGAGCACAACACTCCTGAAACTCTTTACCGCTATATCGAATTGAAATGTTCTCTTTCATTAATTAGCAGTCTGCTACCAAACCACAATAATATAGGAGCGACTCACCGTACAAACTTCCACCTATCGTTCATTTTGCTACCGTTGCCGTTGCGAAATATCTGTCCGAAGATGACGTACACTTCGGCGCCACATCTTCAATCAAGCAATAGACTTAAAGGGTGATTCCCACTTCTGATGTCGGAGCGGAGGTTCCCGAGTAGAGTAGGAGCCTTAATTTATTAGGAATTCAGACATCCTTTCTCAGGTAATTAACATTTAATATGCATACGCAACTATTTATCCAAAACGATTTCACAATTAATAGTATCAATATTTCCGAGCAGCTAAAAGGTAATAGGTTTAGAACTTGGAAACGAATACACGGCGATCACGACACTCTGCTCGCTTACAATAACTCAACTGCAATGCATTCCAAATCTGTTCTACTTCTTCGAAACTTCAAGTAATCATTTTCCCAAAAGACCTCTTTGTATTTTCGTATAGCTATCCCACCTGTCGCCGTGAGTACGTTTGTGACAAACGATCACAACAAATAAAATAAATAAATAAAATATTTGTTAATCCTTTCAACTATCAATAACAATAGATACGATAAGTCAATATGAAATTTTACAAGTCTAAAGAACGGTGTAAAATGGGTTTCAATGACAAACAAGTCAGAATACATTATAACAATAAACAAACAAGACGGAATACAATATAACAATAATGATTGATATAAATTGTAAAATACGATTTTATTTCAAAACCGAAAAGTGGGATTCGAATTCCTCAACAGTATAAAAACATTCTCTCACTAGGAGTTCCTTGAGTCTAGACTTAAAAACAGCCGGGGATCCCGCGTTTTTTATTTCATTTGGCAGACAGTTGAAAAAACGGCAGCCTGCATTAATGGGAGATTTTTTGTAATATGAGTGTTTGAGCTTGTTTAGTTTTATATTATCTTCATTTCTGGTATTGTAGGAGTGTGAGTCACTCTTAATGGGGTATGAATATTTGTTATTGAAAATATAGGTTAAAATATTCATCAAATAAATTGATGTTACCGTGAGGATCCGTTTTGTTTCTAATCCTTAATTAAATAAGTCCATTACTTAATTTTACAACCAAATTACTGTGTAATAGGAATGTCCGGTCCCTTCAGGACCAAGGATTATCCTACCACAATGAATTCGAGACAACCCATGCAGAGATAAATCTTCCTAAATTTAATAATCAAATTAGAGTCTAGGCCGGAATATTTAGCATTCTACTACCGAAGGAAAGACCCACCGATATTCAATCTTAAACTATATGATAATAATAAAATAATGTTATTATTTACATAATTTATTTTTGACCCTGAAAGAAGTGTCGCACGCCTTTGTGATGCCGATTCAAATGGGACTTCATTTCCATTCACATTCGACATATGGGCGCACGCGATGTTTTAGGTATTAAACTTACATTTAAATGGTACTACATTCTTTTGTAACATGCGTGTCGCGATCATCAATGTAACATAAATTAGAGATGCATTTAATTAAATGGCTTTTGAATAGCCCTACTTAATGCAGTGGGTATCGAAGTTCAATATAAATGAACACTAATTATTTTGCCACTTGCATATGTATTACTCTGTTGTCGTGCACATCAAAATCACCATAAAATTCAAGTAGAATTCACATGGAAACAACGTTCACTGGACCAGAACCGGTAATCGGTTTAGCATATAACACTGCCAAGAATGTCATAACTGCCTGGGCAGACAATAAAAGACTCGTGTACTGGCGTAGTCTACCGGGCCTAGCCCATTCCAAAGCATGTATCGCTTGTACAAGGAAAAAACAGGACTCTGACAAACTGCTAGAACTCAGTAGAGCACATCTCAGAGTTATAGTAGGTTTGCTCACTGCCCACTGCCCACTGCAAACTCAAATATCACATGCATAAAATCGAACTTGCACAATATGCAGAGTGCCGGCTATGCATGGATGATGATGAAACGGCTGAACGCATTATGTGTACATGCCCTGCAGCCAGACACCCAGAACCAGATTTTCAATATTTGGCAATACGACAGTAAGGCTAGAAAACCTGGTGAATTGTTCTCCCAATGCATTACTCAATTTCGTTAAGAGATTGGATATAGTGGGAGAAACATAACCATAGGGTGAGCCACAATAGGCCATTGGCCGCAGTGCAGGGCCTGATACGGGCCCACTCACGTTCAAACCTCACCTACATGGAACCTAAATGTTTGTTTCATCTGAGGTTACTGATATGCAGTTAACAATCCTAGTAACACAAAATCAAAGTGGAATAGAAATGAAAGTGAAATTGCAATGGGAATGTTGTCCATTGCAAATTGATATGAAAAACTTTCATGCGTAATGGAAATGAACATACTTACATGGGGTCTTCTTGTGTCGCTATTTTTGAGGAACTTATACCTTCTGTTTGGTGAGGGCTCCACTTGTTTTTTTTTTGTTACATTGAATATGAGAGATTAGTAGGGATCGTGTGCAAAGCAACTCAAATTAGAATTTAAATAGTATCTTCTGACAATAAAATACTCTGATTGATTGAATAATGACGCATTATCGATATATCGAGTAAATACGCACCGTTGCAACACCCGGGTGACAACGGAATCATATTGGCCAAAGCGTAACTCAGTTGTTTTTTAAGTTAGGCTTTTGACATTTGGATCGAAGATAGAGTTCATTAAAATCATATTTTCCATGAAAAAACAATTGAACATCACTTTCGGTTTTACCGGAAATAGACCTAGGTCGAAAATTTTAAATGGAACCCGGTAGATATTTTTACGCCATTCAGGGCAAAAAAATTCCTTTTCAATGGAATATCAGAAGTACACGTTTGTTTTCAAAATGGCGGCGTAGGAATTTTTTTTCTAAAATCAATATGGCGACACTGTAACGTCATCGATATAATTTTCGTCGTGATTAGTTTTTGATGAAACATGCGAAAATTTTGATTCACTGCCAATCGGGATTCCTTTTAGTACCTACTTATTTCAAATAACATTATTTCTCTTGAATTTTCTCGAAAGTTTTAAATAGAAAATAGTTCTTTTTTAAAAGTAAAATAAGACAGTATCTACAGATAAATGCTAGCAACACTACGCCTCTTGTTTTTATTTTAAATTAAAAAATCATTGAAGGTTGTCTTTTTCAATGCACCTAAGTAAATAAATAACTATGTCTGCATAAATTCAAGGTTTTATTACTTTAATTTTATATAATTTTCATATTTTAAACAATTACATTAAAGAAACTGGGGGGGGGGGGGGGGGTAAAAATAATCTCATTCAATCAAAGGTTCTATTCGCTGACCTCCTTGCTGAAACAATTGAATTCTTCTGATATTTTCAGTGAGTAAGTTTTTTAAATGTTGTTCCGAAATCATGTCAATATCTTGTCTTGTTCGATTTTCTATGATCTCTAAAGTTGGTAAAAGAGTTGCATACACTTTTTCTTTGAGAAATCCCCATATGGAAAGGTCCATTGGAGTCAAGTCGAGCGATCTGGCTGACCACCAATTCTCCCCACATCGTTCAGTAAGGTACAGCTTGAATGTCAAGAAACGTATGAGATGGAGATGCGCGAATTTAGAATGAGAAAGTATTCGGACGTTAAAGAGGGTAGTACAATTGTACATTCAGTAATAAAACTTGAAAGTGCACTTCGCGATGTAACAGATACAATAGAACTGACCAGGACAGTAACTCATACTTGTTCCGGACTGTACTGGGCTCTTCTGCTACCGCGCATCGATAGGCGCTAGATTTGCCAAGCTGTAGTCGTTACAGCTCTTGCATTATGGGCGGGAGCGCCATCTTGTTTGAAGATGATTCCATCATTTACATCTAATTGCAAGTTTCCCAAAAAATGTTCAGTTTGGTTTTGAAGACATTCCAAATGCATTTCACTATTTCAGAGTCTGTAAAAAAAATTTGGACCGATGACGTTAGGGTCTAGCACACCTAACCAAACATTTACTCCAAAACGCCCTTGAAAAGCACCTTCTCTTTTGTCTGTTGAACCGAGATTGGTAAATCTTCATCTTAGTACAGGGGCGCCGTATAGATTTTAGAAAAAAATTCTCCTGCGCCGCCATTTTAAAAACAAATGATTTCTTGTCATTGAAAAGGAAACTTTTTGCTCTATCGAATGGCGTAAAAATATCTAAAGGGTTTCAGTCAAATTTAATTCAATTTCCGGTAAAACCGAAAGTGATATTCAATTGTTTTTTAAAGAAAAATGTGGATTTTAAGGAACTATATCTGTGATCCAAATGTCAAATATCAAACTAAAAAACAACTGAATGACCCGGTAATATTAAGGTCAAATTTTTTTAAAAGTTCTTATAAATTTATCTAGATTACATAAAAACAAACAATCAAATCGGACTTGAAATAATGTTATTGATGAGCAAACTTCATGAATATTTTAAAAGTTTTGCTAATTTTGCCAGCGAGTTTAGTTCAACTCTGAATTAAAATTCAGTTATGCAGAGTGTCTTCAAAAGCTTGGCATCATATGGGAAACATTTTAAATAATAATTTATTTTGAATCTCGCGTTTAAATTTGCTTTAAACATAAAAAAAACGGCCTCAAAAATTATAAAAAAATATACAAATAGACTGAGTACATTTAAAATTATATCAACTAATATTTTACTTTCACCAACCTTTCGATTTGTTTTCGTTTGATTCATATCCCCATCCTCCGAAGATGAAGATGATGACGAAATTTGTGAGCTTGCTTCATCGTCAGTCTTGAATTCGAGGGCACCACAGTTGATGTAGAAACCCCCATGGAGAGTTGTCACATTTTGAGGAATGATCTCGTCATATCCGTCTGTGTTGTCGATGAAAGAGTCCGACTCATCGTAGCCCATACCGATATCGGCATAATCGTCTTTCCTGCCTTTCCGTTTCTTCTTGCCATCAGTCATTCCGGTGCCCTGCAAAATTTCAAATCATTTACGTATTCCGAGAAATTTTAATTTATATTGTAGCAAATATAAATTCTAAACGGTTTTAAATAATTTATTTGTAAAACATAAAGTCTAACTTTTAATTTATAATATCACAAATTATTTAATTTATATAACAATATTTTAATTTCAAACTATACTATTCCAGCTGTCTCTCACGGCATCTAACTCTGTGTAACTGTATCGAACTAACCGTCTCCTCGCGACGTGATGAAGAGGAAGAGTTCTTCTCCAGATAGTTCTAGAACTACTTCCATTCGCATGTAAAAGGATTTTTTTCTGGAAGCGTTGACCTAATACTCTTGTACGAGCGAAAGGACCGGATCCAGGAATTGTTACAATATAATGCATTAATGCTCAAAAAAACAATATACTTGCTGCAAATTCTACTTTAGATTCATTGGGGAAGCAACCCAAGAATATCAATCCCATTGACAGTCATATGTCAGAGATTACCTTTCGCCAACTAGCTATCAGATGCATTTTGCTGGGTCTTAATACCAACAAAGCTAGTAGTGGATCTGATGGAATTCCGCCGACCGTTCTCAAGAAATGTCACTGCTGTTATTTCGAAGGTCGTGGAAAAGCCATCAACATCGAACTCATGACCAACGAAAAGTATGCACCTAGCTTTTCTCCTTTTTTTGAAATATAAAGTAAAAATGCTCGGACACGTGGATTTTGCTTTTGATGGGGACACATTTTAGACATATTTTTCAAGCTTCAACTCCCTAGCGAGGGGGATTCACTACCCTCAAATTTTAAATGGAAAGTGGGGTCGAGTGATGTATCATTTGAATGGCACAAAATTATTTTTATAAAGATACCCTATTTGTTGAAATTTACTAGAATAGTAAATGCGAAAATGGCTTTATGAATAAGAATATTTATTGAAATAGGTTTCCCTAATATACAATAATGCTAATATGTATATACATATATATATATATATATATATATATATATATATAATAAAAACTACATATATCAATTATTCCTATTATTAAACAATTCAACAAAATAGTATACACATCATCTCACAGCACTGCGAACAAAGGAGAGGATATGACCAATTAACTATCGTCCAATCCCTTTTTAGTCCGTTTTAGCCGTTTTCGGTGTCGCTGTTCACGATGACAATCACTGTCATCGTGACATCCTAATAATTATCTAGCAGAGACGCTTATAGGTAGTTCATTTGAAGACGCAATAACATTTGTTGAACATAGTTTACGAAATTGCTGAGAAAGTGCAAATTGTCAAATGGTTTCTTCAATGATCAAGGACGTATTTAAATATAATATGAAGAGAAGTGGTCCTAAGACTTTACCCTGAGGTACACCCAGGTTATTGCAAATTCTACTTGAAGTGGTATTCCTAATTCTGACTCTTTGCTCTCTCCCCTCCAAGTAATTTTCAAACCATTTGTGTACTTCGCCTCGAATTCCGCATTGTAATTTAGTTAAAAATTCAGTTAAAAGTATATTTCGGTCCATAGTCTCGAAAGCTCTTTTAAGATCAACCCGATAACTTTGGTATTGATGAAAAATAAAAACAAGTTTTGGTCATTAGGAATCAGAAAAACTACAATCATTTATAAATTACTTCATTTCAACGACAGCTGGTTTCAATGTTAGATTTTTTTTATCACAACGAAATCCCCCATTTATCGTTTGCGTTTTTTGTTAAATAACAACTGCAGATAAGTCTAGGAAAACAATTTAGGCAAACGTTTATTTCAGTCCCTTTGTTGATGCAGTTTCGTTGCTTTTGAAGTTATTTTAATTTCACTATAAAAATGATTTATTCCATTCCAGAATGAGTTAAAATTGTTAAACTTTATTTTCTAAATAATAGTTGTGCTAGATTTATTGCTCGCTTGTTTAAGAACAGTCATCCCAATAAAAATGTGAATGATTCGTATGTTGCCAAGTTAGTTAGGAAGTTTGTCAATACCGGATGGGTATGTAATGTAAAACACCAGCCACAGAACCCCATCAGAAATGATGCTGTGGCAGTCGCTAGTTTGGGGCATGTTCAATAGGATCATACTCAAAGTACCCATCAACTAGCTGAAGCCTAAGGGGTCTCCCGTTCGTCCATAATACGGATTTTAAAAGCAAACAAATTTCATCTATACAAAATTAAACTAGTACAGGAACTGAATGAGGATGATCCTGATAGAAGGCTGCAATTTTGTGAACGAAGTTCTACACTAAGGGCGGGTTGTACAATACAAGTTCACCGACAGTTCAACCAAACTAAGTTCAGTTGTTAGGAACTAGAAATTTCATTTGCTAATCCATAGCAACTGAAGCGAGTTTACTTGAACTGTTGTTGAACTTGTTTTGTACAACCCGCCCTTAGTATTTAACATTTGTTGTTTTTCCGATGAGTGTACATTTTATTTGAATGGAGCTTTAAATAGGTATAACTGTTGTTACTGGGATGACAGTAACCAACATTCATCCCGTGACGTTCATACCCAGTACCCCCAAAAAATAAACGTCTGTTGTGGCATATTAGGCGGTCATTTCATAGAACCACTTTTTATTTCTGGAAAATTAACTAAACATGCTTGAAGAAGCAATTGATCCTTTCAAGTAAAGGAAGATGACCAAAATCATAATGCTGATTGGCATCACTTCCTGCATCTCCGCGCTATGTTGCTCCTGTAAGAGACTTTTTAGATAATCGGTTCCCCGGACGGTGGATTGGAAGGAGGCCTGCCAGGTCACCTGATTTATCTCATTGGACCCTTTTCTTTGGGGACTCTTGAAAAATCAATGTTTTGGTACGAACCCCAAGTCCACAGAAGATCGTCCCCAACGGATTACAGCTGAGTGCAGAAGCATAACACCTGATATGCTACAAAATGTTACAAATAGATTTGAACAAAATCTGTATTATTGTATGGAAGCAAATGGTTCACATTTTCAACACGTGTTGAAATAACGTTTTAATAAATCAATTTAACAGGTTGTTCCCTCTTTTTTTACAAAGCACTGAGAAAAGTAACAAACATTGAAAATAATTGTGGTTGTTTTGATTCCCATATAATGAGTATACTGGAGTTTTATCCAAACACCAGATGTAGTTCAATGTCCAGCGTGGCTTTTGCCAGGGAAGTAGTTGTTTTCTGTTAGATATTACAAAAACGTAACATCAATTTTATCGTAGGGATTTTCCATTTCCAGAGGAGTCATGTATTGATTCAATTTTCAATTGAGAATGTTTCTCTTTAAAACCAAACTGCTATTTTAACAACTCGACAACTGTTTCAATCACCAAGTGATCATCTTCAAGAGGAGGATTAAACTAAATTTACAAATAGAATTGTCCTTAATTATACCTGTTAGATTCTCTGCTAGATACCTGCTTCTTGTTTACCTTAATTTAATTTCACAATATTGCATTATCTCTAATTAGGTAAATGTTGAATTGAATAGATATGCTAATTATAAACATCATGTGATAACAAACGATAATTATTTTATCAGGCTATACAGTAAACTATTAGGTATTGGACTACCATCGTTATTCATAATTTTATTATGTTTACTTATTTTTAAACTCTCATAGGCATCTAGATGCCTGTTGTTAACTTGTCTAACTAATCTTGTCTAACTAATCTTGAGATTAGTTAGACAAGTTGAGATTAGTTAGACAAGTTAAAAACAGGCATCTAGGTGCTAATAAAAGTACAAGACAAGTCTTGAGATTAGTTAGACAAGTTAACAACAGGCATCTAGATGCTAATGAAAGTACTTAAACATAATAAAATTATGATTAACGATGATGGACCAATAATACCTAATAGTTTACTGCTTAGCTTGATAATAGTTATTCAAGTAACAAGGAATTTAAAGACGGGTTAACATTCGAGGTGTGCGAGTACAAGCCGAGGCTTGTCGCTTGCCGAAAATGTTAACAGTCGATACATTCCGTGTTACTTATTACGTTTTTCCCGCTGCTTGTTGACATTTCTCAAAATTTGCCTGGATTGAAGTTTGTTTTCTTACCCTTCCTTCATAATTATTCGTTCCGCTATTTCATTCTAAGTTGCTTGTGCGTGTAACTAAGTTACAAGTTGCTGAAGGTATTACTTGTCAAAGTTATTATTACCCTAGGCATGTAAATGACACTATTTACATTCCGTTGTCCAGATGAATTAGTAAACGAATGATATAGGCCATTTATCCGTTTTGTTGCTAAGCATGTATGGACTACTTACAGTATCCGCAGAGGGAAAAATAATTATTGTTTGTTATCACAAGATGTTTGTAATTAATATATCCATTCAATGCGACATTTACCTAATTGAAGATAATGCAATATTGAGAAATTAAATAGACAAAGAAGACGCAGGTATCTAGCAGAGATATCTAATGGGTATAAATAAGGACAAGTCTGTATGTAAATTTAGTTTAATCTTCCTCTCGAAGGTGATTGAAACACGTGTCGAGGTGTTGAAATGTCAGTTTGGTGTTCGGATAAAACTCATTACTACCCCAAAGGTGCAGTTTAAGTTGATACCGAAATTAACGGGTTAATGTTCTTAACGCCGTTTTTGCATTAACTGTTAAAGTAAATTTCAACAAATAGGGTATCATTAGAAATTTTGTGCCTGTTCAAATGATACATCACTCGACCCCACTTTTCAGTTGAAATGTTAGGGTTCTGACACCCACTCGCTAGAGGGTTAAAGGCACAGGTTGAAAAATATGTCTAACATGTGCACCCCTCAAAAGCAAACTCCATGTGTCTGAGCATTCTTGCTTTAAATTTCAAAAAAGGAGAAAACCTAAATGCACAACTTTCGTTGGACTACTCTGCATGGCAGCTATCTATTGAAAAATATTGTGAAACTCTGACAGTGTTTTCAGATATCTCCAAGGGGTCTGATCGCGTTTGGTACTAGGGACTCCTCGCCAAGCTTCCATCATATGGCTTGCAACCCCAGTTGTGTTCCTTGCTATTTAGCTTTCTGTCAGGCGTGGTAGTTGATGGAGTTTCATCTGACTCTCGACTTATAAATGCTGGTATTCCATAGCGATGCATTACAGGGAGCTACCTCATGTCCAGAAGATAGTACCCTTCCTACCGTTGTCTTTTCCAAAGTTCCGATATTAGCCCGTGAAAGCAGAATAGAACGGAAAATGAACGTTAACGATTTAAATCAGGAATTAGAAAAAGTCCTAGAATGGTGACCCAACTACTTGGCAGAATTTGCCACGAGTTTAAATTAGCTTTAGGATTTTATGATGACAACTAAGCTGTTAGAGTGACAGGGTGGCTCGCGAACTCAAGTGGAGACAGAAGTGGGTCATAACAAAATAAATTGTGATGAGGTATAAGGATGCGGGCGCCAGATATATGAACCCAAGCTCACCCTACAGATTATTTACACTAATTCCTATATAACACGAACCGTATTAAAAAGTAAACTTACCACACCCTAAATGATAAGCAGCTTACTGTTTGCAGAAGTATAATTATTATTATAAAAAAATATTATAGTAGTTGTTACGGGTACGTACTCACACAAACTAACTAGCTAAATAAATACCTGAATATTAATAAAATTGTAGTAAGTGTCCTTGCAATTGGTCTACAGGTAAAGTTCAATGACCAAACATGTTTCAAACATCTTAGGTTAGATTATACAGGTACTAGTGAATAGAAAAAGGGTTAACTGTATCCAATAACACACACAAAATACATCTACCACTATAGAGTAGGAGAAAGAAATATCTCTTGAACAATTCGCAATAGTATGGTGCAACTTACCTTGTACATTAACACAGGCCTAGAAGGAAACGAAATAGCGGACGCCCTAGCAAAGGGGGGGGGGGGGGCAAAATAACGTTCACTGGACCAGAACCAGTAATCGGTTTAGCACTGAAAACAATCAGCCCTATGCTGTATCAATTCCGCTATAAATAACGTCAACGTTATTCGCCACTTCCGCTATTTTGCTAAGATCGGTATGCTGTATTATGGTACGCGTAACGTGTTTCGTTAACTGCTTGCGCTATTTCAGAACATAGCGATCGAATTTAACTTGAGACGTATATGCCATCCGTTATGACCATAACTGTCAAAGTTTTTAGTTTATTTTTTGTGTTTTCCAATAATTTTCCCCGGAAATTTTTGAGGTTTTTTTCATGCCGCTTTACGCAATCAATTAGAGAATACAATTCAAAGCTTAGTTTTTCCGTTGACTTCAGTCAGTGGCTATTTTTAAAAAAGGGTATATATTTCATTCAAGATATGAACAAAACGTAGATAGAAGAATGTTACGCGATATCAGCAATCCATTGGAATTGACGGAAATTAATTTTCAAAAGAATTTTCGCCTATTGAAAAAGTCAGAGAAGACTTTAGTTGAAGTTTTTTGTGGCACATTTCACAGCAACGAAAACGAAGTAATGTGATGTCTGTTGAAATGAAAGTGAGTGGAGTGAATCGGTAATGTACCAACTCATTTCTGTAAATTGAAGATTTCGATTCGAGTACACTAGCATTCTTGCTACTGGATATTACCAAAAAGAAAGGACACAATTTGCATTTGGCTGTTGAGCAATCTCGTTTATAGAATCATAGCAGAGATAACTAATGCAGTAGTC
Organism: Chrysolina oricalcia; assembly: GCA_944452925.2. Lineage (NCBI taxonomy): Eukaryota > Metazoa > Arthropoda > Insecta > Coleoptera > Chrysomelidae > Chrysolina > Chrysolina oricalcia. The sequence continues at coordinate 18,364,662 of OX101819.2, forward strand.
ACAAATATGTTAGATGAATATTAAGTTATGAGAGAGGGGTTGAGTTTCCTTTATTATATAACAGCCAGTTTTTCAAACCCGGAATATCCCAGCTCCCTTCAAGATAACCAGGGGTTATTTTTCATTCATGGTTGGTTAAGGACTGACGAGCGAGATACCGGGTTTATCTTTGAGGTTTCCCTTAACACTGAGACCAGCTGGGGTCTATTGTATTGTTCTGTCGTCAGTGGTTCCAAGTTAAATAGGCCTGTGTTTTTCACCAGGTTTAGTAGTCTATTCACTAAGTGTTTCGGATTCATTCCTGTTTCTAGGTTGTTTCATTTGTAAATATCCTCTTTTATTAATGAATAAGTACTGTTAATCACAGTAGCAGGTCCACTCACATTTGAAAAACCAGCTGTAGTACTTGAAAACAACTAATAGTCAGGATAAATTTCGTGAACTGCATCCTGATAGATTCATATTTTCCATTCTGGGATTTTCAAATTTTCGGCAAGACGTTTACGATACGGCGAATGTGTATAATTTATTGACAGCGGTGACAGCAATCTTCTTATTCACTCTTACACGTCATGCTTTCATATAGCGTTCCTTCTCTTCGATAACGTAATACTTTCTTCCGAAATAACCACTTTGGCATAGCGGACGACATAACGGTAACCATTAAAATGCAGATTACAGATTACTTTATCGATGTACGTTTCGATATCCGTTATACACGACCATTAAGTTGGGATAACGTCTTACCGCTAAACAGTGATACAGCATAGGGCTGAATGTCATAACTGCTAGGACAGATAATGAAAGACTCGAGTATTGGCGTAGTCTGCCGGGCCGCGTATTACCATTTTTTACTATTATACAGAGCAACTGTGCTCTGAAGTGCAGTCAACAATGGCTTAGCAAATACGAGCATATTCTGATTGACAATGTCTACTGCGATTCGACACATTGCCCATATCGTAATACTCTGAATCGCAGTAAATGTTGGCAATAATATAGATGGCCTACTTAAAGACCAATATTTACTGCACTCCAGCTACTTAGTTAAGTTTTATTAGTTAGAATATTGTATAACTCAAAAAAAAACTTGCATCAATCGTTGAAGAGAAAAGGTGAGATCCAAAATGGAACAAACAACAGTATGAATTTTATAATGGGATGAGATATGTATTTCTTGTAAATACCAAAATGAACCTACCTAAATAAAAATATTTGTTTTTAAAAAGAATGTATTTGAAACATTGTCAATACTATTACGTAAAAATCTATTCAGTGTTGAAACGAGTTATATTTATTTTATAGGTTCAGGTATTATGCTGTGATACTTGAAAATACTATTAATTTCTACTGTGTGATTTGGCATCTTTCCGCAATGATTTTTCGTGGTATTGCACTCTTTATCCTTTCTTTTTGTTTCCTATCATTAAACTTGTCAAAACTGTTAGGTTGACATTTAAATATTTTCCGATGAATGTATCTTTTTGCAGAGGGGTGAGTGTAACGCACAATCCAATTAGTGCAAGTCTTGGTACTATACACAGGCATCAAAACCGTTTCCAGTTGAATTACATTGAAACTGGAGTAGTTTTAAACTAGATGAACCACAGATAAAATATTTTTATGATCCATTGAGACAGAAAATTGTATTAACGAAAGTACTACTAACGATGAATAGCAAAGACATTTGAAAGCACGTGTCTAACAAATATATTTGGTTGATCCCCGAAACTATCTAAATGACAAGACAATATATCGCCGCAAGGCGTAGCTGCACAGTTATGCAGTAAGCAATGGCAATGGCAACACGCCGTGAAATGAAAACTATTGCTTACTACGATTCAGAGTATCACGATTTGGGCGATGTGCTGAATCGCAGTAAACAATGGCAATCTAAAATAAGCGTATTTGTTAAGGCATTGTTCACTGCCCTTCGGAGCACAGTTGCTCTATTTAGTAGTAAACAATGGTAATACGCTACCGGTCCTAGCCCATTCCAAATCAGTTATTGCTTGTACAAGGAAAAAAAAGTACCCCGACTGCTAGAGCTCAGTAGAGCGCATCTCAGAGTTATAGTAGGTTTGCTTACTGGCCACTACAAACTCAAACATAACATGCATGAAATCGGACTTGCACAAGATGCAGAGTGCCGGCTTATGCATGTAGGATGATGAAACGGCTAAACACATTCTGTGTACATGTCCTGCAGCGGCCAGAACCAGATTAGAATATTTGGCGATATGACAGTAAGACCCGAAAACCTGGTAAATTGTTCACCAAGTGCATTCCTCAATTTCGTTGAGAGATTGGATATACTGGGAGAAATATAACCCTAGGGTGAGCCACAATAGGCCATTGGCCGCAGTGGAGGGCCTGATACGGGCCACCCACGTTCAAACCTAAACTAACCCTTTCATGGAAAAGCCATGCGAGGTCAATTGCCAAAAGTGCATACCAAAAACCTGGTTTTCTGTTTCGTGCCAAGAGCTATTTCACTTCCCGTCAATTGGGTATGATTTATTTATGAGGCACAGATATGGAGAGCACATATATGGAGTGCACACATATGGAGTGCACATATATGGAGTGCAGTCCCTAAACAAATACTGAAACTTTTAGATTATCTCCAAAAAGAACACTTCTTCTCGTCGGTGATGCTGCGCTTGCAAGCTCGCTAACTTCAGAACGCTGAAAGGTTTACGATCTGTATTTGTTTCATAGATATTCTCATTCAGAAATATCATAAATTGTTTCAACGTTGAGACTGTCCCGAACATCTCTTTCACAGGTCTCGTTTTTCCAACGAATGACAAAGTTGTGAAACTCTCTGCATTGGGGGGTGTTCCCCGAGGCAGACAGCCTGCAGAAATTCAGGAAGAACACCAATTCCTACATTCTTTCCCTCGGTTCTCACGATGTTCTCCGAACATTACAGGATTTTCCTTTTCTTGAGAAACAAAAAACATAAAACAAAAATAAAGACGAATATTGTGAGTCAATGATTTCCATTCCTTTTACTTGAGTTCCATGAAATTACTCACATATTTTGCTTCCATTTCGAGTGCAATTCTTCTGACATCATCATCTGCCTCCCCAAATTGGTCCAACCCATTTTCCACGTTTTCCACATTGTTGGATTCTTTGATCTGCCTCGATTTTTTCTGAAAACAAAATGTTGAATCAGCAATAAATTAGATAAATACTAAGTAATACCAAACACCAAGAGATAATACATTTTTAACGGATATTCAGCAATTCAATATAGGGGTTGTAGATTCCTATGAAAAAATCATATGGATATCCAGGAAAAATTATCGCTTTTGATAACAACGGCGAAAAAGAAATAAAGACCATGGAAAAAACTTTGAGAGGCAACTGGAAGTGTCCGAATCGTTCTGACCAGATTTAGTATAAAAAAGTAATAGGTATTTTTTTTTTAAATCGATGAGCCTGAAATGTTAGATACAGAGATTTAGTCACCAGTTTGAATTAATTGAGAGTTGTAAAGGAAAACATCTTCAAATGATAATTAAACCAAACATGACTCCTCTGGAAACGGAAAAAACCTACGATAAAAATGAAGTTACTTTTTGTAATATCTAACAGAAATCAACTACTTTCCCGGCTATAGCCACGCTGGACATTGAACTACATCTGATAGATATTGTGAAAACACCTTACATAACTTGAAAGAAAAAATCCGAAATTGAAAATTTGCATTTTCATTCAGATAGTTGAAATGAAAAGAAGCAATTTTTTGGAATATCTAACAGAAAACAACTACTTCCACGGCTAAAGCCACGCTAGACATTGAACTACATCTGATAGAAATTGTGAAAAGAACTTGATTGACAACTTGAGATAGTACTATCTGAATGAAAATGCAAATTTTCACAGAGTTTTCTTTCAAGTTAGGTTCTTTTTACAATATCTCTCAGATGTAGTTCGATGTCCAGCGTGGCTTTAAACGGGGAAGTAGTTGTTTTCTGTTAGATATTACCCAAAAATTTCTTCTTTTCCTTCCAACTATCTGAATGAAAATGCAAATTTTCAATTTCTGATTTTTTTTTTCATGTTATATAGGGTCTTTTCACAATGTTCAATGGCCAGCGTGGCTTTAGCCGGGGAAGTAGTTGTTTTCTATTAAATATTACAAAAAAAGTAACTTCATTTTTATCGTATTATTTTTTCCATTACCAGAGGACTTCTGTTTGGTTCAATTTTCAATTGAGAATGTTTCCCTTTTCAACATGAATCCCTTCCAAGAGAGGTTATCTTGAACGATGGAAAATAGCTACTGAAGTTTGTCTTTCAGTCGCAGATGATTCCACATCTGATTTTATGAACATCCTATTCATATTTTCAATAAAATCAACATAATTGAGAGTGTTTTAGCCATGTTTTTTTTTTCTAAATTAATATTTGAGTTCCATAATATTTTTATGTTCCTTCACTGTGTATTTCCTGTTTCCTATTTGGAATTAGGTGGTCCTTGATTGGATTTTGTACTTTTTGGATATTACTTATATTTATTTTTGAAGAAATTTGTAAGGATAGCTAATCATTTTTTGGGCATTTCTATTGAAGGATAGAATAAAAAAATTGGAAAAAAGATTATTCTTTACATTTTCTTGCAATAATCAAATGTGAAAGTTATCTTGCCTTAATTGTTCCTTCAATGGTGCATTGGCACTCATATACTATTTTGTTTATTCTTGAAGAAATACTTATAACCTTTTATCTACGACTAATATTTATAATATACGCATTATGGATGTGACATTTACAATATAAAGTCATTCATTATTCTCGCGCGGGAATAATGAATCATTATTCCCTCGCGGATGAATAAATAATCGTATTTAATCGTCTATGAAAACAACCATAACAATTGTTTGACGCAAACTGTCAATGTTAATAAATAATTGTCAAAAGCGTCTTTATTTGTGATTCAATGAAGGAGGTGTAGGAAATGTGATGGAAAGTGATATGGAAGAAGAATTTTCCTATCGGAATTTTATTGACAAATGAAGTTGTTCACTATCTAAATCTAAAATAAATAAATTAGTCGTAAATAAAGTAGAGTATACTACTCGCAATAGTGGCTATTATTGACTCGTGGTATAATCTACGATTGAAACGAAATGTCTATGAAAACAGCCATGACAATTGTTTGACGCAAACTGTCAGTGTTAATATAGTATATTATATAACTAAAGTTACTGAAAACTTGTAAAACCCATATATGCCAATTTTGAATCGAATCGAACCACAAATACAAATTTCGTCCACCATCTTGGTTTTTTGCATTGACAAAAATATCATAATTTTTCACCCTGAAAATCCCAACACACTAATTTTGATTAGATTCGGACCAGAATTACAAATTTCATCCGCCATCTTGGAGCCACCATCTTGTTTTTTTGCATTGACGAACAAGTCATAATTTCCGACCTTGAAAACCACCACATATCAATTTTGAATCGAATCGGACCCTAATTTCATATCATGTCCGCCATTTTGGAGCCGCCGTTTTGTTTTTTCTCTTGTCAGACTTACTACTTTCCCTATTCAAATTGTTTGGGTGATAGTGCCCAAGGGGTGGGGGGAGAGGTATGACAGTTGAGGTTATGATAGGAAGATGTCCCCTTGGATTAAAAATCGACGTTTTATTTGCATTTTATTCACAACACATGCGTTTTGAAGATATTCGATCTGTTTCGTTTTCGGTGCCCCACCCTGTATATAGGTTAAGTATATCCTTAAGCTTTGTGAACGAGAATTGTATTTCTTCCGATATTAGAGCATATTTTGATGAATTGATAGAGGGGACAGTGATTTCCCAGTAGAAAATTGTAAAATTGAAATAAAAATTGAGTGTTAGAAGTATTCTGAAAAAAAATTACATACCCAATAATAAAAGGAATAAGTCTCTTCAATTTCATATATATATGAAATTTTTACCTGATAATCATAATGGTAGAATAGATATGAATAAAATTTGTGTAGGTAAAAATCCGCAGTTACACAATCATTAACAGATAAATCATCAGAATAATTCACAGTATGATTGTATTAGCAGAAGCGAAACTTAAATAAATAAAGTATAGTATGGTACTCGCCATAGTGGCTATTATTGACTCGTGGTATAATCTACTATTGAAATGAAATGTCTATGAAAACAGCCATGACAATTGTTTGACGCAAACTGTCAGTGTTAATAAATAATTGTCAAAAGCGTGTTTATTTGTGATTCAATGACGGAGAGTGTAGGAAATGTGATGGAAAGTAATATGGAAGAAGAATTTTCCTATCAGAATTTTATTGACAAATAAAGTTGTTCACTAAAAACCTAAAATAAATAAATTAGTCGTAAATAAAGTAAAGTATACTACTCGCCATAGTGGCTATTATTGACACGTGGTATAATCTACAATTGAAACGAAATGTCTATGAAAACAGCCATGACAATTGTTTGGCGCAAACTGTCAGTGTTAATGAATAATTGTCAAAAGCGTGTTTATTTGTGATTCAATGACGGAGAGTGTAGGAAATGTAATGGAAAGTAATATGGAAGAAGAATTTTCCTATCAGAATTTTATTGACAAATAAAGTTATTTATTTGTTCAATAAAAATCAAAATAAAAAAATTAGTCGTAAATAAAGTAAAGTATAGTACTCGCCATACTGGCTATTATTGACTCGTGGTATAATCTACTATTGAAACGAAATGTCTATGAAAACAGCCATGACAAATGTTTGACGCAAACTCAGTGTTAATAAATAATTGTCAAAAGCGTGTTTATTTGTGATTCAATGACTGATTCAATTTGGGGTGTGTAATTTTTATATTTTTGATGTAAGTATTTAATATTTTGTATTTATTGTTAAATAATGTTTTTTAATTTCATGAATGCATAAATCTAAAAGACATTGTCCTTATTAGCGTTTCGTTAAAACGAATGAACAGTTCATTCTCAATCTTTATCAACATACCTACTTCATAAAAAATTACGGATTATTACAAAAACTTCAAAAGCGTAGGTAATAATGACGAGTTAAGGAATGTGAGGAATGTTTTGCTTCCAGGCAGGTAGTTTTATTATTTCGTATTGCGTATTGGCAACACTGCCATTTGTTTACATTTTCTAACATTTTCTATGACCAAAACAATAAAACAAAATGACAGAGTCCACTATTGATTCAATTACTTAAACAAATATGTTTTGATAAAAGTGGAAATACCTTTCCCATTAATAATATACACTCAATGAATGAGTATATTCAAATGAAGTACTTAAAGGTATCTCCAAATAAAAATATACTGAAAGGAAAGTCATCTTCGTGCTATTTGCTTACAAGCCTAGAGAAAGAATATTATTGCTATAAGGAGATACAAATCATTGGCGTAGAAGAAAAAGAACTAGGTATTAAAAAACCTATTAATTACATTTTTACATTTTATTTTGTATCATTTTTTTCCCTGTCAATATTTTCCAGTAACAGAAGTTCGCTAGTGAAGCAATACAATAAAATAAAAAATTGTCAAAACTCTAAAGTAAATACTGAAATTACCGGATACCTGGTACCTAGTAATAAGTATTCGGTAATTAAAGATAAGTAATGTCATCATCTTGGTTTGTTTAACAATGTCAACTACAGCTATTCCCCTCTCCTCCTGCGCTGCCCAAAATTTCAAATGACACATGGGGTTAATATTACAAGAGCTCGTTAACGCCGGACCAACGTCATACTATAAAGGATAAAGATTTTTGTGAGTAAGTACGCTACTGCAAGGGCATCTATACGGAGGCGGTTATGGAGGTAATTATCCCCCTCCCAAGAATAATTATAAAATAGTATTTTTTCCGATTAGGTTTGGTTAGTTTAAAAACGCCAAAACAATCTACTGCGTATGCGCAAGGTCTCATTACTTTATGGACTCATATAGTCACTGAGGCATCAACTTTGCTAAAATAAGAAACCGGTGTGAGAATAGCAAGACGACATCACCAACAAGACATATTATAGTCTACGCTTCGATAAAGATATATTCATTTACTGAAAAAATATGTTCGACGTTAGACGTTATAGAGCGTCTCAAAATGGATGATTATGGAACAAAAAAAATTATATTGTACCAGTCTTCCCAGAATGTGGAAATACTTATTCCTTTACAGAAAAAATATGTTCGGCGTTATAGAGCGTCTCAAAATGGATACTTAAACATGGAACAAAAAAAAATTATATTATACCGGTCTCCCCAGAATGTGGAGACAACAGCGATTTTTCTTCGTTGCATTCGAGAGATTCAGCCGACGATTCGACTTCATTCACGTGATTAAAGTTTTCTTTTAGAGAAAGCATGAAGGAATTCAGAACCTCTTAGAGTTCCTATGAAATGGACAATAGAATTTGGCCTTTCTACCTTCATCATCTAGATCTTGTATTACCTCTATTGTAAAATTCTCAACTTCTGTCAATTCGGACAGTGTTATTTTATTCTTGAATCTATTTATCTCAATATTTATAACGAAATCCGGAATATTTATTTCTATTTTACTTAGTTTCGAAAAATGTCGATACCTACTTATTTCCACTAAGTCGAAAATGAGGATGAAAACTAACGATGTTAAATGTAAAATGAGGATCCTGGCAAATCCCCCCTTTTAAAAGCTTTTATTTAACTTGCTCTGTGGGTGTGTGTGTTTGATGAGTACAAATCTTGCAAGCTGAATTAGAACCAATTCTTCTTTTCCTATGGAATTGAAATTTTACATGTTGATTCAGTTCCGATGTCAATAAATTAATGCCGAAGAAATTCTCCCCCTGCCCCACGAAAGCTAGATAGAGAACGCGTAGGGTTTCGGAAGTTTTCTTGACGGATTTGGACGTCAAAAATTACAGCGAAAAAAAAATTAGGTAGGGGGGGGCTTGCCACCCCCACCATTTCTCGAAAAAAATTCTCGCGAAATTAAAATCGGAAAAATCCGTAAAAATAGTGAAAAATATCTGACCGTCGAATGTTTTATGGTTTAAAAAAATTTCATCCACCCTGTACCCCCTCAAAAACTAGATAGAGAACGCAGTGGAATTCGAAAAATGTTTCAAATGTTTCGGACATGGAAAATAATGATGAAAAAAAAATCGATCTGGGGGGGGGGGGGGGGATTAGGAAAACTCGCGATAAAATCGTCTCAAAACACATATATTTTTTAATGAAAATCGAATTTTTTATATGACAGTCACGCGGCGACCGCCCTAATTTTACATCATTTTTGTCAGAATTTTCATATCTTTCACTGGTCTTAGAGGCATAAACAAGAAAATCGTCACCTAACACTACGATTCAAGAAAGGATAGGAACACGAAACATGTAATTTACTTATGAACGTATAGGCTGACTATAAGTTAAGAAATGATCCGTCTTGCGGCAACCGCACATTATAAAGACGAACGAATGTTCTTGCTCCTAAAAGAAAGCCACGGCACGCTGCCAAAAATTTTCATGCCGATACAAGTTTTTTGTGTGTTGCCATGGATATTTTCTACCTATATAAAGTTAGCGAGACAACTTCGAAAAAGTTGATCGCATAACTAAGTATTAAAAAAAAATAGCGACAAATATTTTTTTCCTCATTACTTACTTACCTAATTAGCGACAAAAAGGCGACAAAAATCAAAATATGTATACTTTAGAAATGTGAAAAAATAGAACTTACATCGCATATTTTAAAAAAAGCAAAATTTTTTTTCTCCGCAGCTAATAAGCGACAAAAAGGCGGAATAATCCGTTATCCACTTTTTCGAAGTTGTCTTGCTAAATGTATGAATAAGTAAGAATTTAGGTAGATTTTCAGACTGTAAATGTAGACATCAAATATTTTTGGCGAATAGAGAAATATAATGAAAATAAGTGATTTTAAAGTTAATTATTTCCATATTCAAGGACAAAACCATTATTATTAAAAAAATCACGATTTAATCGAATAAATCAGATTTTTTTATTTATTAAAAAATTCGGGTTTTTTTCAACTCTGTTGAAAGGTTAAAAATTCGTGTTTCAATCATCCGAATATTTTCAGCAAAAAAAAAATACGTTACCACTCGAGTTAAAAGATAGCTATTAATTAGTTAAAAAATGCAGCACTAGTTGTTTGCCATTGTGCTGAAAAGACTGTGCCAGCTTAACATACGTCTTGATTTTCAAGCCCGACAATACCTCTTTATGGTAAGTACTGAGTAGGTACCAAAATAAAAAATGTATCGGATTAGTCTCGGGATTAGTTTTGTAAAAACAATTACCGGACTAGTCCAGTAAAACTTTTCTACTGGAACCTACAGGTTGTTGCAACGTGTCAACATCTTCAAAAAGGCAACAATTACTTTATGAAATGTTGTAGGTCACACTTCCGGTAAACTTTTTCCAGTACTCGTTTTAAAAGTACAGACTCCGCTAATCGTCTCGTCCGAAAACATATTACTCGTACTATACAAATGAATTTACCGGACTATAACGTAAATAACTATTACACCCAATTTGAATAAAAGCTAGGATGACGTACTAGGTACTCCGAAGGGCGAAGTCCCACCCTACTTAGAAGAAACTGATGGAATCGTCCTTCGATCTGTGAAACTCTTATTTTTTGCACACTTGTCACATTTAGCACATCTTTGGAGGCCAAGTTGGTACGCGCCGTACCACATTCAATGCCAAAACTCATTGCTCATTGCTTTCACACTGATTACATTACATTAAAAATTACGCCCTATGAACAATTAGTTCAACTTTTACTCCAATATAGTTGGTGTAGACCGCACTTCAACGAACCTCTTAGCCCACACTTCTTCCCCGCCTATGCCGTCAAATAACACAGAGTTAGCGTGTCCGCCCGTCAACCTCCACACCGATACCGCCTTGCATTTCTGTTCTCCTGATACTTGCGCGCTCAAATCCAATTTTCAGAATAAAGAAAATAAACAGCAGGCAATAGAAAAAAACATATTATTTATATTTAGGAAGAAAAAAAAACGTTTTCCGAAAATTGATAATTAATTTTTAGGCGAATCATTTTATAATTTCAGGCCGTTTCGTCTGAAAGTGAACAACACGCAGATCTCGCCTTTAGGCTACTGGTAATATGTAGCTCACATTCGCGTCACAGTGAAATGTGATTTTGTTGATGCAGCAAATGTAACTTTTGTCTACAAACAAATTTGTTTCAACATTCAACTCGAAACTGACTAAAACTTTGCAGTTTCTTATCTGTGACCAGTGCATGTTTCCAATCCGGACTAGAAATAAATTATTGTCCCAAATGAAATTAATTATTATTATGCTCGAATTTCTTCAATGCAGGGACAGAAAAGAGCACCTACCTGTACATTGAAATATTTTATGGTTGGATCATCGGATTACATTAAAAAAGCGAGATTACCCAAAGTTCTACACATGATATGTGAATTCTACTAAGTTTAGATTTTTTTACCTTGAAAATCTGACAACAGTTCCTTCTGTGAAAACCCCTTGATTATTCTCAATGGGAGCTGTATATTAATCATAGGAAATAATAATAACTCAACAAAGGTAATCTAATCACAAACTTAGCATACCTATTTAGTCATCAAATAATGCACGAATTCCATACAAAAAGTTTCTCTATACTTTTGCTAGTCGCAATCCTTCCCCCCCTTTATTGGTGTTTATGGCTTGGCAACGTTGCGGGAAATGGTTTATTGTAAAATACAAAGCCCACTCATAAATAATTATTCTAAAATTTGTCGACGTTAATAAAAAATTTGAGAGCCAGAATTCAAGAAAACTCGAGTCTAGTTACTTGCACTGGTTGCGTCAGAGAAGAGGAGAGGGATTGAAAACCTTGCATTGCACTGCATATCCTACCTAGATTCAGCCGAATAAAAGGACATAAATGTGATCGATTTCACAGAAAAGCCCTGGGAGGTGGATACAGGCGAAACTACGATAAATGATCAGTTTGGTAGGATGTAAGTACCCCAAAAACAGTATAAGTGCGACTAAGGTTTTGGGGTCTTGTTGGAGAAAAAAAAATGTTTTTTCAACTATATCTAACTTAAATATGGCGACGTAAATGCTAGCCACCTAATTAAAGTGGATTTTGAGCCACTAAAATGATCAAAAGCACTGGAGTTGTATGTACAAAGAGGCTGTGACTTCCTCAAGAATTTTTGGCTTGACAGCTGTTTTAAAATCCACTCTCTAGGTAGGAAACGTCCAAACCGTATTTAAATCGAACTCTCGTTTAATCAGAAATACAAATCGTGACCATTTTCTCTCATAAGTTACCTTTACAGCTGCTAGTTGGTCCTTATAGTTATATTCAGGGCAGTTATCTTCACTGGATTCGGGTAAAATCACAGATATCCTTAGGGTTTTGCACTGTTTTTTGGTTGCTTTATCACTCACTATCTGCGGTTCCAGAGTATTCAATGCCACACGTTTTATTTCTGACATATTTCATCACAAATTTCCTTTAAAATAACACAACCCGGTTTCGCTCCAACATGTTTGAAATGCACTAAACTCAAACAAGCACTCCACTGTGTAATTAGGAACTTGGCGCAGATATTTGCGCATTGCATGGTTCACGTCGAGTTTGTAGGAATTGATCATGACGGTTGAAATAAGAGATAGAACTAAACTATAGTGTGGCTATTCCCCTGTAGAGTGCGCGTTATTCCTTAACGACAAAATGATCGTTTAGGCTGTTTAGGCAATGTCTAAATTAGACAATGGTTTAGGGCTACTTTCAGATTAGGCAGAACGCGGAAAAGATTAATTTTTATTTTGGTCCAATCAGGCCGATCTACGATCAAAAGTGTGACTTTTCGATTGGCATTAGAGATAGACATTTCTCCTAGTCTGAAAGCATTGTTTATATACAAGTAAGATAGTTATAAGATTAAAATTGGATTCAAATGGATGCGACATGTAGATGGCGACAGTGAAATTGCATCAAAGTCATGTCGTAACATCAGAGATCTGGCCTCCAAGTCATGTCGTAACTTGATTGAAACAATGGGACAACATTAAAATCAGGGTTTTTTGAAGAAACCTGCATTAAAATGACGTCAAATATTTATGTTTGTTACTAATGAGGCATTATCTAGCGTGATTATTAAAAACATTGTTAAAATAGAACATAGTCAATGCCTGTGGATAAGGTATTGAATCCAAACGCGAGTGTCATCTAGCGTGATTAGTAACAAACATGAATATGTGACGTCATTTTAATGCAGGTTTCTTCAAAAACCCTGATTTTAGGCTGAGTCATGTCTCCGGTCTGACCAATATGATTAGACCAGCGCGGTCATTTGGTTGACTTGACGACCTAATTAGAACTGTTTGTATGTGACCAATATTTTCAATCATCTGATCGGTCCGACTCATCGTCATACTTCATACTGAACGCGCGTGCCTTGTCCGACCGGTGAATTGACACAGCCTTAATGCTGTCCTATTGTTTCAATCAAGTTACGACATGACTTGGAGGCAAGATCACTGAAGTTACGACATGACTTGTATGCGAGATCACTGTTGCCATCTACATGTCGCATCCATTTGAATCCAATATTATTCCCATAAGGTTGGCAAACTATCTCTTCTATCATTGTTTATATATGAAGATAGCCAATGAAGATAGATGGTATTAATATTGTATTCAAATGTAGGCGACATCTAGATGGCATCAGTGGTGTGTCCTCCAAGCATTCTTTAAAGAGTCTTTAAACAAAGATAATGTCCGAAAACAGAAGTGTTCTGCCATCTTTTGGTGAAACGCACAGAACATCTGGGCAGGCAATCGATCGATAAGTAGATTTCTTTTGAAGGAAACATTACAGTCGTTGTATGAGGATTACAACGTTACAGTAGTGGCACTGTTTATAGATTTCTTTTTTAACAATGACAAACATCATAATAAAATCATTGTTTAAATAGAAAATAGTTAGTTAATGCCTGTGGAAAAGGTATTGGACCCAAACGCGAGTGTCATCTAGCGTGATTAGTTACAAACATGAATATTTCACGTCATTTTGATGCAGGTTTCTTCAAAAAACCCTGATTTTAATACTGTCCCATTGTTTCAAACAAGTTACGACGACTTGTAGGCCAGATCACTGAAGTTACGACATGGATGCGAGCTCACTATCGCCATCTACATGTCGCATCCATTTTGATCCAATTTTAATCCCATTAGGTTGACTATCTTCTATATAAACAATGATAAAATCATTCCGATACAGGTTACTGTACGAAAGCCGATCTTCAGCCATTCCCTAATCCTCTTGGGGTTTTTGTTTCATCTATACACAGACAGTTGTCGGTAAGAGCCATGTTTATTAAAAAATGTTTTTGTATTTTGTGCATTATCCATAGTGAAAAAACAGGTTTTTTTATCCAAAATGTTTACAACATGAAGATGTTAACAATTTAGGATGAGTAAGAAAAATTGAAAATACTCGCCATTCCATTCCTCGAGTACTAAGCAACAGATTAATTTTAAGTTCGTACATAAGTAATATAAATCAACAATATACCAATAGATATTTTGTATTAGGATATAGGTACAGTTGAGGTACAGTTGAATCTGAAAATTATTTTTATACTTTCACATCATATGGATATTCAATTTCAGTCACAATCATGTTCAGTATATAGAGAGCTGTAGTTTGGTCGTACTAAATCGCGGGAAAAATGTAAGTTCGTCAAACATGCAGATGATGTACCCTAACGTACACTTATCTAGGCACATCATAAAAAATTTGATTCAAATTCTAGGTCGTCGTAATCTCATATTGTACGTGACATTTTGTTTCAAACCTGATATAATCAGATACTAACAGAAATACAATCATATCAGTAAAATCCAGGAAAAAGTGCTTGAAAAACTTTAAACATCAAGGAAATAGGAATATATTTCGTGTAAAAAGTGAGGTGTGGAACCTTAGCCTGAAAAATCTGAGGCTTATCTTGACTGTGGCTTATGTTGTCCTCAAATCGCGGTGCAAACCAAAATCGTAATGTAAGGTCCTCTTAAGTCGTAAGGTAACCTTAAGTTGAACCTGTGCAAATAGCTGTTAGTGCTACTTCTCCCAGAAATTACTGCAGCAGCTCCAAAAAGGTTTGTGAAATTTTAATCGCAGAACGATCACAAGAAGAAAGGTGTAAATGGAAGGTCTACGCAAACAATGCCCAGTATATTTTTGGGAATCAGGCAAGTTTAAATATTGAGGTATTTGCATAGGAAATTTACTATAGTTATTTATGCAACAAGTGCAAAAAGTGAATGTTTATTGCACTCGACGTGAAATTGTCCGACGAGGCCGTTAGGCCGAGTTGGACAACACGTCGTGCAATAAACAATTTTTGCACGAGTTGCATACAACATTTTTTCTACGTTCATGCAAAAAGCAAAAAATGATTTATTGAGGTGCGGCACTAGGTGTAGGAAAATGAAAAGCGCAACTTGAATACTTTATTATTAATATCGATTTGCATTGAAACAGGAACTAATACGTTACGAACAATTTAACTCAAACTTTATTTTTACCCTCAATGTTGAAAGTGAATGAACAATTGGTGCAATTTTCAATATGAATATTTCGTAGTGAAGTACCTATTGCCAATCTCACAGAATATCTGCTAAATATGTAGTAGGTTTAAACGTTTATGTTTGTCATGATGACAGCACGTTGAAGTAGAATGACAGATGAGTGCAATAAAAACTTTATTGCACTAGTGCAATAAAGAACTTCTTTTTCCACTGAATATAGTTCAATAAAGTTTTGCTTTTTGCATGAATGTAGAAAAAATTTATTTATTCCCACAACCTGCGTAGTACACTTTCCGTTTTGGTAGTTATTAAAGAATCTCGAATTTATTTTGTCCATATCTAGTGAACGGAGGTTCATATCTATATATTTTAGAAATATCATAGTAGGACCCATAAATGTGGAAGAATCGATGTACTTTTATTTTTGTATAAAGTATTGTAAATTTGGTATCTTTTACATCACTTACTGTCAAATCTTTTAATTAGTGGCAACGATAAACACCCGAAATTCCAAAAAGTAAGGCTACCTACAAACGGCACACTTATTGGCACACTTGTTGGCACACTTATCAAGAATGGGGGTAAAGATAATGAACTCATTGAACATTGCCAGTCAGATATAAATTTCCCGATCGTAGAATTCGTTTCTTGCAAAAACCATTGATTTCATGAAAGAGATATTTTTTGTATGGGCTCGGTGGTCCCATACAAAAAATTCCAGAACATCTCAATTTTTTTTAATTAATAATATAACTTACATTTTTTTTTCTTAAAAATTATCATAACCAAAAATCACTGAAGTTCCGCAATTGACACAAAAATATTGAGTAGTGTAAAAAAAATTTAAAAATTCTTAAACAAAAACTGTGGGCTCAAAACGGATTCCCGTTTAACCAAGGTAGTGTTTGCTATTAATATTGATATCATTGAATATTTGTCACAATAATGATAGCTATTTATGATACAAGTTCGTAAAGTAGGACTTTTTTCTATTAACGTGAAGTTTAACAAGCGAGTACAAAATAGTTATTTATGTATCAAGGGTGTAAAGTAGGCGTTTATGGCCTGCGGCGTGGATGATGGCCCGATGGCGTTAGCCGAGGGCCATCACACGCCGAAGGCCTTAAACGCATTTTACGCACGTGATACATACAAAATTGTATGCACTAGCGGTTTTATAGCGCGAATCACAAATACTGACTTGAATTGCAATGGTCTACACGTTTCATACGTTATGCATACAATAATTATGGGTAACATAATATGAGGAATGTGAAACTATAGTAGCTGAGTGCTATATTGGAGAATCTATTTCAAATAAATAGATCATCACCAAAAAAATTGCCAAAGATTACGAACAAATGTTAGAAAGGGTATTGCTCTATTGAACTGAAATGATTCTAATTCGTGTTAGGAAATGCATGAAATGATGTGTGAGTATAGACAAATAGAGATTTTTGTCTACTTTACGGCCCGCCGGGCCATAACGCGCCCACGGGCTGTAAAGTGCCACTTTACGCCCGGCGAACCGGGCGGTAAATTTACGCCCGGCGAACCGGGCGGTAAAGTGTAATTTACCGCCCGCTAGTGCATAAAAGCCCTTTACGAAAGTGTTTCATACAAAGTTTTTTCTTCGACAGTTATTATATATTGCCAAATTGTAGCAATTATATCATTAATTTGAATGTTTAATGATATGAATTGTCGTCGTATTATCGGGGGTAATACCACGAGTGCTGGCAATACTATCGATAGTAATTCTGTCAGAAATCAACGAGATCAAATTGCTTGGTAACACCACTAGTCCTTTAGGACGGGTGCATGGTGTTACCTCAAAGCAATTTGATCGAGTTTAAGATTTCTGACAGAATTATTGATAGTATTGTAAGCACGAGTAGTATTTATTGAGATAATTTCACGAACCAACAAAGTAAAAATGTTCCATTGTCGTGAATTCTTCAATAGTTATAGATAATGCCTGATAGACATGAAGTCTGTCAGACTGACATTCATATCAGTAGAAGATGATATTACATTCTCCATTGTTGTTTGGATACGTGGTTACCATGACAAAGTGGTATTATCAGATCGAAAGCTAGGAGCAGCGTATTATCGAGGCATACGTCCCTTATTGGTCCTAATATTGCAGGAAAGGAGGGTTTCATACGGTGAGTGAAATTATCGGGGGTAATACCACGAGTGCTCGCAATACTATTGATAGTAATTCTGTCAGAAATCAACGAGATCAAGCTCGATCAAAGCAATTTGATCGAGTTTAAGATTTCTGACAGAATTATCGATAGTATTGTGAGCACGAGTAGTATTTATTGGGATAATTTCACGAACCAACAAAGTAAAAATATATGACACTAAGGTAAACACGATTAAATTTCCACAGATTTATTGTCTTCGCGACATGTTTCGATACACTGTATCTTTTTCAAGCGAATGTAATACATTAAATTATTCTACCTTGAACATTACTTAAAAACCCTTCTTAACAATTGAGGTAATTAGGAGCTACCTATGATAAACATAAAATTGACAATACTTTACAATATTTTTATCATAGGTAGCTCCTAATTACCTCAATTGTTAAGAAGGGTTTTTAAGTAATGTTCAAGGTAGAATAATTTAATGTATTACATTCGCTTGAAAAAGATACAGTGTATCGAAACATGTCGCGAAGACAATAAATCTGTGGAAATTTAATCGTGTTTACCTTAGTGTCATAAACTATGAATTTCCATCAAGTAAAGGCCACGTCAATCCAAAAAAAAGTAAAAATAGTTCTATTGTCGTGAATTCTTCAATAGTTATAGATAATTCCTGATAGACATGAAGTCTGTCAGACTGACATTCATATTAGTAGCAAGATGATATTAAGTTCTCCGTTGTTGTTTGGATACGTGGTTGCCATGACAAAGTGGTATTACCGGCTCGAAAGCTAGGAACTGCGTATTATCGAGGCATACGTCCCTTATTGGTCCTAATATTGCAGGAAAGAAGGGTTTCATACGGCGCGAGTGAAATTATCAAATAAAGACTTCCTAGTTATATTTGACGCAAAATACTATATTTTTCAAAAATGTGTGTAAAAAATAAATTTACGCACAGTTGATGATTTTACGCACAGATGATTTTTTTACGCACTTGTGCGAAAAAGTATTACTTTACGCACTGTCAGCAGAGCGTAAAAGCTTAGTTTATGCACTGTAAGAAAAAGTAATTAACACTTACCTTAGTCCTCAAGTATTTGGAGTCTGGTGAATTATTTTTAAAAGTGAGTACCTACCTCATTGGAAGAAAACATTGAGACTTTTGACTTTCAAAAACCATCAGATGTTCGTTTCAAAGAAGAACGTAACTTGCGATATTTACTAATATCGATATAATTTTCAATCGATAAAGTGGTTGTCAACATCGAATATATAGACCATAGCGTCATCGACTCAATTTATTTTGACAACTATCCAAAATACGCAAGCAGCACAGTTAACGAAAATGAATTTTCATTATACCTACCCACACAGCATGAAGTCATCTTAAAGACGTCTACAAGACATCCACCCTAAGATGTTCGGGACGTCTCCAAGACGTCCAGTAAAATCTTAAAGGCGTCCAAAAGACGTCGTTAAGACGTACATTGTTACAAAACGGGACGTCTTAAACACGTCTTCAAGATGTCCATGTGGACATAATCTTTCGAATGTCTAGTTTATGTCTAATTTGGGCATGAATGGACCCTTTTCTGGACATTAAAGAGACTTTATTTAATATTCAGTATATTGCAGGTTTGAAATGAAATTGAAAAAATTAAATTGTAGGAATTTTATTGAATTATATTCTATAACTTTTTGTATTATCTATAACTTTTTGTTTTTACTATACATCCTACGATCTCCTGCTCTCCTCAGCCACGACTGAAAATATTCCTGTCACTGGTACCTAGAACAATAATAGACATTGATGAATTATAAAGAAATAAAGTTCAGATTTTGAGAATTTTTATCTCTCAACAAAAAAAAAACTGTATCACCTATCGTTGAAAACAGTTTTGCAGTTGGATAAGTTTTTTTGCAGGTAGGATGTGCATAACCAATAAATATGGAATAAAACCAACAATATTATGTGCGTGCCTGAAGACATGACAATTTTCGTACATGTTGGCGAAGGCATTTCAACCTTAGATTTTTCTATAATCTAAGATTTCAACCGAAGTCGTTATGGCGGATATCGTAGGAAGTATTGCAAACAGAATGTCACCCCTTGAAAATACCAGAGTATGAGTGAAGATGAATTGATCAGTACATTCTTTATAACCAAATTTTTGAGCAATTGACCTCACAATATTTCCCGGTCAATTTTCAGACAACCAATAACTGAGTTTGTAAGTTTTCTTTCTCATTAAAAAACCACGAAAACTTATTTTCTCAAAAAAATGTGAAGAATCAGGAAGCTTGATGAATCATTGGCCATGTTCCGTTTCCAAAGTTGGTTTTGGTTTGCTTACCGTACATTCTGGTTACCTCATTTACCGGCTGAAATCTGGTTAATTACGAAACACGGTTACTGAAAAATTGGGAACCCATATGTCACCAGAGCAACCGCTCGAAATTCATCGATAGTTCGGTGACTGTGACATCTGACAATGAAACTGTTTTTATTGGTTTTATTGGAAAATAGAAGAATTGAATTTTGAAATGGATGCAACAAGTATATAGTTAGAGAGGCTCGGGTTCTTCGAAGAGGTAGCTACCTACCTGATGAAAAAGTAAACGACAGTTCTCTAAAAAAAATCTTCAATTTTCACAATATCTCATATTCAAGGTCGAAATTACAATTTCAATTTTGAAAATTCTTTGACAAATGCCAAACAATCTGCGTACCATAAATCAACCCAATTTTTCATGAATATGTGTTGACCGTGGTTATCACTCCATCATTTTCGATGAACCGACCGGTTAACAAACTTTGGAAACGGAACATAGCCAATTGGAAATATTATCATTTTCACTGTCTATACCTGTCACTTCATTATTCACAATAAAAAACATCATTTGCGCCTTCTGCACCCGTCAATTCATCTTCACTCATACTCTGATATTTTCAAGGGGTGACATTCTGTTTGCAATACTTCCTACGCTATCCGCCATCACGATTTCGGTTGAACTGACTTCGTCAACATGGACGATAATTGTCATGCCTTTTGGCACGCATATAATATTTCTGTAGCGCCATTACGTATGGAATAGACTTACCACGAGTTGAAATATAACACAATAACAACTAATAAGTTGATAATAACACATTTGCCAGACTCAACGAAAAGACGAAACCACGAAACACATTACAGACCGGCGCAACAATTAAAAACTGTTGGAATCGTTGGTGAGTGAGGTCGAAAAAGGACGAGGAGTTCCGACGCCCAACGAATCAAATGCTAAATCTATTGCAATTTTATGATTGATAGAAAACTGACACTTGTCAAATTCCACCTATGGAAAGGTTGGATATTTTCGGATATTTTTTTACTGAATATTACTGCTCCTTTTAGAAATACCTATTTGGAAAAAATCAACATTCTGTACCAATATTGAAGACGTCCGTAAAAGTACGTCTCTAAGACATCCCGAAACATGCCTCTGGACGTTCAGGCATTATATGGACATAAATTGGACGTCTTTAAGATGTCCAGTGCTGTGTGGGTATCTGAAAACACTATATTTACATGCTTATTTAGAATACTGAAAAAGGGGTTTTTCAGTGCGCCCGCTCGGAAAAAGTTTCCGTGCGCTGGTGTCATTATAGCTGCTTATTTACATGTCAAAATTGAATAATATGTTTTTGACAGTTCTCGAGGAATCGCAAATTGTTTGAATATTTCTTTACCAACAGGGTAAATAACGCTTGTTTTGTGGCAATTTCTGAATATGTTTGTACCATAAATATTTCAATTGATAACACATGTTTTTGTTTCTTCATCATTAAAAATAAATGTTTGTCAACAATCTTTGGTTTTTAGGTAGAAATAATGAAAAATATCGTTCATTACTCGTCCATAAATGCTTTTTCCGTGCTTGCACGACTTCCCGTGTTCGGCTTCGTCTCCCATGGGAACATGTCGCGCACCCACGGAAAAAGCCTATTTTCTGAACTCGTAATGAAATATACTATTACGTGATCAACTCTCCAATCCATGAATCCATATATTTCTTCATATCTAAGTGAAAATAGAGTATATTTCGTTTTAATTCCGAGAGTTCCAACCTCTGACAGCTGTTTCGTGGCACCCACTCATCAGAAAGGATTTATGAAGCTCTCGAAATCAAAACGAATCCACTCAAGAATTAGTACTCTCGGAAATAAAACGAAATATACCCTATTTTCACTCAGATTCTGCTTGCGTTCCTCATAGCGTACTAGAAACTTGATTGAACCTTGGGTTTTGGTCAGAACAACGAATTGTTGGCTACCTGTCAATTTGTAGACAAACCTCTACTTTGGATTCCTTGGTTCGTGTCAAATTAAGTTTCAACTAGTGACTGTAGATGTTATTAGTAACTTTCTTCATATCTCTTTTCAGATTTTACTGGTAGGTAATAAATACAATAGCTATTTGTGTATTTAGAGCGCAAAGTGATTGATTGCCGCTCGACGAAGAGAGTTACCGCGCGACGCGAAGCGATGCGCGGTAATCTTTGGAGAGCGGCAATGACACTTTGTGCTCGAAATACACACATGATATTTTCTACAAACGCAGCTCTTAGACATAAAAACGATAGACACTTCATTCAACATAGGCACATGATATTACCTATGAAAAGATTCACATTCAATAGTAATCCCAAATGTGTAAGCTATCCAAATATCCAATAATTTACATCTCTAACAAAAGGAAAAAAGTGAAAAAATTGCCTGAAAAATAAAATTACCGAAGCCTTAGATCGAACTCACGCCAAGATAGAAAACCCAGTTTAGAAGGAAGCATCTCTAACCCTAACACCAACGCAGTTCCTTAGAGTGTTTTGAATTTCTTGTGTTTGCTTTCCATCATGCAAGAATAGGTTCGTTTTAAACAAAAGCTAGGGAGATCGAGCGTTTTTTCAATATTCTCGCTCTAGAGCGTAAAAGCTGTCACACAATGACATTTCTCGGAAAACGTCAACTTTGCGTTGAGATCTGAAAGCGTCAAAGGCTACTTTGGTAAGCGGTAGTAGAAAAATTAGTTTTCTCAGCTTGATTTGATATTTCTGGTGGTGTATTTGGGAAATCTTAATGACTTCCGAATCAGAAATCATGATAACCTAGAAAACAAATATTGGATTGTTTTCAAATATTTTTCAAATACGTTTCAATTTTGCTTTTTAATTAAACAAAAGGTAAAAAAATGAATTCTGATTATATCAATGATTCCTGTCTTTATTATTTATCAATACAAAACATTATTAGGATGGTACTAAAACGAATTCTAAACGCTTAAAAAGAAAAAAGTACCAGGCAAAGACCAGGTGGAGAATGTTGTTGAGGTTCTAACTTTGAGGAAAAACAAAAATTAAACACGAGAACACACAAATTGATGAAATGGGGATGCAGTTTAGGGGTTGAAAACGTTTTTTTGAGATTTGCGGCGAAACGAGACCTCTTAGCAGAAAATGTTCGATGGAAAAGTTGTAGACAATAAAAAAATCAAAAACTTTTGTATTCAACACTTTTCGACATGACCTCAAATTAGTATCAAAATAGCGAAAACCCGATTTTTCAGCATTTAATTTTTTTCACGAAAAATGAGAAATAAAACTTTTTTATACCACTTCTATTTGTAACCAACGTTACTACAGTTTCGTCCGATATGGACATTATCAAACAATACAATGATCTGAAATAATAAATAACACTCCTTAAATACCCTTTTCCCGCTGCCGACACTGTAAATAGTCCATACATGCTTAGCAACAAAACAGGCCTATATCATTCGTTTACTAATTCATCTTGACAACGGAACTTAATAGTGTCATTTACATGCCTAGGGTAATAATGACTTTGCCTTTGACAAGTAATACCTTCAGCTTCATTCATATCAATTTTTAGGTTATGAGACCTTTTGAATATTATTGTTGTCTGCTTATTCGGTAACTTAGTTACACGCACAAGCAACTTAGAATGAAATAGCGAACGAATAATCATGAAGGAAGGGTAAGAAAACAAACTTCAATTCAGGCAAATTTTGAGAAATGTCAACAAGCAGCGGGAAAAACGTAATAAGTAACACGGACTGTATCGACTGTTATCATCCTCGGCAAGCGACAAGCCTCGGCTTTGCCTCGGCTCGTACTCGCTCACCTCGAATGTTAACACGTCTTTACATTCCTTGTTACTTAAATAACTATAATTCTACCCGAGGCCTGTCTTAGTGACTAACGGTCATTAATGACTTTTACCTGGACCTTGTTTATTTGCGACAATCTGACTGAGCTGCCTTAAATACCGGTGAATAGACCAAATCCAGTTGATCATTCAGTAGGTTACATCTACAATATTTGTGTTTATGAATTTCTAGGGATTCTAAATAATTCAGTTTCCAACCCTTGCTTGCATAGTGCAAAATTTCCGTATCGTTCAGACTCGGAAACTTGTGGTTGCATTCCAAGGAATGGTTTGAAAACGTCGAATCATTTTTCCTAGTCTGAAGGACCTTTCATGTTCAGCGTATCTTTTTGAAAAATTACGTCCACATTGTCCCACATAAACACCGTTAGAAAGAATAATATAGAAGTAGCATACAGGCCGCATGCCAGGTTGTCTGATTTTCTGTTCAATGCCAAAGATAGAATAGCAAAATGAAAAAATCTGGAGTTTATAAGCTTAAGTGTCCAGAGTGTAACGGTGTTTATTTGGGACAATGTGGACGTAATTTTTCAAAAATATACGCTGAACATGAAAGGTAATTCAGACTAGGAAAAATGATTCGATGTTTTCAAACCATTCCTTGGAATGCAACCACAAGTTTCCGAGTCTGAACGATACGGAAATTTTGCACTATGGAAGCAAGGGTTGGAAACTGAATCATTTAGAATCCCTAGAAATTCATAAACACAAATATTGTGGATGTAACCTACTGAATGATCAACTGGACTTGGTCTATTCACCGGTTTTTAAGGCAGCTCAGTCAGTATGTCGCAAATAAACAAGGTCCAGGTAAAAGTCATTAATGACCGTTAGTCACTAAGACAGGCCTCGGGTAGAATTAAGGGTATTTAAGGAGTGTTATTTATTATTTCAGATTATTGTATTGCTTGATAATGTCCATATATGACGAAACTGCAGTAACGTTGGTTACAAATAGAAGTGGTATAAAAACATAGAAAGTTTTATTCCTCATTTTCGTGATGATTTCCTACCACGTAGTAACGGCTACATCCATCAATTTATTTAATTTTTTTCTCGCTTATAAATAACTTAATTTAGATGAAAATTTGTAGAAATATGTTCCATTTGGTATTGAATGTGCATGATTTTTGCACAATTCAGATACATTTTTCGAAAAAAATACTTATTTTCCACGAACAATTGTTCTGGTGTTTTTTTGTATTTCGAAGGTCTATGAAAGATTACTTTCATTGTTGAAATGTCTATTTTCTAATTTATTTATCGTTAAACAGTTTAAAATGGAAAAAAACCGACATCAATATTCAATGATTTTCTCAATAATTTCAATAGTTGAAGAAAAAAAGGAACAGACAAGGACCAGGTGGTGAATATTGCTGGGGTTCCAACTTTGAGGAAAAAAATATTTAAACACGAAAACACTCGAAATGGGGATGCAGTTTAGGGGTTGAATACGTTTTTTTTACGATTTGCGGCAAAACGTAACCTCCTAGCGAAATATGTTTGGGAAAAAAGTTGTCGATAATAAAAAAAAAATCAAAAACTTCTTTACTGAACACTTTTTGACCTAACTTCAAATTTACTGTCAAATGGCAAATAATCGATTTTTTGTCTCGCGTATAAATAATTTAGTTCAGATGAAAATTTGTAGATATATGTCTTTTTTTGTGTCGAATAAGCTTGATCGTTAAACTGCCTAAAATTATCTCTGGATCATGAGTTTCTCAGTATTTTCAATTATTTTCGACTTTCATCATTATTTTTATAACAAAAAGTAGTTTATATTAAATTATTCATAATGAAATATCGTCGGCTAAGAGTGTGAAACTGCTATGTCTATTTTGGCTGACTTTACAGGAGAGCACAAAACTTAATAAATTTAATGTTTATACATCTCTATAAACCAGCGTAATTTATTAGTATGTACTGACCCTATTATTATTAATTTTAGAAAGAACGTGCTATTATCATTGACAGAATTTGTTTTTTTTTCTCATTTTTTTGGACTTAGCTGCTGTTCTTTATTAGAAATCTTTTTTTTTCTGAGGGAATTTTGGACTTAGCAGATTTACCTATTATAATGTTATTTTATGTGTTTTTCTATTTCAAGTTATTATGTCAAAATAAAGTAATAAAAAATAGTTGATATAGAAAAACTTGTTTTATTATTAGTTTGTGCAATAACAAAAAGCTACATATTATTTAACATTACTCGTGCGGGAAGTTATCATAAATGCATGGTAGTCGTCAGGTATGGTGTTTTTCAGAGACTGCAAATCTTCAAAGTTTCTTCCTTCAATTTTTATTCTCTCCGTGTACACTTGATCCAACTCGAATAACTGATAACAAGCTACACCTGGTGTTCGTCGCAGGGGCAACGTTTGCCATTCAGTTGCAAGTACTGAGCCTTGCGGCACACCACATGTGATGGGTTTCATATTAGAGATGTTATTTGAATCAAGTACAACACATTGTACTTGTATCCACGAGTATTGAATGTGAGACAAAGTCGAAAGCTTTGGTCAGGTCACACAGAGCAGCCACAGTGTTTTCCCCTTTCTCAAAACCTTCTATTATGTTGTCCACAACTTTTACCAGAGCATGAGCAGTAGATACAGATCTTGCCAAAACTAGGGACAATGATTGAAAACGGTCGGTTAGCTACTGCTGAGGCCTGTGCTCGTGGCCTAATTGACGAAGTCATCCTTCGATATGGTTTACCCCGGCGTGTAATTAGTGATAACGGTTCTCAGTTTGTCAGTGCCGTTATGCAGCAAGTTGCTCACGTATTGAGTTTTCAGCAATCACTGATCCCCGCCTATCATCCCGAAGCAAATCCAGTAGAAAGAAAAAACCGTGATCTGAAGACTCAACTAGCCATTCTAACCGCAGGAGACCATACCTTGTGGAAGGATAGACTTCCTTAGGTGCGTTTTGCAATGAACACTTCCCGCTGTGAATCTACTAAATTCACCCCAGCATTTCTAACTTTCGGTCGCGAACTACGTACCCCCGATGATGTGCAAATTACCCCGTACCTAAAAGTTTTCAGTGACGTTTTCCATGAAGCTGTGAAAATCATGAACTTTCCCAAGACAGACGTAATAAATATATCAACGAGCACCGTCGCTCTGTGACATTTAAAATTGGTGACAAAGTTTTAGTGAACGTTCACGCGTTGAGTAAAGCAAAGGACTCCTATACTTCTAAGTTCGCGCCAAAACGGGACGGTCCATACAAAATTGTACGGGTTGTCTCACCAACTACATACGTAGTAGCAGCTCTGGATAAACCAGATATTCCTTTGGGTAAATACCATGTTTCCGCTCTCACACTCTTCACTGGTGAGAACGAAACAGCTCCAGTTCGCCCACTTCGCAAGATAGGTAGCCCCCCCGGATCAAAGAACCACCCAGCTGAGGTACCAGACTATAATTCCGTTGCTTCGGAATCTGACGACCTTGGCATAGAAGACGAACCGACTCCTACTACTTCTACAGACCAGGCTGACGCAGATGTCCAGGAGGAACCTATCCGCATAGAACGTCCAAGAAGGGCCGTGAATAGATCTCGCTGCTCTTGCTGCAACTAGACTCATGTGGCATCCCACACGGGGCGTTTGTGCGATGTTAAGGGGGAGATTGTAACACAATTTATTCACGCACCCACCCTATTACGGACAAGTGACAGATGCCAACCATTCGACCAGTTGTTCCATGATAAATGGCGGCATTGGCTCGGGTGTTTGTACTCTGCCCGGTGTCCAGTCATATTTTCTTCAATTTCGTTTGTGATTAGTTTACTTTGTTGATGTAGTGATGAGTTATAACATATTAAATAATTTGTCTGATTCACTAAATGATTTTAGCTGCCCTAAATTCTAAATTTAGGAACCTACGAAAACCTAACCTATTACAACTGTTATTTGAGTTTTTTAGGTGAAGAATTGCATTGACTGCCTCTGAAATTGTGATCATAAATGGCTATTTATGATACAAGTTCTTAAAGTAGGACTTTTTTGTATGAGCGTGAATATTTTTGAATGTGGCGCGTCCGAGTTCAATAAACACGCGAGTACAAAAAAGCCCTCTACGAAAGTGTTTCATACAAAGTTTTTTCTTCGACAGTTATTATATTGCCAAATTGTAACAATTATATCATTAATTTGAATGTTCAATGATATGAATTTTCGTTGTATTATCAAATAAATACTTGACGCAAAATACTGTATTTTTCAAAAATGCATAAATGAATGAACAGTGTGAAAAAAATTACTTCACGCACAGTTGATGATACTACGCACAGGTGATTTTTTTACGCACTTGTGTGAAAAAGGATTACTTTACGCACTGTCAGCAGTGCGTAAAAGCTTAGTTTACGCACTGTCGTAGAAAAATAGCTTTTTTCAGCATTCAAAATAAACTACAATGACAAATTTAGGTTACTCTTTGTAACATCTAACAGAAAAAAAACTACTTCCTCGCTGGTCATTCAACAACATCGGTAGATATTTTGAAATCCTTAACTTTAAAGCTGAAAAAATCGTACAGTGAAAATTTGCATTTTCATTCAAATGCTTGATTCAAATACTTTTTATCCAGTCTTGATCGAGAAAGTTTTTCAATCATTATCTGAATGAAAATGCATATTTTCACCATCAGATATTTTCAAGAGAAAAGTTACGTTTCCACAATCTATCACATGTCACATGTCAAGGTCAAGGGTGCCATAGTAGCGGGGGAATAGTAGTTTTCAGTTGAGATCGTTTCCTTTTTCAATGCGTAAGAATATCTTGTACAACTCGCAATGCGAACTCTTGAAGACCACGCCAGAAGCACTACATGCGAATATCAGAAACCGACCTCACATAGATCTCAACAGAAGCAGTTGACGTGAATTTCTCAATGAAATCGCCAAATATGCGAATATCCAACAGAACTCGCCAGAGGCATTGCTTGCGATGATCACCGAGCCATCAATGCGAGTTCACAGCAGTACATATGAGAATTTCTCAAAGTACTCGCCTCAAGATTCTGCAGAGAACTCGCCACAAGATTTCGTAGAGAACTCGTCAGAGTGTATTGTTAGAGAATTTCCACATGGGATTTCGCTAAGACCTCGATGAGAATATCCCGGCGGCGGACATTTTGAGGAGATATAGCGCTCTTGATAACCTCTCAAAGAAGTAGCAAAACTTGTTACAATTTCCTAAAATGAGGTCACCGAGATATCTTTAGGACCTCTTTGTGTTGTCTGGGTGAGAAATGATTGAATATTTAAACTTGTCACTCAAAAGGAAAGTTATCGTTATGAGAAAGTGTGTAACTTGCGATGGAACTCATGTTTTCGCTGAAGGTATTCTATTACAGTAAAGGGTTATAGAAAAATTAAATTTACGACTTCCAGTCATAAAGGCAAGAAACTAAACTGAAAATAGACTTTCCGTACAAGCAAAGAAACTCAACGAAATCAAGGCATTTACTTTACTCGCGTTCGATATGGCAACACGCGATGCCACTTTTCATCACGTTCCGTATGAGACGAATCTGTCAATTTTCCCGATAATGAAGAACGCGTTTTGATGGAGGAGTCTTGCCTGTTCTCACCACCTCACTTGTCATCATGACTTCATCTTTTCGACATCAATTCGAATCGAGACTTCAATAAGTTTGTTTGATTAGCTCATCAGTCTTGCCAGGGGAATATATGTGAGCACTTTAGTCATCTGCGTATTCTGGGTGTTTGAAATGAGATTTTATCACAAAATGGTATCAACTTGAAAAATTATTCGAAAAGGTTATTGAGACTATTAATTGAGAGTCAGGCTGGAGCCAACCAGGGCCGGCTCTAGCGGGTGTGCGACGTGTACACTGTACACCCAGGCCAGAAAGGGAAATGTAAGGAAAAACGATAGAAAAATCCCTACTTCCAAATATGATTTTGTTGTAGAGTTTTTGGAAATAATTCAAATTCTTTCTGTATGGGTAATTCTGATTGACAACATCTGACTTATTTAATATCCAAACATGAAAAAACTAATCTTCATGAAATGAACGTAAAATCTTGGTTGGAAGCAAGTGAGAGATTTACAAACAAGAAAAAGTATAAATCAGTTAGAACTAGTTAGAACTAGTTTTCTGTGATAGATAGAATTTTGTCTGTGATAAAATTTTTAGGTCGTCAATGTCTAGCTTTTAGGAGATCATCACATAATAAGCTTTTTGAAAACAATAATGGAAACTTTCTGAAAGCAGTAGAAATTTGATAGCGTAATGGCAGAACACCTTCAACGAGTTAGTAAGTTCCAAAGCGCTGTAAAAATATACAAAATGAAATAATCAGTTTGATTGATAGTAAGATGAAGAACATTATTTTAGAAATGGTGAAAAAAAAAAACAAGTATTTCTCTATTATTCTTGACAGTATGCCAGATGAGAGTAAACAAGATCTGATAACAGTAGTAATTAGGTTTGTTCATTTTAATGATATGAAACAAAAATAATTGATTGGAGAACATTTTTTGGATTTTTGTCCCATAAAGGATTCTCTAATTCATCAACCAACTTTTTGGAAGCGCAGAACATAGATATTTCGAATATGCGGGGACAAGAATACGATAACGGTTCCAACATGCGTGGAAAACATTCTGGGCTACAAAAATAATATTAGATGTTAATCCACGCGCGGAGTCTGCGCCGGGCAGTGAGAGGGAGGTGGGGACTCAAACCTCACATCCTTCACTGGATCTACACGGCCGTAATCAGACCCAGAATCCTATATGGAGCAGTGGTCTGGTGGCCGAGAGTGGACCAGGTAACCACAACCAACAAGCTGGGAAAAATTCAAAGACTAGCTTGTAGGGGAATAACCGGCGCGATGAGGACGACCCTCTCGGCAGCCCTAGACGCCCTGTTGGGTCTGCCGTCGCTTCCAACTTGTATAAAGAAGGAAGCGATGGCGTCCTATCTGAGAACAAGGAGACTAAAATTTAACAGGAGTGTTTGATTCCCATAAGACAATGGGGGCACTAGTAGAAAGAGATGAAATAACATTTGTGACGAAATGTGACGTAATAGGACGTGTCATGGCCGCCGTTCTCTATAGACAGTGAC
Organism: Chrysolina oricalcia; assembly: GCA_944452925.2. Classification (NCBI taxonomy): domain Eukaryota; kingdom Metazoa; phylum Arthropoda; class Insecta; order Coleoptera; family Chrysomelidae; genus Chrysolina; species Chrysolina oricalcia. Next base: position 18,395,755 of record OX101819.2, read on the forward strand.
GGACTAGCTCTTGGTATTTGAGAGTTACTGCTGACAGTTTTGTTGCTTGGTTCGAGTTCGACTCTGTACTCATATTCAAGTACGTCACTATGACGCGTTAATGCTACAAGTTTCTGATTGGTTAGAGCTTATTAAACCCTTCTTGTTAAATTTTGGTCTCCTTGATCTGAGAATGCGTGACTCAGGGAGCTGGTGAGGAGAGGGGTACACAGGGCATACCGAAATCGCTGTGGTAGCTGAGAAAGAAATCCCACTATCCGCTATCAAAGTGATACAGGCAGAGGATGGAATTAGGTGGAAAAGGACGATCTCGCTAGAGATCCCAAACAGGAGAGAGTGGGAAGAGGAAAGGATGATATTTCCCCCAGAAAGCCTGGTCTGTTTTACAGACGGGTCCAAACTGGAGGAAGGACAAGCCGGAGCAGGAGTTTACTTGGAAAACGGAGAGAAAAGGGCCTATGCGCTAGGTTCTCTGACAACAGTTTTTCAAGCAGAGGTGTATGCCATCCTGGAGGCAACCAGAATGGAAGAGGTGAGGTCCGGCCCAGAGAGACATGTATAAGTCTGCTCCGATGAGTGAAGATGCCGGGGATTGCGGGGATTGCCGGGGCCTAGTCGCTGACGCTTGCGTCCCCCACCCATTACCATTACCATTAATCCACGCGCCTTTTTTGTCCCTTGCTCGGCTCATACTTTGAATTTAGTAGTTATTGACGCTGCCAGCGTTTTATTTGAGGTAACCGGCTTATTTGAATTAGTTCAAGAATTATACTTTTATTATTATTTAAATTAACTTTTATTTGCAAGTAATAGATCGAACAATAATGTCTCTCGGAGAAAGATTCGAAAATCTGAGAAACTATAATGATATATTTGGTTTTTTATTTCAAATCATTTAGTTAATTTGTTACCGAATTTTACGGTAAAAAAAATTACTGGACTGGACTGGACTGGACTGGACTGGACTGGACTGGACTGGACTGGACTGGACTGGACTGGACTGGACTGGACTGGACTGGACTGGACTGGACTGGACTGGACTGGACTGGACTGGACTGGACTGGACTGGACTGGACTGGACTGGACTGGACTGGACTGGACTGGACTGGACTGGACTGGACTGGACTGGACTGGACTGGACTGGACTGGACTGGACTGGACTGGACTGGACTGGACTGGACTGGACTGGACTGGACTGGACTGGACTGGACTGGACTGGACTGGACTGGACTGGACTGGACTGGACTGGACTGGACTGGACTGGACTGGACTGGACTGGACTGGACTGGACTGGACTGGACTGGACTGGACTGGACTGGACTGGACTGGACTGGACTGGACTGGACTGGACTGGACTGGACTGGACTGGACTGGACTGGACTGGACTGGACTGGACTGGACTGGACTGGACTGGACTGGACTGGACTGGACTGGACTGGACTGGACTGGACTGGACTGGACTGGACTGGACTGGACTGGACTGGACTGGACTGGACTGGACTGGACTGGACTGGACTGGACTGGACTGGACTGGACTGGACTGGACTGGACTGGACTGGACTGGACTGGACTGGACTGGACTGGACTGGACTGGACTGGACTGGACTGGACTGGACTGGACTGGACTGGACTGGACTGGACTGGACTGGACTGGACTGGACTGGACTGGACTGGACTGGACTGGACTGGACTGGACTGGACTGGACTGGACTGGACTGGACTGGACTGGACTGGACTGGACTGGACTGGACTGGACTGGACTGGACTGGACTGGACTGGACTGGACTGGACTGGACTGGACTGGACTGGACTGGAGCCAACCAATCGGGCTCTTGTTCCAGACCGTTTGATATTTCGTCCAGATATTTCTTTCTCATCCATTATCTGTGAGCATGAAGTACATGACACTGATTGCGATCCTTAGGTATGGAATGAATGCATTTTGAAACAGGTCGAATTCTATTCTCAATTCAACAATTTACAGTTTTGGCACCCCATCAAAAATAGTAAATGAGAAGGGGGATCGTGTGGCACCTTGTTCGCAAGGGGTTTTCATTATCTGTTCAGCAATATTAAGTTTTTCAAATTTGGTGTAATCATAATTATTGATAAAATTTATTTTGAAAAAGTAAAATTTTGATACTTTACGTAGAATGAAGGAAATGGTGTAACATAATGTTAAGGAGTTATTTTTCAAATTATTTTACAATTAAATGAATTGTTCAAAATGACCACTATTCACTTCTTGACAAAAAGCGAGGCGTTCTTGGATTTCTCGTACAATTTGTAGGACCTCGGTGGTTCATTTGTTGATTTCTTCCGTTATCCTAACTTTCAAACTTGCATGATTCTCTGGTCTATTGAAACGTATCAGTTTTTCAAATTTGGTGTAATCATAATTATTGAGAAAATTTATTTTGAAAAAGTAAAATTTTGACACTTTACGTAGAATAAAAGAAATGGTGTAACATAATGTTAAGGAGTTATTTTTCAAATTATTTTACAATTAAATGAATTGTTCAAAATGACACCTATTCTTTATTTTTACACAACCCCATAAGAAGTAATCAGGTTTTTTCTGATCTGTTCTGCTAAACGTCAGGAAAGAGCCGTTCAAGAAACCAAAAAATTATTCACAAAACTCACATAAAAAATGTAATGTCAATCTAGTAGACCACTGTAATTTGGATATTTATAAATTGCTGACACACGTCAGTGTATTGAAAAATATTTGTGTATGTATTTGATTTAACTATGGCTCTTTTATCCGAAACTCAAAGTCTAGACATTTTGATTATAATTGGATGCGGTGATAAAACAAGAACTCAAAAGGAAAATGTTTAATGATAAATACCTACCCTGGTCAAAACACGTCACACAGTCTACAGTTAGAAAAATAGAAAAAAAAACCGTAAAACTGGTCTTGTGAAAACTATTCAAAAACCAGGTCGGAATGTTGAATTAGATGAGGAAAAAAAGTTGAATGTACTGATAGCGATTGAGGAAAATCCGCATATGACAAGTAGACAACTTGCCGCCTACAATGATGTGAGTAAGTCATCGATATTGAGAGCTTTACATAAAGAAAAATACCATCCTCATGAAGTTCAGTTGGTTCTGGAGTTGGATGATGATGATCCTGATAGAAGACAACAATTCTGTGAACGGATGATGGACAGAATGGAAGCAGTTTTGCAGTTCATAAACCGAATTGTGTTTTCAGATGAAGCCACTTTTCATTTCAATGGAACGGTTAATAGAAATACCTGTATATATTGAAGCAAAGAAAATCCTCATTGGATATGTGAGGTATCATTAAGAACAAAATTGTTGTCCCTTATTTTATTTATTTTTTACTTTTTTTTCCTTGGTGTTTTGGCATCGACTGCTATGGTCATTAGCTATGTGTTCTGGATAGGCCTTGTTACTAAAAATCCATACGCCACTTTAGGAGCAGCACTGTTAATTTTTAACGCAACAGTGAATCGTGGAGGATTATTCCCAGCCGACACGAGCCTCAGTCATTCAGACTTTCACATCTGAAAATGAAAAAAGATCGCACCGTCTGGGAATCGAACCTGCAATCTCTCGATTACCAGGCGAGCGCTTAACCACTGCGCTAATCCCCGCCCTCCCTTATTTTATTGAAGGCACATTTGTTATAATTGCTATAAAATTTATTTCCCTCAACCAACTGCACCCCAAATCGCAACCCTTAGAAGTCCTCAAGATACTTGTGCGAGCTATGGATGACCTAGCCCTTACCTTTTAACGTGTGATGCCATGCACGGGACCGATGACCATATGCTGGGAATCGAACCCACTCCTCTATTATTGAGAGGCGTACGCTCTACCATTACGACCATTATGGTAATAGATTAATTTCGTAACACTGCATTACAAACGTATTGTTATAGAGATTATTCAAATGAAATTTTTACCAATAGACGTGGAAGACGTGGAACGATTGAATGGCTGCCAAGATCCCACGATTTGACTATTCTTTTACTTTTTATGGGGTTATTTAAAATCAAAAATATATTTCAATAGACCAGACAATATTGCAGATTCAAAAGTCAGGACAACGGAAGAAATTAAGAACATAACCTCTGAAGTCCTATAAAATGTTATACGAGAATTCCAATATCGCCTTGCTTATTGTCAAAAAGTGAATGGTGGTCATTTTGAACATTCAATTTAACTGTAAATAAATTGAAAAATTCTTCCTCGACATCATTTTACATTATTTCCTTCATACTACGTGGAGTATAAAAATCTTCTCAGTTATGATTGCACCAAATTTGAAAAATTTTATTTTCCATCTTTTCAAAAACAAGTTATGTCTAGAGGCCCTAGAATCTTCTCTAATATATTCATTCACATATTTTCTTATTTCGAAAACATTGATCAATCTGTTATCACAAATAACACAAATTCTTGAATTTGGAGTTATGTCTATATTTGGTAGTCGAAATCAATTTCTGTGTAATGAAGCCTCTAATATGATTACAAATGTTACAATTCACAATTTTGAGAGGAGTTATTTGATAAATTAATAATTATTTCTTCTGAAAATAAACAGTTTATTCGCTTCACCATGGTGAAATCATTCTAATTCTTGCTATGATCAATATAATCATATAATTTTTTCATCCACTATGCGATCAGCCGGTGATTTGGACGCTATCTCTTGGACTATATCACAAATATTTTGAATATCTACTCTATAATTGGCTACAAAATGAGGGATCTTCGTAATTCCTCTCTTACTCAGTCAGGTAAATTGAATAGACATCATAATATGAGATGGCTAAGGATTGTTTTCCTGTATTACTTAATACCGTAATTATTGGCAAGTTTGACAATTCGATCTGGGGTTTTAAATAATAATAATAAGATCGACAAAGTCGAAGTACCTTTCTACCTTTTCTTTCCAAATATTTTTACCAAATGGAAAATATGAAGCAACATCTGACAGAAAAAACAATAACTTCCCTGGCTAAAACTGCTACGCATATGGAATTACATCTGGCAACGTTCCTCCAAGAGGGTCGCAGTACCGACAACATTGGAGTTATAATCAATTGTTTAACTAATAATTCCTCACATATGAAGCAGCGCCACCTGCTGGTAAAATCAGTAAGCACTCCTCGGAAGCAAAGACTCCAGTAAGAGTAAATGCGAGAATTCGAACAAAGTTCTAAAGGTTTTGCCGGAGAATATCAATCAAATGTTATGAATAAAATTGACAGAGTGGAAGAGTGGAATATTTCCACCAAGTGGAAAATATGAGGCAAAAATCTGAAAGAAAACAACTACTTCCATGGATAATACCACGATGTATATTGAACTACATCTGACAGATATTCAAAACATGTCTGCAGGTGAACATCCCTAGCTAAATGAAGGATAATCTTTTGTTTAATCACAATAAGCACTCATAATTGGGTCCTCTAGGAGGAACGTTGCACAAATATTTGTCAGATGTAGTTCAATATCCGTCGTGGTATTAGCCAGGGAAGTAGTTGTTTTTTTGTTAGATGCTTGCCTCATATTTTCCATTTGGTGGAAATATTTGTAGAGAAGGGTACTTCGAATTTGTCGATTTTCTTCATATCATTTAATTGTACTTTCCTGCAAAACCCTCATACTTGTTCGAATTCTCTTCAATATTGCTGTCTTATATCAACTCATAGTAGTTTGTATTTACTGTTGATTTTTCACCGCTACTTATTTTGTTAATAATTATTATACAGGGTGTCCGGTATACCTTGTACAATATTGAAAGTGGTGATAGACCAGGTCATGACTGTTCAGAATATCGGAATTTCACCCTAGTGAAAATATCACCGTTTTCGAGATAATGAGCATTTTTTAAATTTCTGGAAAATCACTACCTCACCTGTGATTTTTGAGTGCCATGTATACAAATTGAGAACAATTCAAATATCTTTGCTACTGAAGATTACTGATGAGTGATGCTTTCGGACGTACAAAACAGTTTTTCAGAAAACTATACAATTTTTCAAGAAATGAGGGTAAAATGCCAGATTTCAGTCTCACCAATTTTTTTAACGACAGTTTGACATTATTGTTTGAAAAAAACATAACTAAGTTGAAGTGGATATTCATTACAAAAGAATGCCCATTTTGTCCAGACTCTACCATGGTATAAAACATACAATAATTATTTTTGGTAGGAGTAGAATTTCGATTATATTAGAGTGTGATTTTATTCTGAGCAAAAATCAACTCCAGTAAACTTTGTCAGTAATGTCTTTTATTTTTTATCGTATCAAGATGAAATGATTAAATAATTATGAGTAATAACGAATCAACTGCTAGGAACCATTCAATGAAATGTAAAGAAGTAAATACTAATTCAACGTTTTTATAGCCCCCAAATCAGCGATTCTCTGAGTGGCATTGTGCAATCGGATATCGTTCTGCATAAAGCGCTGCTGCAGCAGTAGCACTACCTCCACATTCACCGTCAATGAAGTGCATATGCGCATATTTTCGGGGAGTATAACATGTGTACGGCATGACAAAGGAATAAATACCACTAAATGAAACAAGCGGAATAATAAAAAAAGACACAAGTTGTTCAAACAAAATGTGACAACCACCTCCTAGATTTTTTCAATTCTATTTACAGAAGATCCGTTCATGCACAATGCTGTATTTTATTCTTTCATCAGGAAACTATTGCTTCTACTGAAACAACACAGGAGTTAGAAAAGTTTTTAATTTTCGACAAGGATTCACCTCCTAAAAAATTTTGCACTTATTTGGTTACACCCTATATATCTGTCGGTCTCTGAATATTCGTTGGAATCTGGATGTTGGACAATTGTGACATTTTTCACAAGAATTCGTTTTAATCGGTGCCATGTCGGATTTTTGACATTTCATTTCGATAATTTTATTAGGCTTAATTACATGAAGAAGTAATAAAAGTTGATGGAAGCCTAGAATGAAACCACGCCTAATTCAATGGAAATCCCTTCATCCAAAAATAATTATAGTTTGTTCAATTCCATGGTAGAGTCTGGACAAAATGAGCATTCTTTTGAAATGAATGTCTACTACCAATTGGTTATGTTTCTTCAGACAATTATGTCAATTAAAAAAAAAAAAAATTGATGAAACTCAAATCTGGTATTTTACCCTCATTTCTTGAAATTTTTTTTTCACTATCTGAAAAACTGTACTGTACGTCTAAAAGCATCACTCATCAGTAATCTTCAGCAGCAAAGATATTTGAATTTGTCTCAATTTGTATACATGACACTCAAAAATCTAAGGTGAGGTAGCGATTTTCCAGAAATTCTTAAAATGCCCATTATCTCGAAAACGGTGATATTTTTACTGAGGTGAAATTCCGATATTCTGAACAGTCATGACCTGGCCTATCACCACTTTCAATATTGTACAAGGTTTACCGGACACCCTGTATATCTATGGGGCCACTCAGCACATGCCTCAGAAGTATTTTCCATGCAAACGAAGGCGGTCAGAATCATTGCTGGTTTGCCTTATACCGGGTGACACAGCAGACATGTAGCAGCCTGTATTTTTTTTATTTGAAGAGATGAAGATTTGAAATTTGCAGAAGTTACGTAATCAATGATAGCGCTTTATTCGAATCTAACGACAGCTTTTTTCAATTACCTGTTTTGATCGGCAGTAACTCCAACTTCTATTTTTTGAATGACACCCTGTATATTTATCCAGCCTATCTTATTTGTCTTGAAATTCTCTATTCAACCGTGTATCACAAAGTGGCATTCATTTCTCAATTCGCAGATGAATTATTGCATTTTATTAAAAAACATCAAGTTGGCTGTTATCCGAATTCGATAATCTTTCGATGCTTGGTAGGCTTGGAAATCCAAAGAGTATCAGTTAAACGATATAATTTCAGTTTTTTCCATACCTAAATCACTTCCTACAGATTGTCAATAATTTCTTTAATAAAAAGAAAAAACATCTGAAAATAACTGACGATATTGCGAAAACTGAGATAGGAACATGTTTTTTTCAATTTGGCTACTTGTGAAGGAACTACCTGTCTTTCTCTTTGGCCATGTACCCATATCATGATCTTTCCATTTGAAAACATAAAATTAAAATTGTTCCCCTGATCCACCAATTCACAAGTCTATTAGTCTAGATATTTGCAATAATATTTTGCCTAGTAGGCGGTGTACACAGAATGTTGTATGTTTGACAGGTGAACATTATTTGATTGTACTGATTATCTCCGTCTGTTTTATGCTGATTAAACTTGCATCGTTTAATTAGATACTAAATATGTATTCAAAGAATGAAAAGGTCGATATGTTGTTGATATTCGGATAGTGCAAGAGAAATTGTAGACAGCCTGAACAATTGTATTTCGAAAGATTTCCGGAAAGACGCCATCCGCCTAATAATTATTTCGCTAGAGAAGAAGAGCATTTCAGAATAGAACCGGAAAATCAAAACAGTCTCCAATACATTGTCGACGAGGAGATGGAAGTAAACGTTTTTGCCATAGTACATGCAGATCCGATGATATCACTGAGACAAATTGAGGATGAAATCAGCGTGAATCGAGAGACCGTTAGAAGAGTTTTGAAAAGAACTGCTCTGAACTGCTCTTTTACTCTAGCGAAATAATTATCAGGTGGGTGGCGTCTTTCCGGAAATCTTTCGACATACAATTGTTCAGCCTGTCTACAATTTCTCTTGCACTCTCCGAATATCAACAACATATCGACCTTTTCGTTCTTTGAATACATATTTAGTATCTAATTAAACGATGCAATTTCAATCAGCATAAAACTGACGGAGATAATCATTGCAATCAAATGATGTTTACCTGTCAAACAAAAAACATGTTGTGTACACCGCCTACTAGGCAAAATATTATTGCAAATATCTTGACTAATAGACTTGCGAATTGGTGGATCAGGGGAACAATTTTAATTTTATGTTTTCAAGTGGAAAGATCATGATATGGCTACATAGCCAAAGAGAAAGACAAATAGTTTCTTCACAAGTAGCCAAATTGAAAAAAATATGTTCCTATCTCAGTTTTCGCAATATCGTGAGTTATTTAAAGAAATTATTGACAATCTGTAGGAAGTGATCAGGTATGGAAAAAACTGAAATTATATCGTTTAACTGATACTCTTTGGATTTCCAAGCCTACCAAGCATCGAAAAATTATCGAATTCTGGTAACAGCCAACTTGATGTTTTTCAATAAAATGCATTTCATCTGCGAATTGAGAAACGAATGCCACTTTGTGATACACGGTTGAATAGAGAATTTCAAGACAAATAAGGCTGGATAAATATACAGGGTGTCATTCAAAAAATAGAAGTTGGAGTTACTGTCGATCAAGCAATGTTTTTTATTCTGCTTTTTGATATATTTATTTTCTACCAAACACAATATATTCACATTTCAAGCTTTGCAAATATATCAAAACGTGAATGCCGTATATTTATAAATTCGATCTATTTTATGTCGTCAAGAGATGGCGCAGCTGACGCGACTTATCACATGCTTTGATTTTTTTAGTTCTAAGATATTTGACTTCAAAAAATCCAATGGATAATTAAAAAAAAAACAATGAAAAAATATTATGAGAATATATTCTGGCGGCTACGATATCATTCGACCACTATATTCTCGAGGGTGTACTAAATCGCGTAGGTAGCGCCATCTCTTGACAATATAAAATAGATCGAATTTATAAATACATGGGAATTCACGTTTTCATATAATTGGAACGCTTGAAACGTATATACATCTCACAGCACTGCGAACATAGGAGAGGATATGACCAATTAACTACCTATCGTCAAATCTCTTCAGTTTTCGCCAGTAGCCGGGATTTCGAACATTTTAAAATACTACCTCTGTGCTTATATACTGCAATGTCTTATGCACATAAAAGCAAACTTGAAAAACTATAGGTCATATGAAAGTTTACATTCATACACAAGGCGAAATAAAGATACGATACATCAACACTATTTGAGACTCTCGAAAACGAGAAACGGGACTAGCTATTATGCAATCAAGTTCTTCAATGTTGTATCACACGATGTCCCAGTTCTCGAGTGTGTTCAGTTCAAATCTGTTATCAAGCGGTTCCTGGCTGATAATGCGTTTTATGATATTGATGAGTTCCTATCAACCGAATTTTCACAACTGATACATTGAGTAGTGTATCGTAACTTATTGCTGCTTGTTAAATTTTATTGTGCAAGTGTTTTTAACGACAAATATTGTTTATCTTTTGTTATTTTATATTATTATTTAATTTTTTAGTTTTATTTTATTACTGACTGACTATTGTGTAATATGACCAATAAAGATCGATCTATCTATAAGCCGATTAGACTGGTGCCTTTAATTTTTCTGAAAAATTAAAGTAACAGGCAAGGACCAGTTGGAAAATGATGTTAAGGAAAAAAAATAATTCAACACGAAAACACTTTGGGGGTTGAAAACGGTTTTTTGCAATTTGCGCCGAAACGTGACCTCTAGGTGGAACATTTTTGATGAAAAAGTTGTAGAATAAAAAATCAAAACCTTTTGTTTTCAACACTTTTCGACATAACCTCAAAATAAATGTCAAAATGACGAAAAACCGATTTTTCAGTATTTTTTTTCTCCCTTATAAATGATTTAATTCAGATAAAAATTCGTACAAATCTGTTTTTTTTGGTGTTGAATGAGCACGATTTTTCCGCAGTTCAGAAGGCGACAAGTTTTCGAGTAAGGTACATTTTTCGAAAAAAATACCCCTATCTTCCACGAAGAATTGTTCTGGTGTTTTTTTGTATTTCCAAGGTTTATAAGTGATCATTTTAATCTTTGAAATATCTACTTCCAAATAATCTATGTAACATGGTCGTAAAAACAAATTTTACAAAAAAATTTACATGGTGGTTTATTCATTGTTAAACCGCTTAAAATTGACAATAACCGACAAGTCTCTCATGATATTCTCAATATTTTCAATGATTTCCAGTAGTTGTAGAAAAGAATAAAAATTATATTTCAAAATTAATTTTGTAGTGTAATTATGCATTCCAATTTTTATTGTGAATAATTTAATATAAACAACTTTTTGCTATAAAAATAATGAAGAAAGTTGAAAATAATTGAAAATAATGAGAAAATCATGATTTAGATAGACTTTTTTCTCAATTTTAGGCGGTTTAACGATCATTAAACCACCTAGTTACAAACACCATTTTCAAGTAGACATTTCAACAATTAAAATGGTTACTTATAGACTTTCGAAATACAAAAAAAATATGATGACAATTGTTCGTGGAAATAAGGGAATTTTTTTCAAGAAATACAAATAACTCGAAAACTAGAAGTATTCACATCTGCGGAAAAATCAAGCCTATTCGGAACAAAAAAAGACACATATCTGCAAATTTTCATCTGAACTAAGCCATTTATAAGCGAGAAAAAATAAATAATAATAAATCATTGTTTTTGCCATTTTGACGGTCAATTTGAGGTTATGTCAAAAAATATTGAATGAAAAAGTTTTCGATTTTTTCATTATCTACAACTTCTTCTTTGATCATATTTCGCTAGGATGTTACGTTTCGCCGCAAATGGAAAAAAACCATTTTCAACCCCCAAACTGCATCCCCATTTCACCATTATGAGTGTTTTCGTGTTTAAATATTTTTTTTCTCAAAGTTGGAACCTCATCATCATTCTCCATCTGGTCCTTGTCTGTTACTTTTTTTCTACAATCATGCTCATATAACACCAAACAAAGCATATTTCTACAAACTTTAATTTGAATCAAATGATTTAAAAGCGAGGAAAAAACTAAATACTGAAAAATCTGTTTTTCTCCATTTTGACATTTAATATGAGGTTATGTCGAAAAGTGTTGATACAAAAGTTTTTGATTTTTTTATCGTCTACAACTTTTCCAAAAAACATTTTCCGCTCGATGCACCGCAAATCTCAAAACCCGGTTTCAACCCCTAAACTGCATCCCCATTTCACCATTTTGTGTTTTCGTGTTTAATTTTTATTTTCTCTCAAAGTTGGAACATCATCATCATTCTCCACCTGGTCTTTGCCTGTTACTTTTTTTTCTTATTTTAAGCGTTTAGAATTCGTTTTGGCACCAGCCTAAATTGTCCTGTGTGGATTAAATTCCTGGGGACGTGTAGTGTCTCGTACTACTTTCACTTGATAGGAATCTTAAATAAAACACAATTTACTCTTCACACACCTTCTCACACCTCTACTCATGACTCCGTACCTTATCCGTGTCTCAGTGAACATGGTTTTTTTTATTCATTATATAATTCAATAAACTACATCTCTTCCCTTTCAACAAAATTCAAAATATAGAAAAATATAAACAGCAATCCCTACACCTAAATATAACATATAGAATAAATAGTTATCGATATAATGTAGGTAAATAATTATACTAAACTACGCGATATTATATACGTACCTACAATATCAATACTTAATGCATAGCTAACATATGAAACTCACACATTATACAACTACTGTTATTTTACAACATAATGTGTTTAGATATGTTTCATTCCAAATGGAGCCGCTTCCAATTCATTTCCGTTATTGTTATTATTAACTACCTTCCATTACCCTTCCATCTTTTTCAAATGTACTACATTTCTTCGATATTGTTGTTCTGTTTCGTCATTTCTTACTTCCACATCACCGTCATTTTTTTCTATCATAGTGTGCGGTGTAGGGTTGAAATTTGATGTTAATTTGTTTTCTTTAAACATATTTTTAGCTACACTTCATCTCCCAAACCTATTGTACTTTCTTGCGCATTTCTTTTTCTATCGCTATATTCCTTTCCACTTGTTTTCTTTAGATCATGGCCCCTAACTTCATCATCTGGTATTTTGTTCTCCATATCCCTTAATGTCGGAATTTTATCGCGAAACTTTCTCTGAAAAAATAATTCTGCTGGTGTTTTACCAGTTGTGGAATGCGGAGTTGCGTTTAACAATATCCCTATTTTGTTGCTCAACTCCGCCATTTTGTTGAGGCCAGTAAGGGATGGTGTTAAACAACTTAATACCTGATTCTTTACCAAATTCTCGGAATTCGCTGCCACTGAACTATTTTCCGTTATCAGCGGTGATGGTTACCGGGTATCCCAACAGTGAAAATATTTCTTTTAGTGCTTTGATAGTGTTGCTTGCAGTTATTGTTGTCATGATTTTGATTTCTTTATATCTACTGAAATAGTCCACTGTGACCAAAAGATAATGTGCGCTTGGTAACTGGCCTAAAAAATCTATTGCCACGTCTACCCAGGCTTTAGTCGGTAACTGACGCCGTTTCGTAGGAAGAGGTGAATTTGATGCTGTGACTAATGTACGACCTCTGCAACTTCGTACTTAGCTTTTCTGCATCTGAATATATTTTTTGGCCACCATACTTTGGTGCGTAGTCTGATTTTCATTGCTACAATGCCGGGATGACCTTCATGTGCTGCTAGTAATAAATTTTGTCTGAGAACTGACGGTATTACGATTTTATTACCTCTCAGGAGAATGTATTCATAAAAACATAACTCTGTTTGAAATGTTTGAAAATGTTTTAAGGAGTCGTCCTTCTCATTACAAGAAAGGCATTTTTTTATTTTCAAAATTTCTACATCACTTCAGGAGTATTTTGTTATATCTGGTAGTGATGTAGCTACTGGCCGAGAATATTAAACGATCTGTTGAAAATACTCCTCCTCCTCGAAGGAAGTGCACTTGATTTCATTAACGCAGAGTCTTGATAAGGGATCGGCTATGTTGGTCTTGCCTGGACGATAAACAACTTTAAAATTATAAGATTGCAAACGTAATAACCATTGTTCTATTCTAGCACACGGTTTGGACTTCGGACTGAATATTACCTCAAGCGGTTCAAATTCCATTTTTCCGTATAAGTAGATGTGAAGATGTTCCACTGCCCAGGCGAGTGCTAAAGCCTCTTTTTCCGTCTGGCAATATCGCTTTTCGCAGTCTGATAGACTTTTATTCCCGTATGCTATTATTTGGGGACCCTCTGCATGGTATTGTATCAAAACTGCCCCGAGTCCTACCGGACTGGCATCAGCTATGACTCGTGTTTTATCTTGGGGGTCGTAATAGCCTAGGGTTTTAATGGTGCTCAGAGATTCTTTCAATTTGTAGAATGCTATGTCTTGTTTCCTCTAAGTGGTTCTGTTATAGTGGCTAGATTAACAATCCATTTACCAATATAATTAACTAACCCCAAGAAACTTTGGAGCTCATCTATGGTATTTGGAGTACGAAATTGTTTTATTACAGAGATATATTTATCTAATGGTTTCATGCCGTTAGGCGATAGCTCGTGCACCAGAAATTTTAAGAAGGATATGTTAAAAAATACACTTACTTTCATTTAGCAAAACATTATTTTCTTAAAGTTTTTAACGTGGTTTTTAGCCTCTTAATATGTCCTATTTCGTTTTGTCCAAAAATTATGATATCATCAATGAAATTTACGGTTCCTTCACAGGCTGCTAAAATGCGTTCCAAAATGTTTTGAAACATTTCTGGGGCACATGATATGCCAAACATGAGCCGTTTGTATCGGAAGAGCACTTTACTGGAAATGAAAGTTGTAATGTACCTCGAGTTCTCGGAAATTTCAATTTGGTGGAGAGCATTTCTTATATCTAGTCTGGAAAATAGTTTTGCTTTCCGGAAATGTGTTGAAAGTTGGTCCATGGTTGGTAGAGGGTGGCTTTCTCTTAGTATTGCCTCATTCGCCCTTCTCATATCAATACAGATTCTGATTTCACCATTCGGTTTCAATACCGGTACCATAGGTGAAATCCATTTAGACGGTGTGTCTACTGGTTCAACTATATCGCAGTCCACCAATTCCTTGATCTTATCGTTTACCTTGCTCTCAAGTGGAATCGGAATTCTTCGATATGGTTGAACAACTGGTTTCACATTTTTGTCGATGGGTATGTTTACTACCGCATCTTTGAATTCAGAAAATGCAGATACATAGTTAACATTGACATCCATTCCAATACGTAGTACACCTAAAGACTTTGCTGTGTTTCTGCCTAGCAAATTTTTTGTTCCATGCTTCACCACGTAGAAGGTTGTGGTACTGGTAGTATCATTGATTTTAAATTCGGCATCGAAACACCCCAAGATATCTAATGGCGATTTGCTAGCATATGCCATGAACACTTTATTAGGATTTTTTATTTGATTAAATACTTTAACTTCCAAAGTCTTTAGTTGCTGCCACGTTTTGTCATTCAAAATATTGCAAGTACTACCTGAGTCCACGATCAATTCTACAGGAACACCAGCGATAGAACACACAAGATCGTAATCGTGGTCGACATGAAATACACAGTCTACATGGTCGTCATCACTACTCCGTTTCGGTTTTGAGTATCTGGATCTTTTGATTTCCTGTTTTGATGTTGATTTTTCGGATGTTCTTCTCTTGTTTGCCCTAGTTCAGCATTGTTGATGAATGTGTGCTCTGAAGCCACATTTTCTGCAAATGGAATTTATTTACGGGCAATTTGAAGATAGATGCTTGGTTGCCCCACAGCGATAGCAAGTTTTGACATCAGTTCGGTGGTATTTTTGTTCCTGCTTCCGGTTTATTGTTATTTTTTGGATTTCTTCTGAATGCGTTCCTTTCTCATTGAATTTCTGTAATTGTCTTGACACTGTCTCAAGCGCGATTGCTTCTTTTACTATTGTATCCAATTCGACAGCATCACCTATTGTGAGTATTTTCTTCTTCAATTCGGTAGACTCACATTTTTCGACTATTTGATCAATCAGGTTCTCTTCTAGGTTGGGAAATTTGCATTTTGACGCTTGGTTTCTCAAACGTACTAAAAATTTTTCAAATTTTTCATCTTCCTCTTGTTTTATTTGGCGGAAAATATGTCGCTCGTATACTTTACTCTGTTTAGGAGAAAAGTATTGGTCGAGTTTTTCTAATGCCACTTTAAACACGTCTTGGTATCTTCACTTTCAGCTACGTGGGCGCCTGGTAAATTATAGTAAATTTCCTGTAAGCCTAAACCACCAGAGTGCAGTAAGGCAGCTATTTTTTGAATTGGATTCAGGATATTAGCAGCTTCCAGGTAAATTTCAAGACCTCTCTTCCATTTCTCCCATTTCACTTCAACGGACCCAATGTCGCCATCACATATGAATGGTTCTAGTGGCTTTAAATTTGCCATTGTTCTGGAATTAAAAATCTATGTATCAAATTCATAAATTTTACTCATTGCTACGTTTCTAATTCGTAGTATTATTTTGAATTTATGTGACTTTTTCATAAATTTCATTTTTTGATCTGTATTTCGGGTTAACAGATTTCATAGTGTGGCATATCTCGTGACATACACTGCCTTCTTCCACTATTTTGAATTGTCCTAAAGTTAGTTTCAACATTCAACTATAATTTTCCCTTCTTAGATTTGGATTTCTTTCATGAACACTGTTTGTGGCTATTTGTTTCCCAAAATTGATAATATTTAACCAGTGTTGAATGTTGAACTGCAAACCTTTGTTCAAAATGTTGGATAGAAGTTTATTTGGTATGTCTTAATGCATTTGCACTATAGCTCTTTATGGTTTCTTACCTTTTCACACTTTATCCTCGTCGCCAATTATGTAGTATCTCGTACTACTTACACTTGACCTTCTAGAATAGGACTCTTAAATAAAACACAATTTACTCTTCACACACCTTCACCCCGTCACGGTCTGATATCAACTGTCTCTATTCATGACTCCGTACCTTATCCGTGACTCAGTGAATATGGGTTTCTTAATTCATTATATAATTCAATACACTACAGGACGGGCAATTATTTAGTCATTTTCATCTTTATGAATTAGTATTATAACTTTTATGAATGAGCATTATCATCAATATTTGTCACAGTAGTTAATAGAAACAAATCAGTTTCTTCGATACAATAACATTGGTTAAATATTGTGGACCGATTCTGTACTCTACCCATCAACTTATTCGGAGGGTATTTTCTTGTACCATTCAGACGAAAAAAGTGTTCGGAACACTGATTCCACCATTTCTGCTAAATCCGCTTGCAGACATAAAAAACACACCCAAAACCAATAGAGGGGACTCAACTACTTTTCCGAGAAATTCGGCCTTGTAAATCCCGGAGAGTAATTTGACGACGTCCTGGGAGAGATGTCGTCCCATAAAGGTTTGTCTTTGCCTGTAGACAATTGCTGAATTGGCCATCCAGCTCGGCGCTACAACTTCTGGAAGAACAAGCACATCCCAATTGGTTTCGGACATAAACTCGCCGACCGACAAACGAGTAAGGCCAATCCTAATTTTCAATCTCTCCGTGCTTTCAATTAAACGATTCCTATGTAATTGAAATCTCGGGAACATAGATGGGATTTGTTTGGCAGAGAAGCGAAGGAGAAGTGGAGCGAGTTGTGGGGTTCTTACAGAGCGTGTTCGTCTAAATATACAAGGTGTAACTTGAGTACGTTAAAATATTCATGTGACGTATTCCTAAGACAATTTTAAGAAAAAAAGTCTTTATAAACTTTTGTCCGGAAATGCTTCGTTTCGGAGATACAGGGTGTTGAAATTGATTTTTTTTGTTCGTTTTTTAAAAATAACTTTTGCAAAAATAAGTTATTTGCACAAAATTTGGTACCCGGGGTTTTTTTGACGTAGGAAATCAAAATTTCGTATTAATTTTCATGTAACATCTAGAGGGCGCTGCGTACGCTGTCAGTACTTATTTCAAATTGCCCTAACATTTTGACAGTAAACTTTTGGTACTTTTCATGAAAAAACCCAATTCCCATACCTTTTCCAAGTAAAAAAGGTACACTTCCTCAACAACGCTGGGGGTGATCGTTTTCGAAATATTTACAATTTTCTATATCGATGCATGTTACATAGCTCCTAGGGCGCTAGGTGAAGTTGCTGAGAACATTACAAAAACTAAGTACCTATGTGGTAGATCTCGTCAAAATAAAAAACTATTTTTTCATAAAACAATTATTTAATGTATGGAATTGAACTCTGTGAAAGGTATTTTGTAAAGGGTCCCCCAAAACAAAAAGCAAACATTGCGGAAGTGTATAACATGGTTGCATACGCTGAGAAAGTTTCAAAATGATTATTGCAATTTGAACAATTATTTAACGTATGCTTTTTGAAATGGTGATTAATGACGTGATAATAATGAAGAATATTCATTTGCATACAATTCTGGTATGTACATCAATGAAAAGAATAGTAATAATATTGCAAAAAATTCCAGTTATGTTAAACAATTTTTTAATGTATGCTTTTCACAGGCTCATTTTTTATGTAACATGGATCACGAAAATTAAAAAGCATACTCTTCTCTCATGTAGAAGGCCCTGAAATTATCAATTGAACATGAAAATGGTGTTATCTCAAAACGATTTTTTTACGTATGCTTTTTCACAGGCTAATTTTTGGTGTTATATGGATCACAAAAATTAAAAAGCATACTCTTCTATCATGAAGAAGGCCCCTAAATTAACAACTGAACATGTAAAAACAAGGTAGTACCTGTTATATGGACCACGGAAATTAAAAAGCATACTTTCCTTGTGTAGAAAGCCCTGAAGGATACCGTGTGACACATATTCATGGTACACCCCCTTTTTCTCCTTTGTTTCTCTGGCTATATTTTAGAAATTTACAACCTTGAATATGCTCACTAGAGGCTCTTTTTGGCATATTCATGAAAAAAATTCAACTTCCGGTTTTTCTGGAAATAACACCAACTTTCTATTTTTGAATGGGGTATATTATTACATAATCGATTAGGAATAATCATGAGGAATCCACCGATACCTGGTTTGATGGTCTTATCTCTAATGAGTAGGGAGATATTGCCATTATTATTATTATAATGAAAATTAGCACGACAGAACAAGTTATTGTATAATATCTGATGACATCTTTGCTATTCAGGTGTTGATGGTTGCACTTGGGAGTTGGCACGAAGAAGTCCACTTGATTGAAACTACATCAAATATGTTTTTTTTAAATTGATATAGCCGATACTTGATGAAAATCCATTTTAATATCTATAATAAAACTATAGTTTATTATAGTTATTGAATATGTTTTACTGTGTATGCTGTTATGAATGATAAAATTTATATCAGTTCAGTAGTGAACTATTCTAGAAGGTGATTAGACTAAATGAATGAATATCCAATATCCAGAAAATATATAAATGGTCACATCTTAAAGAAACACTTCACGTTTTGTTTAAGATCAGGTACAATCTGGAAGAAAAGGTTTTATTGAAATTTTCGATTATTATTTAAAATTAAATTATTTGTTATCAAAAGGTGTACTGATCTTATTTGATTTTTTTCATGAGTCCATCATTATGAGTTCATCATATTTTTTCTCTCATTACAGTGATGAGTGTAACGATCGTATAACGTTTCTCTCTTGTAATTTTTAATATTCTTGACTTTTTATGATGGATTGAAACAATTTTTTTTTATTAAAGGAATGCTTTCACGACTCCATTCGTCTTTAGTTCGAATTCGTCTCTTGATTTTCTGAAAAAATCATTGTCATTTATGGTTCATATCAGCAGCTACATGATTATATCTTTGATATATGTTCTTATACAGGGGTACAGTTGTTGAGATAGCAAATAATAAAACTCTGAATTGGATGTAAAGTCAAATTTTCATTTGAAATAATTACAGTTACTCCGATCTTATACATATGACGAATAAAAAAATACATCAGGTGACTCAAAATTGCTTCCATTACTTTTGATGAATATGAAAAATTCTACCACCATCATTAAATGAATATTATCTTTATCAAATATATAAAGACTCTGAGTTGAATTGATGAATCTATATGATTCTGTGTTTGTCTAATTTATTAAAATTTGTGAATTATTCCTGAATAGTGTGTCTGTTTTTTTCAATATGAAAATTGTTTTATGTACTTTGCGTTTCTTCCTGTGAATGAACTACATTATTTATCATTTTCTGGTATAGTTGGGCAGAAAGTATGCTCAATCTTTTACCAATATGATACCTGATAATTTCCTCTGATTTTAGTTATTTCTTTTCTTCACAAAATCAGTACAAAATAGAATACCACGACAGGCACAGTGAAAACAACAATCTCATTATATAGCACGACCGTTGTAATTTAAGAAAGAAGCGGAAAAAATACCACTACAGGAACAGTAAAAACAACGTTATAATATAACAAACCACGATTTCGGGTGATGTGAAAAGGTCGTTTCACTGAATTGTACAGTTCTATCATTCAAGAAATATTATTCGTCTCAATAATAAGAAAAGTAAACTAGTTACATACCTTCAAGTAAAGGAAGTGGAATTCCAACTGGCTTCGTAATTCCGTTGATTTGTTTTGCATAATCAGGTTGTTTATACTTTAGAGATACTATTCTTCGATAATTTAGTGGTAACGTATCGACCCCTCTCTTCCGTCACCCTGATGACCGGTATACTGAAACAGGAACACAAATATGTAGATTCAAGACTTTTATCCAACTTTTACTTATCACGCTCATGGAATTATTTACATTAAATTTACGTCCAGTAATGACTGCATCATCTAAATCTTCAACACTCATCTATGCAGTCATACGCTGAAATCTTGTTCACCTTATGTATGAGACCATGATGTTCAATTATTGACTTCGGTCCATTGAACGTATAGAGAAGCGGCTAAAACAAATCTTATTTCAATGAGTTCCCTGAAATGCCCAAACCGTATAGAATTATAGAATCCATATTCAGAAATTCTGTTGACTTCTAACTCACCTTTAAGAGTAGTAATAAATATCACTGCTCAGTCACGATAATAATATACACAGACATTATCTCCTAGGAAAATTAAACTCTAATGAATCTTCATACGTATTACGTGTACGAACCCTGTCTCAACCGTCATCGCCCGGCAACTCAACTGAACGTTGAACGATAATTTTAACAAATATAACTTCATGTTTACCATTCTGTTCTGTGAGTATTACTACAAAACGCAATAAATTCGGGTGAATAATATCCACCTTGAATGAAAAGTAATCTTAAAACTTGATTCGTGTTCAGATTCACTGAGAATGTGGTGATTATTACTGTTATCCCTTATAAACACAAAATCGGTAGTAATTCTCTTATTCTATTACCATTATCAATTTCAGTTGATAATATTGGTAACTGAATAAAAAATACGACTACATTTTTGCCGGGAGAGTATGATGAACTATGCCGCATCTTAGAGCGATTTCTACCGGAAAAAGATAGTTTTATTTACCAGAATATTGGAGAACTCTGAAAATTCTCAATAGGCTAAACTATTATGGTACAAAGTAACGTTAATTTCAGTACCATCTATCCACTAATAACACGAAATATTCAACCACATTTGATTGTTCACGTTCACTTTTGTAAGAGTACAGCTTACTAGTCGGAGCTGCGATTTGTTCTACGATCGGGTACCACGATTTTCCTACTGCCAAAGTGTGGTGAATCAGTCTGTCGGATTTTTCTGCGAGTGGCATTTTATTTGAGATTGCAGAATAGAAAAACAGATTACCAATCGCAAGAAGGGGGTTAATCGAGAAGATAAAAGTTGGTTGAAAACGAGGAAAATAGTTTTGATAATGATGCAAAGTTTGAATGCTGGAGCGATGGCGGGAACACTATATATTTCCGAAAGAATTCGTGGTCGACATCTGGATAGTGGAATACAAAGAAATAAAATGGATACCCTTTGGCAAACAGGGAAAGGAATTGCAAGGGAAAACGGATAGTACAAGAAGCGAAGAGAGGTCGACCTTCAACCATCTGTTAACTGGATGAAACAAACGTATTTTTATGAAGTATAGTAGGAGATTTGAGCCGGTTCTGGGCCTCCCCCCACCACTATGACGTCATCGTTGACCTTGTGGTGACCTTCAGGGATGACCTTGGTGCATAGGTACCTTTGTGTAGGTCTATGACCTTGGCATGCCCTAGAGATGCCTTTGAAATTTTGTGTTTGACCTTGATTTATATTGTTGGGAGAGGTGTTCAGGGTTTGTGTTTAACCTTGAGACGACATTGTGATGACTTGGAATTTTTTTCATACACGGACAAGTACTTTTTGTAAGTACACATATTTTTTTTTACATCCATGTCTTGCATGACCTGCATGTATACCTACTACAGCTACTGTGTATGATTCTCATTTGTGGAGTACACATGAAAATCTATACCAAAGTATGGAGAAGGTACACGTCTGCACACCACGGAGATCCAGCCAGATATGTTAGCTCTGATTCCTCTCCCGTGATGTATACCTTGCGATGGTGGTGGGGGGGGAGGTCGCGTTACGTCAGCGCTATGCGCACGACGATTCACTGATGTGTGTCAGGTTCTCGCTCTCGACACGATGGAGTGGGTCTGCTGACGTCACACACCCATACGTTGCGGCTATGTAGCGACTACTATTTACTCTCCGTCATCTATCGATGCAATGCAAACTCACGCATGGTGGGTGCTTTGCATCGCACACGCAGTGCATAAGACTGTGGTGGGGGTGGTTCACTATCTATTATAAAAGAAGTGGATATGGTGATATGAAATCAGAAGTTGTATACCTAGCAGTCGAGCAGTCAGCAAGAGAAGTTAATCCGTGCCTATACTTCATCTTCATGTGTGACTTCCGTGTGTAGTCACTATGAACTGTCTAGTTTGTAAGAGTACATGGGACAATCATGTGTCTTTTACAGATATTTGCAGAGATAATTCACGTCTGTACACCGCAGAAAACCAGCGACCGACGAATTTAAACTCTTATTTCTGTCTGGCTTGAGATCCATCTTTTGACCATGTGGGTGGGTGGTGTGAGGGTTTCTACTGGGTATACTGATCAAAGTTTTCCTTACTTTTGAAACTATTGAAGATTGATTATCAACACATGTAGGCTTTTATTTTACCACTCTTTTAACGTTTCCAGTAGCGGTGGAGATGGGCGCTACTGTGTGGCAATGACCTCGAGATGTCATTGAAATTACTTTATAATTTGGTAGTTGTTTGACCTTGATGTAGATTTTTTGTAGTGTTCAGGGTTTGAGTTTGACCTTGGCGTGACATTGGGATTTTGTTCATACACGGTAATGATGACGAGGCATATTTCAAGTACCTCCAAGTGTTGCTACTGCGTATGACCTGTGTACTGTAATTGTGATCGAGTACTTGAGTACTTATTACCTTCATGTCTTGCAACTGTGTACGACCATATGTACTCCAGACTTGCTACTGTGTATGACCTTCATGTGTACATACAAGTACACATAAAAATCTGAAGTAGCGAGTCCGAGAATGCACACGTCCGTATACCACGGAGCTCCAGTCAGATATATGAACTCTGATCTGTTCAGTCTCAGCCCTCAATGTATCGATGCGGTGTTGGTGCGAACTTGCGCATGGTGGGGGCTTAGTGACGTAGGTGTTCGACCTTGAGATGAAATTTTGGTAATAGTTGGGAGAGATTTCATACACGGTAATGAAGATCTTGGTAGGGAACCTCCAGATGTCCTTGGTGGACTCTTGGTAGGAAACTTCCAGATGTCTTTGGCGGACTTTGAAATTTTTCTTGTCGTATGACGTTGTGTTTGAACTCAGGGTACGTTTTTGACCTTGAGATGACATTAATAATGCTCACAAGGTAGTGAAGATCTTTTGGTTGGGTACTGTTTTTTCCAGTGTTTGTCGTATGACTTTCACGTATACTCATCCCTACAATCAAGTTTGTAAAAAGTACACACAACATTCATTGAAGACTAGTGTAGCATTCATGTGTACCTACTCATTACAAACAACTCGATACAAGATTTGTAGAGACAACACACGTCTGTACACCACAGAAATCCATTAACGAATAGGATAAGCTCTCATTTGCCTCTGGCTTAGGATCGCTCTTCTGGCGTTGCTGGTGGGTGGGGGGTATGTGTCTACTGAAGAATAATAATCAACATGTGTTACCTTCACTTGTTCTTCAAGCTCGAATACTTTTTTTTGTATGAACTTTATGTGTATACTCTCAACAAACTATTGAAACAGTACATAAAAAAACATTCAAGACAAATTCACTTTGACGTCATCATCATCAGTGATCTTCAACTTTATGTCTGGTGCATGGATGCCACTGTGTCAATGACCTCGAAATGTCCTTTTCGGATTCGAAAAATTTTCATGTTGTTTGACCTTGATGAAGGTAAAGTGTTTTTGTTTTTTCATCAGTATTCATGAGTGACCTTCATGTTTGACTTCCATATGTACTCTCACTACAAACTGTCTAGTTTCTAGAGAGTATGTACAAAAATTATTGGCACTATACTTAGAATTATGTGTACTCACAACAAACTCTTTTGTGAAACAGAACAAATGATAAATCATTGTAAACTGATGAATAGTACATTCACGTCTCATATTTGCGTCACACATCTCCACTCCATGAAACTCCAGCGCTGAATGTAAGATTCAGTTCCTATTCCTGGTGCCGTTCCCTCTCTGGCTTGGCGCCCCTCTTCTAACGTAGCGAGTGCTGTGGTGAGATTATGAACACTCGACTCGTTGCGAGTTTGGCGTGACTCGTAGTGAAATGAACGTCGAGTCATAAGGAAACCACAGCGATTTTACTACGTATCGTGACAGCTCACGTATCGAGTGTTCATTATCCCACCTCTAGGTCGAATGTGACGTCACACTTGATCAAGTGCCACTGAGAGGTTTCCACTTCGTCGACTTTTTCTGTCTCTCAACAAACAGTTGATCATGTAGGTACATAAAAACCTATTGAAGACTAATTCATCCACCTTGACGAAGTCCATCCAAGTAGTGGGGTTGTCTCGAGTGGATAATGTAGGTAAGTACATCAGATAATTCAGAAATGATCTATGAATATGATCAAAATCAGTAGAAAAATAAATCATCCCCTCTCTGTACTACCAATGGCAAATTCCCCTCTCTGTACTACCAATGGTAATTTTTTACTAAGTTTCAAGTGCCCTTAGAGAATACCATCATCCACTTAGACACACTTCTGAGCGCCAGTGGGTGTCATTCTTTCTCCTGTCTTCATATCATAAGTGCTGATTTTATTTCTGACCCCCCCCCTCCAACCCCAAAGTAAATACTGTTACATCTTTCACTTTATATTAAATAACGATATTCGAACTGAATAGATATATTCGTCGAAATCAGAACTCAATTACGTCAATTTCTGACAGAGACAATGATAATGTTTGAGACCTCCACAATTCTAACCTACAATCTACATTATGTTTGGATTGACGTAACCAAAAGAAGAGATAGTATTAAAGGTTCACGATGGAACACACACGAGTTAAGCTCAGTAACGCCATCTTCCGACAGACTATGCTAACTATACAGTAAAATCATTTCACGACTCCATAGTTTATGATGGGAATGTTGGTACCGTATCATGGGACACATAACGATCTGACCATATATGTATCCTGATCGACTGAGATTTTTATGAATATGATTGCGAAAGCACTTAGTCTGAGAAGAAGAAGAGTATTTACAGTTGATTGAGCA
The DNA here is from genome assembly GCA_944452925.2 of Chrysolina oricalcia. Lineage (NCBI taxonomy): Eukaryota > Metazoa > Arthropoda > Insecta > Coleoptera > Chrysomelidae > Chrysolina > Chrysolina oricalcia. The sequence continues at coordinate 18,421,455 of OX101819.2, forward strand.
ATTTGTGAAATGCGTTCCCAATAGATGACGCTCAGAATTTAGGCGTTAATCAGCAGAAGAAATAAGTTTATCAGACATTTTTATCTAGTCAGGCATTACAACCTTTTGCATGAGGGCTCGTTCATACCCTTTCGAATATTCACAATTTTTCTGCGAATCGACGCTTTTAAGGCGAAAATATTGCGGAGAATGATGAACCAGCGTGTCATTTTTTTGGTAATGTAGTAATATTTAATCCCGATTACTGAAAAATTACAATATGTAATTCATAATTGATTAAAAAAAATTCGGATATTCGTAGGGGTATAAACGAGCCTTTACTCTCTGTTTTCGAATGGGAAACTATGTAAAGGAACTGTCTGTGGTACCATTGTTTAAATAGAAGTGAGATAGTAAGCCAACCCTATGTGATTAATATTAATGGATTCAAATGAAGGCGACATGTAGATGGCGTCAGTGGTCTGTCCTCCAAGTCATGTCGTAACTTCAATGATCTGACCTCCAAGTAATGTCGTAACTTGATTGAAACAATGGTACAACATTAAAATCAGGGTAGCCTGAAGAACCTGCATCAAAATCACGTCAAATATTCATGTTTGTAACTAATCATGCCAGATGACACTTGAGTTTGGGTCCAATACCGATTCCACAGGTACTATCTAACTTCTATTTAAACAATGGTGTAACTATAGATGAAGCATTCAGTATTGGAGCACTGATCGAATACTTTTGATAATGGAACTTTTGACTTCTCTGTTGCCATTTGCAGTTATCTGATTCTGAATGTATGAACACTAGAAAATATCACTAAACCCCATTTGTTGCCAAGAATAGCAATAAATAATTCGAAAACAGTTCAAATAAATACACTACCGCTTAAGGCAAAATAGCTCGAATACTTTATATCAGTTCATTGAAATAATTATTGATGGCGCACCCTTTTTGCGAAATGCGTTCCCGCTAGATGACGCTCAGAGTTTAGGCGCAAATCCCATGAGAGACCATAGTATTTCATTTAATTTTCTTTCAAATTTGAATTGATTACGGAAGATGTCGACAGTTGAAGTAAATTTGTCAGACATTTTCACATACGTAGGCATTCGTCAAAGGCCACATAAAGAAGACAACTCTTTGTTTTTTATCGGAAAATGATGGAAAGAAACTTTGCCTGCTGAACGATTGAAGCATTGGAGCACTGCACAAATACGCCTATTGTTTGGATGAGTGCTTAATTCTGACGCCATTTCGGTTATTATATTCTAAAACTATGAACATGAAGGAATATCACCAAACTCAATTTTATGTCCAAAATTCGATTAATTGTGAGAAAATAGATAAAATAGATACACTAGCTCTTATGGCAAAACAAGACCTTGCAACATTACATCAGTTCAACGAAATAATTATAGGTGTCGCACCCTTCGCGCAGGTCACGAAAACGAATTGGTTTATGGACGTTACCTGTTGCCTGTTGCTGTTAGTAAAATTAAAAAACTCTCAAATATTTTCGTAAAGAATTGTCCAGCAGAAAGTCAATTTGTAATTATTAAAGTGTTTTGTAAGTCAATGATGCAAAAGTCACCGTTGTGATAAAAATCATAAAATGGTATGGACAACTTGAAAGGTAACTATTGAATTGTTCTTTGCATTGGAGTATTCATAATAATAATAGTGTTTTATAGGGTCATGGAACTGAATGGTATAGAAGTTTTTAGTCATAGAGAAATGGTCCAACTGAAAACCGTCCACAGAAGCTGCTTTCCATTTAACATAAGAAGATCCTCAGAGCTATCCGGAGCGTATAATATGAACATGCGTTCTATTTAGTGAGGCTGCAAGCACCAGTTTACATGGCCCTTGCCCCTCGAGCACCACCCGTTTTATACGTGCATGAAGCACAAGTAGACAAAAGTCAAAACCACGAAAACACAGTTGTTGCGAAAAAGTCAGTGATAAAGTGTTGCTCCGATCTCAGAGGATTGCAGCTCTAGGGCTCAACACCCCTAAATGGAAAACGCCTAAAGAGTAGTACAAATATTAATAGCCCTAGTAAACTATACAGGAAGCTATTAGGAATTAATGTGAAAACGTGAATCTGATAGGTAGTATGAAGTAAATAAATTAAAACGAACATATATTTTTGTTTTTAATGAATCTTCCAGGTTTTCGGAGAAACCCCCTGAGAAGCAGAGCTTGTGCGAGCAAGGGTGACCCAGGGCCTACATCTTACGTAAAAGTGAATTCCGAACCACTTTGGCTCCATGACAGATAGACCTGGGCTGTCTGGGTTTGGAGGAAAACTCTTTATGTTCACATACAAAGATAAAAAGTAAGCATTTCACAAAATTTCACCTAAGGAAAGGAGAGGTTTTAATGCAATCTTGGAATATTTTATCACTTCCGACATTTATTTATTTACGGTTGGCTCCATGACAGATGGACCTGGGCTGTCTGGGTTCGGAGGAAAACTCTTTATGTTCACATACAAAGATAAAAAGTAAGAATTTCACAAAATTTCACCTAAGGAAAGGAGAGGTTTTAATTTAATACAATTTTGGAATATTTTATCACTTCCGACATTTATTTATTTACGGGCAAGCCCAATTGAAGTATAAATTACAATTTTAAATTATAATTAACAAAAAATGAAATGTAATGCTGAAATGCAAATTACAATATGCTGGACTTCATTTGGTAACTTATTGTAGAAAGTAATAGCATTGTCCTATGGGGAGTTTTTTACAATTTGTCATTTGGTGTAGTGGGACTATCGGAAAATCACAATTTCTTGAATTATGGTTGTGTTGCTGTGTTCACAAATAATTTGGGGTATTGCTATTGTATTTGGGAACTTAGAGAGAAAAACATGAAAAGAGACAGTGTTGACATAATTTGAACACATTCAAATGTATAAAATTTGTTGAAACTCACAGATTTCGGTACTGCCAGGTAATCAATCGAAAAACTTCTATGTGTGAGGTTTACACTACATGCCACCACTTGTAATATTCATATTCTTAAAATTCTTTGGAGATTCTATGTGATATACAAATATGAACAACATAAAATGTTTTTTAACAAACCCTGAAATCAGATAAAAAGAGAGCTGATGAAGGTTTTCAAATAATTTTTCGAAGAATCTCATGTTATTGCCAAACTTGTGATATTAGCCTTCTGACAGATGTTTAATTGACTTGTTTCCATTATTTGATAGTTGAAATATATTGTAAAATTCTATCTTGGGTTAATGCTAAGTATTGGTTCGCTATTTTACAGCAACTTACAATGCCTAATTTGAATCTTTAATCTAAAATTGGAACATTATATTGTTATAATAATAATAATAGGTTTTTTCCTTGCAAACTCTTCATTTCAATGTAACAAATATACTATACTGATAGGATTGAGAGTTGTATCGAATGACTCAGTTTTTTCAGTTTCCAAACCTGTGAAATATCTGATATATGGGATAGTATTTTGGAGAGTTTTCTGTAGTCATAATTTGCAGACTATTCTAATTCTACAGTATGCTCTATGTTATTTATACAAAAGTATTTGAATGCCAAAATTTTATAACACAAATCGAAAACAATCACGTTTTCACTAATTTTTTTCTTTCATTTCATGTGGCCTACTCTTCACTGATGAAAGAATTGATTCTCAGGAGTACTCAGGCTGGGATGCCCTGGAGCACAAATAAACGTGCATGGTGTCCACTTTCATCTTGGCTGATGTATAATATGTAAATTATATTTTGAATATGCTGCATTTTTTTGTTATTACATGTAATACTGGTTGCCTAATCTCAGTATAGTAAATTTCAATACAAGCTTTGATTACATTAGAATGTGAAAAAATGTTAAATTAGAAATATACACGTTATTTGGTTCAATGATGTGCATTTATTATTATTATTACAAGTTATTGAGAATTTGAAGACTATTGTCAATGGGTAGATGTAGTGTGTAATTCTTAAAGAGTAGTTGGTACTGTCGTGGGGTTTTCCTTTAGTTGAAATAGCAAATACATTACCTTTTTTTTTGTTAAGTAGACTGTGAAAAAATTAGAAAGATAAAAATTCTGAAATTTAACCACCTGCGAGAAAACTGTATTAAATTCTCTATGAGATTGTATATTTATTAAGCAGTGATTTTTGAAGGAAACATAATAATTATACTAGACTGAATCAAAGATATACCGAATTTTTTTGTGGATTTTAATACGTCGAAAACATGTCACAATGAAAAACAACTTGCTTCAGTATTTTTAATCAAAATGTAAAAAAATTAAATATACAAGTCATTGAGGATTCAGATATGAGAACTATTGTCTATGGGTATAGAAATGAGTTACCTACTTGGATTTAAAGCTTCTTTTGATTGAAAATTATTGAATGAAATGTAAATTCAAGGAAATCTATACGAGTATATGAGGGTCAATTTATCAATTTTACTTGACAAGTCACTACCAATAAAATTGTGGAATATTTTACCATTCTACACTTGTATAGATTTCATTTTCATACTCTAGAAGATTAGAACATCCAATAGACTTTGTCAAGTAGGAAATGGATTTCGAAATGACAAGTAGATCTCTTCCTAGGATTAGTTGAATTGTTCTTTGCTTTTCGCCTAGCCTTGGGAAATTATTCGATTAAATCCTTTATTAATTTATACTTTTTGAGATGTGTCGATTAGACAGAGGCGGGTGAAAATATAGAATAAAATAACGACTTGAGATCAACCAACTACAAAGAACTATAAGAACATGATTATTCCCCTGAAACCATTTCTAATTGTGGATTGTTCAAAAAAATTGTGCAAGCCTGATTGTGTGATCATAGCGAATTGCCTATAGAATGTTTCATAGGCCGGTTGATTATTTCTTCTTTGGATAGTCAAGGTTCGCGACAGATGCCGCAACTATCAGGCACAATAGCCAAAATCATAGGAATTTTAATGTGAAAGGTTTTTGACGAAATAAATGAGAGTAGTTCGAATTTTACTACTTTTGCGATGGCATCTGATTTTGAGTAGCACAAGAATACAATTCATTTTAAATCGTTAGGTGGCGCCACTTGTAAAGACATTTGAACAAGTTTATTTGGTTTCATAAGTTTTGTTGTGGTTTGCAAATTCGTTACTAGTTGGAAACCGCACTGAACAGTCTATGAGGAGATGCAAACTAATCTTGGACACATGATTGAACAAGAAATATTTTGCGACCTCATTACGCAATCTTTCGTAGAATACACTGAATTATTCCAGTTGAGTAGAAATCTACCACATGTGGTTACCTTGCTAGTGAATGCTACGAATAGTTCGATTTATTGCCACAGATGGCATATGTATGGCTGTATGTACTCACGGTAGACAGTATAGTTATCCATTATAAGGCTTCTGGAAAAAACATGTATGA